>SJYV01031325.1:266909-337150 GCA_006410875.1 Neotragus pygmaeus | reverse complement strand
CTTCTGTGTATTCTTGCCACCTCTTCTTAATATCTTCTGCTTCTGTTAGGTCCATACCATTTCTATCCTTTACTGAGCCCATCTTTGCATGAAATGTTCCCTTGGTATCTCTAATTTTCTTGAAGAGACCTCTAGTCTTTCCCATTCTGTTCTTTCCCTCTATTTCTTTGCACTGATTGCTGAAGAAGGCTTTCTTATCTCTCCTTGCTATTCTTTGGAACTCTGCATTCAGATGCTTATATCTTTCCTTTTCTTCTTTGCTTTTCACAGCTATCTGTAGGGCCTCCCCAGACAGTCATTTTGCTTTCTTGCATTTCTTTTCCGTGGGAATGGTCTTGATTCCTGTCTCCTGTACAATGTCACGAACCTCATTCCATAGTTCATCAGGCACTCTATCTATGAGATCCAGTCCCTTAAATCTATTTCTCACTTCTACTGTATAATCCTTAGAGATTTGATTTAGGTCATATCTGAATGGTCTAGTGGTTTTCCCTACTTTCTTCAATTTCAGTCTGAATTTGGCAATAAGGAGTTCATGATCTGAGCCACAGTCAGCTCCTGGTCTTGTTTTTGCTGACTGTATAGAGCTTCTCCATCTTTGGCTGCAAAGAACATAATCAATCTGATTTCGGTGTTGACCATCTGGTGATGTCCATGTGTAGAGTCTTCTCTTGTGTTGTTGGAAGAGGGTGTTTGCCATGACCAGTGCATTTTCTTGGCAAAACTCTATTAGCCTTTGCCCTGCTTCATTCCATATTCCAAGACCAAATTTGCCTGTTACTCCAGGTGTTTCTTGAATTCCTACTTTTGCATTCCAGTCCCCTATAATGAAAAGGACATCTTTTTTGTGTGTTCATTCTAAAGGTCTTGTAGGTTTTCATAGAACTGTTCAACTTCAGCTTCTTCAGCATTACTGATTGAGGCATAGACTTGGATTACTGTGATACTGAATGGTTTGCCTTGGAAACCAACAGAGATCATTCTATTGCTTCTGAGATTGCATCCAAGTACTGCATTTCAGACTCTTTTGTTGACCATGATGGATACTCCATTTCTTCTGAGGGATTCCTGCCTGCAGTAGTAGATATAATGGTCATCTGAGTTAAATTCACCCATTCCAGTCCATTTTAGTTCAGTGATTCCTAGAATGTCAATGTTCACTCTTGCCATCTCCTGTTTGACCATTTCCAATTTGCCTTGATTCATGGACCTGACATTCCAGGTTCCTATGTAATATTGCTCTTTACAGCATCAGACCTTGCTTCTATCACCAGTCACATCCACAGCTGGGTATTGTTTTTGTTTTGGTTCCATCCCTCATTCTTTCTTATTTCTCCACTGATCTGCAGTAGCATATTGGGCACCTACTGGCCTGGCGAGTTCCTCTTTCAGTATACTATCATTTTGCCTTTTCATACTGTTCATGGGGTTCTCAAGGCAAGAATACTGAAGTGGTTTGCCATTCCTTTCCACAGTGGACCACATTCTGTCAGACCTCTCCACCATGACCCGCCTGTCTTGGGTGGCCCCATGGGCATGGCTTAGTTTCATTGAGTTAGACAAGGCTGTGGTCCTAGTATGATTAGATTGACTAGTTTTCTGTGAGTATGGTTTCAGTGTGTCTGCCCTCTGATGCCCTCTTGCAACACCTACCATCTTACTTGGGTTTCTCTTACCTTGGACTTGGGGTGTCTCTTCATGGCTGCTCCAGCAAAGCGCAGCTGCTGCTCCTTACCTTGAATGAGGGGTATCTCCTCACCGCCGCCCCTCCTGACCTTGAATGTAGAATAGCTCCTCTAGGCCCTCCTGCACCCACGCAGCCACCGCTCCTTGGACGTGGGGTAGCTCCTCCCAGCCACCACCCCTGACCTCGGGTGTGGGGTAGCTCCTTCCGGCTGCTGCCCCTGGTCTCGGGCGTGGGGTAGCTCCTCCTGGCAGTCAATCTTAAGGGATATCAACCCTGAGTGTTCCCTGGAAGGACTGATACTGAAGCTGAAGCTCCAGTATTTTAGTCATCTGATGCACACAGATGACTTATTGGAAAAGTCACTGATGCTGGGAAAGATCAAGGGCAGAAGTGGGCAGCAGAGGATGAGATGACTGGATGGCATCACCAATGCAATGAACATGAACTTGGACAAATTTCGAGAGACGGTGAGGGACAAAGCGGCCTGGCGTGCTGCAGTCCATGCGGTCACAAAGAGTCAGACACGACTGAGCGACTGAACAATAACAGGGCAAAGGCACCTTGTGGACATTAAGCGTTTCCCACTTCCACTGAAATATAAACTAACAAAGAGAAAAGCTCCATTCTTGATTATTTCTCAAATTAACTTTCGGTCTGGAAAACAATTAACTACCACCAGAAATATGTCTTCTTTTAGAAAAGTGTGTAATTGGCTGCCAGCTGACATTGTGTGGCATTATTAAAATCTTGAAATTCTCTTTAAGTGAATTTTTTCTGGCCACTGGACAACATGTTTGCAGTCCCAAAGATTCCCTTGCTGTCTTAATCGGCCTCATCTATTTTGAGAGCTTCTCAGCCAGAGATGATTTTGAATGAGTCAAGTTCTTGGTACAGCTTTAGAGAATGAAATGGGTCAGACTAATATAAAGATAAAATGTAACCATGATTCTTGCTACTTCTGATTAACTTGTATTCTGTACAGCACACTATCAAGACCTTGTCAATTAACACCTGAATTATTGGCTTATACAAATATTTCCACCTCCCTCCTCCCATTCTAGTGCAACAGTCTACCTCACTGTGGCAGACACTCAACGCATCACCAGCAAGTGCAGAACTGACTACAGACCATGTGATTGTGCTTCATCTCCGTCTGATAAAGTACTTGTTTAAAATGCAGACCCCCAGGTCTCCCTCACGACTGTCAAACATCCCCCTGTGATTCCACTGCTCACTGAGGTTTGAGACCTACTGAATGAAAGTATGGAAAATAAATTGAAAACCATGTCTTTGTTCCTTTGAAATGCACGATATAGTCAGTAAAGACAAACTCCTCATATATAAAGCCATTTGATTTTATTATCAAGTAATATACCAAGAGTATGAGGGCATGCAACAAAAAATCTGCTCTTTGAATACATGGATGAGTGGATGAATGAATTCAGCACAGACTAAGCATGGGAGCGTGATGGATATACTTGCTTTTGTCCTGTGCTGCTCTGTCTTCATGTGATTCTGTGGTTTCACAAGTTTAACAAAATATGCCATGTCTCTGTAAGCAAGGGTGGGTTGTGTCAGCTTTGAAGTTACACCAGCATCCTGCTGAGAGAAGGGGTATGAAGACAGTAGTTAGATATGAAAAGCTACAAAGGGCTTCACTTACTCTGAATGAATCCTGGTTAATGTAAGTGGCCACTAAAGAATAGAAATAGAGTATGTCACATCCTAGCCAGTGGCAGAAGGCAGAGGAGTGGAATTTGAAAAATTTGTTTCAAAAATATGATGGAAAATGGAATAAAATAAACCTAGATAAAAATCAGTACAAATGGGAACAATAAAGTAAGGTGATTAGAAATCATTCCGAAGATAACAGTGATCTCACTTCATATAAAAGGAACAAACTCTTCAGTTTAAAATGCAGAGAGATTAGTTTGAATAAAAGAAAAGCAAAATTCACTATATTCTGTTTATCAGTGACACACATAAAATAACACAGAGAGAACATAAGGGGAAAGAAAGACTGAAAGTGAAAAGAGAAAGATATTCCTGGATGTTAACAATAAATGTGTTTGAGGCCACTGCAGTCATATTATATAGCTGTAAGATTTCCAGATCCTAGACATCCTAAAGGAATAATAACACATAATTAAATACCACAATTTCAGGTCCTTGATATTCAGGTCCAAGCTGAATATTCAGGCTTGTTTTCAATTCTGAGGTGTGTGGGTTTTTTTTTTTTTTTTCCCCCTAGAAAACACCAATGTCTAAGTTTATGTTCATAAACTAGAATTACATTCCTGTGTCTGCCAATGTTCGTTTCATTTTCCTGTTACAATGCTCTAGATGGAGAAGATACATTCTATATGAAACTGATTTCAGGAGAAATTGGCATCCTGTTTTGCTAATGGAGGAAATGCTGGGGACCGGCAGCTTCCTTGATAAAACCCAGTTCAGATTGCCAGGGTTGGGGTGGAGAGGAATCTCCTTGAGAAACATGGAGGTCCCCTTTCTTTTCGTTATTCTCCAAGACTTACAGACAAAGGGGCTGGTTTTTTGAGTGGTGATACATTTCTTCCTGGGGGTGAGGTAATGCGTGTGAGACCTCAGAAGAGACCTCCAATCCATCCCATACTTCACTGACAGCCTCAGACGATCAGGCCTGATTTCATTAATCCTGCAGAAGGTGATTCATTTCCTTAGGATCCAACCAACAGTTAAGTCATGCCGTGTCTCAAGTCATTCTTTGTTCTGAGTGATTCATCAAGCAAGTCTGAAAAGAAAGGCATTTACTGTGGAAAAAGTGAGTTTGAAAAAAGTGGAGAGACTCGAAATTCACGCTTTAAAAATATCAAGAGACGATCGAACCGTCACTTGGGGGTGACTCTGATAGTGACTGGCCTCTTTGGCAGTCTCTGGACCGAACGTTTGTACTGGGAGGGAGAGCTTCTGTGATGACCCAGCCTTCCCTGGGGAATGTGGGCATTAAGCATCCTCTATTCTCTTGAAGGAGTGCTACATACTGTGAGCGAAATCCCATAATGACAGTGGAAATCCTGCTCAGTGAATAGCTGATCTTTCTATTCTTTTTGAAGTGGGGAAACGGGGGCTTGTTTCTTTATAGTCTTTCTAGAGCTTAGTCCTTGTGTTGTATGAAATAAAACCAAAACGCAGCGTGTGGTCCTGTCTTTGTTAGTTTGACAATGAGGTTGTTGTGAATCAGGAGATTTCAAGAGAGTTCTCAGTTGTAATATACATTTGAGGGTAGGGCCTAATTTTTGAAGATTTATCAATCTGCTGCTTGAAGTGGCATATCACAAGAAATGTTTTGTGCCTTACAACTCTTTTTCCTGGCTATGATTTATTAGACCGTGGTACTATAAATCATGCTTTCTGATTCCCTCTTCTCTTTCTGAAATAAGTGGCTCATTCTGTAGGGCCAAGCTTGCTCCTTTTTATTCCTTTTATTTTTCATTTTCACTGAAAGCCTTGTTTTCATCTATCCCAGTTGTGTTCATGTCATTTTTCGTGTCAATTCTCTATCTGGGAGTGCTCATTTAAAGAATATTTCCATAAAAGTCATAGCTCATCTAAGAAATACAAGAAGTAAAAAACTGAAAATATATGAGTCCTTAAGAAAAATGCATAAGTTTTAGTATATAAGCCAAATTATTGCTGGGAAGCATGATATAAGTGAAATTTTATCTTATTTTGATTTTTTTCTCTTTCTGTAAAGGGTGTAATTTTCACTGGGCTTGGAGAATGTGAATTCAAATTACAAGTCAGGTCATAAACAATGTTTATCTCTTTAAGTCAAACTTCTAGAAAACCATAAAGAAAATAACTATTTTTTTTTTCAACACTGCAGGTGAACACCAAACATATTTAGGAGCTAGGAAAGTTTTAAAGTGAATGACGGGGTAAATCAATAACTCCCACATGGAGGGAAGAAATGATTTTCTATTCAGGGTATCAAACAAAACTAACATGATATTAATGGCTGAATGAACAGGCTTCCCATTTGCACTTGCATGAGGGGGAGGTTGAGGATTGGCAGTTGCTCATATAAATCAAGTCTGGTAAGAACTGTATGAATAAGTGTTTGACATTTTCAGTTGGAAAGAAGCAGCTTGTCTTCACTTCTAAAAAGTCTTACCCTTGTGACAGTCATCTTTCTTCCTCTTTTGATGAACCAGATTTTTAATATCAACTTCGCATAAGCAAATGCACTGTAGTCCAGAAAGCAGAATTTTCTGAGGCAAGCAAGGTAGCCAAGATGACAGGGGAAAACAAGACCGTATTTGCCCATCAGAACCAAAGCTGCTGCCCAAGCATTTGCCAATACATTTCACTTATGCTCTTTCCGCTTGTTCTGTGTTTTAGAATTCTCACATCTAAAGAAACAGGGAGAAAATGGTGACACATAAATCAGATTTTCTACTTTACATCAGCTGCACGGAGGAATCTAGTTACTGATCAAATGTCGTACATACCAATTACTTGTTGAACAGTGACTTATCCAACACCTATAGTTGAAGCCCTACTAAGTGGCCAGCAGGTTATATGATTAGTATCCAAGAGCAAATGTGTTGTGTCATAAGAACAAAAGAGAACTCAAGTTCTACTCCTGTCTCTACTGTTTGTCATATAATCCCTGCAAGTCACCTGACCACCCCCAACCTTTGTAAAAATGAGGAAATTTAAATAAATAGCTTCTAATGCACTTTCCAGCTCAAGCATTATGTCCTCAATTATCTTAACTGAACCTCCATTCCTACCTCTAGAGACAGTAGGAGGAGATCAAAAGGCAAACACAGAACAAATAAAGTACTAAAGAGTGGTAGTGACCACATGGGCTAGGATTTAAGGCAGTGACCAACCAAGTTGTAAAAGTGAAGACCTCATCTCACAAAATATACACGACTCTATGTCCTTTCAAAAAAAAAAAAATGAGTCAAATCTGTCTAGGAGCTGAGGGTCAGAACAGGACTGGAGACAGCTATGTTTTGGCAAGGCACAAGTCACCTTCGTTCCTTCAGTGAACTGACTTCAGCTCAGAGGCAGAGGTCAAGGCCACCTCCTTGTGGAGAACAAAAAGTTGCCTATGTTGGTCAATTACAGTTGGTGGTGGTGGTGGCGATTTTGTCACTAAGACGTGTCCAACTCTTGAGGCCCCATGGACTGTAGCCTGCCAGGCTCCTCTGTCCATGGGATTCTCCAGGCAAGAACACTGGAGTGGGTTTGCCATTTCCTTCTCCAGGGAATCTTCCCAACCCAGGAATCGAACCCAGGTCTCCTGCACTGCAGGCAGATTCTTTACAGACTGAGTTACGAGGGAAGCCAATTACAGTTAGTGTTAATATTTAATCTCTCAGAGCCAATTTCAGTGCATTCAATTAGTTAGGCCTCTGGCTTAACCCAACTTGAGGTCATTGCATACACACCCGTGGACCGTTCTTCTTTGGCTCTTGCAGCCACCTGGCAGCTGGCCCAGGGCAGAAGCAAACTTCTCCTGAAATTCTGCCTCTACTCCTTTGGCCTTGGTCCTGGTGCCTCACTTTTAGCTTCAGCTTTTGCCCTTCCTGCAGAAAGACAGAGACCCAAGCCGTGCACTGAGCAGCAACTTCCGGCTGAACTGGCTTTCTTCTCAGCCATATATTGTTAGCTCTAGAAAAATGTAGGGAGTCAGTCCTCTGGTATTAGGACTAGACCCAAGCAATACATTAGACTTGTCCATTTGAAAATTATCCAGTCCCTTACTCTCTCTTGAGAGAGATAGTAGACTTTCTTGCTGAGACTGAGGGACAGTAAGGGGACTAATCCAGGCACTTTAATATAATTATGTATCTAATCTTCTTAATAATATTTAACATTATTTGATATCATTCCAATTTTGCATTGAGGAATTGAAGGTTTAAAAGGTTAAGTAAACTGTCTAAGGTCAAAAACTTAGTACGTGGTAGAATTGGATTAAAACCCTTGACCTCAAAATTCTACTTTTTCCCCCCACTGTGCTCTTTTTGCAAATACATAGAATTATAATTATCTTGGTTCCTCTCAAATTCTAAAGACCAAAAAATAAAATGTTAGTAAGTGAAAGATAGATGTAAGGAAGATAGAGTGTAGTAACTATATAGAGGTGACTCCTTTAAAGTAGTCACTTCCAATGCTTTGGGTAAAATAAATAAAACTGATCGCTTCCTATGGAAGAGTGGACTTCCACCTTTTTTGCATCACAAGAAAAACATGATATGAGCTTCTATATTGATCTCATAGGAAATTATGGGTCATTAACATTAATGTTTGATTCATGAATATGATCTTTTTTATTAAAGATATAAAATTTAAACACTCTGTAATTAAATGTAATTTTGAAAATTCCTTTTCAGGTCAAGATTTCCCCTGAAACTGCAATCTAATTAATGGTATTATAGCATGATTTTTTTAATGATTTGAGAAACTCCTTTGTAAGAGGGTCATACCAATAGTCCTGCAAGGTGTAACCTCGTTGATAAAAAGTAAACAGCTAGAAAACTAGTGAACATTGCTGAAGCGCTAAAGGTTCTTGTGCCATTGATTTGGGCCAATAGTACTAATAGATGTTTTGGGTTTGATGTCAGTTGTTTGTCAAGGAGTTATAATAATATTTTTCAAAAAGCTTTGCTTTAACTCCTATTACACTGCAAGACTATTTTTTCCCCCAGCCTCCCTACCATCTGTCCTGATTCTGCATTGGAAAATCTCCCTGATACTCCATCCAGAAGGGCTAAGCAAAATCAATATGGCAACAGCAGACTGCTGATGCATTCCAGCTTTTAAGTGGGATGTTGTTATGATTAACTATGGTCCAGCTCCTTACCTCTCTATTATCCCAGTGCTATCTCAAAACACTTCAGTCGCTCATCACATTCAATTAACTCTCTACGCTTCCTAAAAATGCAGCATAAGGCTGAAAGAAATAGGAAGGGGAAAAAAAAAGATCAATTATACTTAGCTTTCAGCAAGAATGGAATAATACGGTTTTCCCTTTTTGTCTATTTTAGTTAAAGACCAATCAATATATAAGGATATCTTCTGTTTTAAAATAGGGGCTGTGGAAATCATTTACATGATCTATTCTTTTAAGTGCCATATGCTTAGCTAGGAATTATATAGAACCCTTGAACTTTTTTTCAGTATTACTACCCCAAATAGGAAAGAATATTTTTAAAAACTTTGTAACACCTAATTATATTAAGCAATCTGTCACTGTTGATTTTTCATAATCCAGCTACTAATGAATATGTGTATCTCTCTAATTATTAGAGGATAGCCCTTCATAGTGTGGCAGTTTTGAGTAATGACAAGGGTCCAGTGATGTTTGAAGTAGATAGAGATTTAGGGTCATGGAGACAGTATACTCAAAAAATGGTGGTGCTAGGGCGTCGCATGAATCATTCACATATGAAAGTATCTTCGGAGCAGGGTAGATATTAGGAAGATATATTCAGGAGGCATTTGACTGTAAGGGTCAAAAATTTAGCTAATGTAAAAAACAAATTCATTCTTTCATGGAAAGCTGGAGGTGAATCTCACCTCATTGTCTCTTTCATTCTTATGTTTACTTCATTCTCTGTGTTACAAACAAGAGTTTCCATCTGGCATGAAAGATGGTTATGGATATCCCCAAATTTGCAACTTCCTTGTTGAGCAAAGAAGTATAAAGAGAACTGTGTCTTACACAGCCCATGTACAACTTCCAGGACAAGGTTTCCCGAAGCCATGCTTAGATCCTTTCTTGGACCAGTCACTGTGGATGGAGAAACAGAGATTCAATGCCTGCTTGAACCAAGGCCAATTCTCCCAGTGACCTGGGGGTTTGAGATCCTAGAAAAATGGAAGTCACTGGGACAAAACCTTTTAATACAGTTGGAAAGGAACAACACCAGCCAAAATTAAAAGTTCTTAATTTATATGGAGGAGAAGCTTTGGGTTCTGGTGAATTAATTAATCACAACTAATCCAAATACAGAATCGATCAATGTAACTCCTGCTGCTCTATTTATACAGCTATATCAGAGCTAAGCTAGCTTGAAAGGGTCTCACATGCGATCCTTACGTTCTCTCCATGGATGACTTCTTTTCATAAATGTTTTTACCTGATCTCATCCATTACAGTGGACACTTTCAAGCTTCATTAAGTGACTGTATCTTGCCAATTTCTCTGCCTGGCTTATAGTAAAACCTCAAAAATGTCTGTGAAGAATAATAATCATGCATTTTTCTTCCCTTTGTAGAAAGATTGGTAGAGACTCTTTGAAATTAGGTGCTCTATAACAGTGTAAGTTCTTGCTGTTTTCAAATTGTCTTCACTTGAGTTGGCACTTGGTGTGTGTATCAGTCTCTCAGTTGTGTCTGACTCTTTGCAAATCCATGGCCTGCAGCCTACCAGACTCCTCTGTCTTTGGAATTTTCCAGGCAAGAATATTGGAGTGGGTTGCCATTTCCTCCTCCCAGGGATCTTCCCAACCCAGGGATCAAACACAGGTCACCTGCACTGTCAGCAGATCCTTTACTGTCTGAGTCACCAGAAAAGCCCTTGGTATTCTCCCTCAAATTCCTGGCCTCTCCTGCCCCTGGCTCCCTTATTGCCCTTTAGTTTAGGCAATAGATAGCCCACACATTGAACTACTTTTAGTTCACCAGATCTTTAGAATTACCTCTCATTGTTCACCTTCTCTTTCTGCCATGTTATTCTCACTAAAATAGAAAATTAACAGTTGATTTTTTAGTTACTTGGTGAGTTACTGAAACTAGCATGTAATGTATGACTGTCAGGTGTTTGTTTTTTGCCTAATATCACTGCAAATGGGCTCGTGATTAATGAGTAAATTATTTCTTTATTTTGCTTTAACATGGTGATTGCAATGGAATACTATGCAACTGACAAAGTAACCTTGTTGAAGATAAGAAATCAAGATTTTTTAAACAAGATTTTAAGTGAAAAAACACAATATATATAATTTAATGCCTTGTTATTAATATATATGTAACTATAACTACTGCTACTGCTGCTGCTAAGTCACTTCAGTCATGTCCAACTCTGTGGGACCCCATAGACGGCAGCCCACCAGGCTGCCCCGTCCCTGGGATTCTCCAGGCAAGAACACCGGAGTGGGTCGCCATTTCCTTCTCCAATGCATGCAAGTGAAAAGTGAAAGTGAAGTCGCTCATACATGCAAATAATACATATAAATGCATGTGTTTATTAGTTTTCTAATATACCTTTGGATTTGTTAATATTTTATTGGAGACTCTTGCATTTAGATAATTTATAATGATATTAACTTTAGGTGTGTGTATATATGTATTTGTGCTCCCTTTGTCCAGTTTTGGGTCAATATTATATGAACATTATAGAATGAGCATGAAACTTTAAATCTTTTTCTAAGTTCTGGAATTGTTTAAATAAGACAGTTATTCTTCATTACCATCGTTTTCTTTTTTGATATTCCCTTGTAAAATCATCTGGGTTGTACTTTAGCTATAGAGATTTAAGTAAATTTTAATTTCATCTATGGTCATCCATCCACTGAAGCATTTAAAATTTTTTTGTTGTCAATTTTGGTAACTTATATGTTCATTAAAAGTTGCCCCTCTTGTGGATATTTTCAACTGTACTTAGTACACTCACATAACTTTTCATTTTTAACTAATTATTTATTTTTGATGTGGACCATTTTTCAAGTCTTTATTGAATTTCTAACCATTCTGCTTCTGTTTTATTTTTTGACTACAAGGCATGTGGAATCTTAGCTCCTTGACCAGGGGTTGAACCTAAACCCCCTGCATTAGAAGGCAAAATCTTAACCACTGGACTACCAGGGAAGTCCCTCAGATAATTTTTAGAATCATCTTGTGTGTCTGCAGAAATGCCACTTTTCTAATATTATTTATATTTCTCTTTTTATCAGATTGGTCAAAACTTCATATATTTCACACTTTTATTTACTCAGCTCTATAGTCTCTTGCCTGGTGAATCCTGTGGATGAAGGAGCCTGGAAGCAACTTAGCATGCATGCATGCATTGGAGAAGGAAATGACAAGCCACTTCAGTATTCTTGCCTGGAGAATCCCAACGACAGAGGAGCCTGGTGGGCTGCCATCTATGGGGTCACACGGAGTTGGACATGACTGAAGCAACTTAGCAGCAGCAGCAGCAGTAGCATAGTCTCTTAGTTTTCTAGTTAATTTCTAATTTTATTTTTCATGAGTTTACCTCTATGCTCTCCTCAGCTTTATTCTGCTGCATTTATCATTTAATTCAAAATATCCCTCAGTATCATAATCCAGAGTTAATAAATATATGAATTTATCAATTACCCTACTCCATGGGCCTAAGAACAAATCAAGCTTAAAATTCTTGGCTCTCAATCTATTATGCTATAATTAAATTGAAGAAGAAATTATTTTGAGTAAAGAGTCCTTCATAACAGTGGAAATCTCCCACAAGTGTTTTGCCTCTAATAACTGGAAGACATAGTAATCATACGTTCCAAATTCCCTCATTTATATATTTAAATTACTCTAGTACCATTGCTTCCCTGGTGGCTCAGTGGTAAAGAATCCACCTGCCAATGCAGGAGACATTGGGTCTCCTGCAGACGTGATCCCTGGATTGGGAAGATCCCTTGGAGAAGGAAATGGCGACCTACTCCAGTATTTTTGCCTGGAAAATCTCATGGACAGAGGAGCCTGGTGGGCTACATTCCATGGGATTGCAACAACAATATCATCGAAGAGACCTGCACCAAGTTAGCAAGCATTACAAGACAGGCAGTTGATAAAAAATATTAATAACAGCGACAGTTACATGGCACAACTAAAACTACCATCTTTTGAAATTTCTTCTGTACATGCTGTCTAGTTCTGTACAACCCCAGGAAAAAAACCAGGGATTATAAGGGATGCAATATCCTACGGCTGCAGCCTGTGCAGGAATTGGTACCTTGACCTTGGGTCCAGTCCTTGACCTTCCCTTCATCGCTGGGAAGCCACATCCCATCTTCAACACGCCTGTCTGTCTTTGACAGTGAAGTAAAGATAAAGGTACATGCCACATACCTCCTCCCTGCAATTCTTTCATTATATCAACAGGAGTGTTATTGTTAATGAGATAATGCTTTCAAAATGCTTTGTATGTCTTTGACCAAAAGAAAAAAAAGAAAGAAAGAAGCTCTTTTTAAAAGAAGAATTGTCCTCTGGCCTTGATCTCAGATCTGAGTCTGACCCATGTGCCTTCTGTTGAGAAAAAGCAATTAACCATGAAGAAATTCAAGAAAGACTGGACACTTTGCCCAACAGGCAAGACACTAGGCCTGACATAGCATACTGTGAAATATCATCAGCTTCCTTTAAGATTCTGTCAGCCTAAGTTGAAATGTTGGTGAAGCTTTTAAAATATAAAAAAGAAACATGTCAATAGCATTTTAGTTCCAAATGAAAAGAGCATCATTTTTTGTTTATAAAAAATTATAGGTTCATTGAAACACCTTTTCAAACAATGTAGAAAAACGTAAAATTAAAATTTCCTGTTTTCTTCCACCCAGAGAGAATCATAATCTAGCCCATATCTCTTTCAGGCATCTATCTTTGTATATTTGTATTAAGGAAATAATACAACTATTTTTCACATATATGAATATCTTCTCAGATCTGTAAATAATATTTAAAATACAATTTATGTGGATATACCTACTGTTATGGGTTGAATGATGCCCCTTCTCACAAGATATCCATTGGAACCTACCACTATGACTTTATTTGGAAATAATGTTCTTTGCNACATATATGAATATCTTCTCAGATCTGTAAATAATATTTAAAATACAATTTATGTGGATATACCTACTGTTATGGGTTGAATGATGCCCCTTCTCACAAGATATCCATTGGAACCTACCACTATGACTTTATTTGGAAATAATGTTCTTTGCCGAAAGAGGGCAGCAGAGGATGAGATGATTAGATGACATCACGGACTCAATGGGCATGAATCTGAGCAAACACCAGGAGATGGTGAAGGACAAGGGAAGTCTGGCATGCTGCAGTCTATGAAGCTGCAAAGAATGGGACATGACTGATCGACTGAACAACAACAAAGGATGTGATTAAGTTAAAGATGTTGAGATGAAATCATCCCAAAGTGTCCAAGTGGGCCATAAATCCAATTTTGTCATTATACCAAGAAGGCAGAGGGAAATGACACAGAGGAGAGGGCTGGGTGAGAAAGAGGTGAAGATTGGAGTGATGTAACCCAGAAAATCTGGAAGAGGAAAGGAAGCCCCTGGAAACTGGAAAGGGAAGGGACAAAACCTCCCCAGAGTCTCTAGAAGGAGCACAGACCTGGTGCCATCTTGATTTGGGACTCTGGCCTCCAGAGCTTTTATTTTAGGCAAAAAATTGTAGTAATTTGTTATGACAGCCCTAGAAAATGAATACACATGTACACACATGAAAACTGATACAAGTGGATACATTATTAAGTGAAACCTGCATTTCCAATATGTTCAAAAGGAGTAAATATATAACTAACTAATCATAGCTAATAAAGTGATTTCTCTTGAATACTATCTTTAAAAGAACAAAAACTGATTTCTAGGACAGAGATAAATATGGTACATATAACATATATATATGTATAAATATATACATATAGTATACTGCAACTCCACTCTTAAAAAATTGTGCAATGGATGTACACATGAAAAAGGAAATCAGTCCTGAATA
Organism: Neotragus pygmaeus; assembly: GCA_006410875.1. NCBI lineage: Eukaryota > Metazoa > Chordata > Mammalia > Artiodactyla > Bovidae > Neotragus > Neotragus pygmaeus. Next base: position 322,698 of record SJYV01031325.1, on the reverse strand, counting down.
TTCATTGGAAAGACTGTGCTGAAGCTGAAACTCCAATACTTTGGCCACCTGATGCGAAGAACTGTCTCATTGGAAAAGACTCTGATGCTGGGAAAGATTGAAGGCAGCGGGAGAAGGGGATGACAGAGGATGAGATGGCTGGATGGCATCACCAACTCAATGGACATGAGTTTGAGCAAGTTCCAGGAGTTGGTGATGGACAGGGAAGACTGGTGTGCTGCAGTCCATGGGGTCACAAAGAGTTGGACACGACTGAACAACTGAATTGAACATGTATAATACATATAATATATAAATATACACATATAATCAAAGATATGTAGAGAACTATATAGAATTATTTAGGTTACAATTATTTGCATGGGCTTCCCTGGTGACTCAGATGGCAGAGAATCTCTCTGACTAAAATGCAGGAGAGGGGTGTTCAAGCCCTGGGTCAGGAAGATCTCCTGGAGAATGATATGGCTACCCATTCCAGTATTCTTGGCTGGAGAATTCCATGGATAGAGGAGCCTGGTGGACTACAGCCCATAAAATCACAAAGAGTGGGACTTGACTGAGCGATTTTCACTTTCACTTTATTTGCATAATTTGCAAGTATGAATGTTTTTTCTTTTAATTTTTAATTGCACCAGACTTCCTGCGGGACTTTAGTTCCCCAACCAGGGATTGAACCCAGGGGTCAGCAGTGGAAGCACTGAGACCTAATCATTGGGCTGCCAGGGAATTCTAGGGAATAGAAAAATTTTAAGCTAATAATTTAAAAAGTGAAAACTCATGAGTTGATCACCAGATTTAAGAACACAATTATTACTAATACTGATGAAGCTACATATGTGGTCTTCTTGCTCCTACATACTCTAGAATATCCTTCAGATGTAACTACTCTGACTTAAAAAAAAAATCATTTATTGTTTTTTAAAGTTTTATACCCAGGTTTCTCTAAATACTATATTGCTTTTCTTTTGAGTTTCTGTAATGGTATCACAGTCAATGTATTCATTTCAGAGACGCTTTCATCGCTGAGTGAATATTTCTATGATTGATCCGTGGGCTATGTTTACTGTTGTGTTTCTGGTTTTCTACTGATGGACATTGGAGTTATTTGCAGCATTTGCTAGTGTTTGCTACTAACATGCCTGGGCCTGTCCCGTTGTGTACTGGATTTGTACATTCTCAGGATATACACAAGTTTAGGTGTAGAAAATGATGCCAAATTGTTTTTTCAATGTATTGACACCAATTAACACTCCTGCTGGCAGTGTAGGAACATTTTCTGTTGCTCTACATACTTTCCAAAACTTGGTAGTTGTAAGAACCTTATTTTGCCAGCCTCGTAAGTGCAAAATGGGATCTTGTGATCTTAATTTGCATTTTTCTGATTGATAATTGAGTTGAGCATTTTAAAATGTTTTAAGACTATTTGTGTTTCCCACTGTTATGAGGTACTTATTCATGTCTTTTGATCATTTTTCTGCTGAATCATGTCTTTTCATGTTGATATTTAAGATTTCTATGCATATTCTAGATATCTTGTCAGTTACATATGTTGTAAATATATTCTCTCAGTTTGCACCTGATCTTTCATCATTTTTATAATATCCCTTGATGAAAGTTTAATTTAATGGAATCAAATGCACCTATCATTTTTTAAATTTTTGTTTGTGTCTTTTGAAAACTCTTTCCAGCTTCTAAGAGTATATTTTTCTTCTAAAAGCTGCAAAATGCTGCCTTTTATAGTTAAAACATTTGGTGGTGATTTTTGTGAGTGGTGTGAGAGGCAGTGTTCAAATTTAATTTCTTTCACTTACGAGTTGTCCTAGGGCATATTCTTGAAGAGGCATTTGTTTTCCTAGAGATTCGTATTGCCATGTCTGTCATAAATCTGTTCTCTCCATTCAGTTTTATTGGTTTCCCCCGCCCCAATCTATCCCTGTAATTACCCTACAGTGTTTTAATTGCTGGAGCCTTAAATTGATCTTGTAGGGCAAGTCTTCACAACCGTTTAGTCTTTTACAGCAGCCTTTACCATTTTGCTTTTAAATATACATGTTGAATCACCTGGGTAAGTTTCTTAAAAGCAAACAAAAAACAACCCCGATGAGATTTGGATCTTAAGATAAATTTGGAGAGGAATGTAACTTTATGATAGTAAGTCTTCCTTCCTCCGAACATGTTAAATCTCATTATCATGACTTCTTTAATGTCTTTCCATAACATTGTCAAATTATGTCCATAATGGTCTTCTACATCTTTTGCTAGATTTTTAGGGAGTTTCCCAAGTGGTAAAAAAAACCCACCTGCCAAGAAAGAGGACGTAAGGATGCAGGTTCAATCCCTGGGTTGGGAGGATCCCCTCGAGGAGGGCACAGCAACCCACTTCAGTGTTCTTGCCTGGAGAATCCCATGGACAGAAGGGCCTGGGGGCTACGGTCCATAGGGTCACAAAGAATCAGACACGACTGAAGCACTTAGCAAACATGTAGTAGGAATGTCCATAATGGTCTTCTACATCTTTTGTTAGATTTTTAGATACTTTATATTTCTGCTGCTATTTTAAATACTATCTTTAAAAAAAATGTACATTTTAAAATTGTTATCGATGGTGCATTGATTGTGGGTTAATCTTATTTCTAGCCTGATTGCTAAACTTTTATTAATTTAGTAATTAGATTTTCTGTGTAGGTAATTATATTATCTATGAATAATGACATATTTTTTCCATTCTAGTTCTTATATTGTAAATTTTAGTTTTCATGTGTTACTACTACACAGCAAGAACCCATTATGTAAGTTGTATAGAAGCAGATAGTGGACATAGTTTTATTGCTATTTGTTTTAAAGTTATTGCTTCTAACATTTTAATGTTAAGAATGTTTTGGATTTGGGTTTTTGGAACTATTCTTTATTGGACTCAAGAAATTNTCTCTCGGCCTCTCTGTAGAAGCAGATAGTGGACATAGTTTTATTGCTATTTGTTTTAAAGTTATTGCTTCTAACATTTTAATGTTAAGAATGTTTTGGATTTGGGTTTTTGGAACTATTCTTTATTGGACTCAAGAAATTCCCTTTTATCTCCAGCTTACTAATTGCATTAATTTTATCATGAATTTTTCTTCATGAATTGAGAAGCTATATAATTTTTTCCTTTTCTTTTACTTATTAATGTGCTGAATTGTATTATAGATTTCTACTGTCAAAACCACCTTTGTAACTTTGGGAACTTTTAAATGATAAATGGTATTAAATACTGTTCATTTTTTTTCTTTGACTACTGAGATAATTTTTCTTCTTCTTTTAGTGAATAGAGTGAATTATACTGATTCATTTCCATATAGTAATCAAATCTTCCATTCCCTGACAAACCATGTGTGTCCATGATGTATTATCTTTTTTATGTTTATATTATAGAATCACTATCACTTATATGTGGAATCTAAAACTAACAAAAAATAAAAAGAAACAAAAAACAAAACAAACGCAAAAAAAAAAAAAAACAACTCACAGAAAAAGGTCAGATTTCTGTTTAAGGTGGAGTATGGGGGAAGGAGAATTGGGAAAATGGAGTAAAAGAAAGTGTTGCTCCGTTGTGTCCAACTCTTTGAGACCCCATGGACTGTAGCCCACCAGGCTCCTCTAACCATGGGATTCTCCAGGCAAGATTACTGGAGTAGGTAGCCTGCCCTTCTCCAGGGGATCTCCCAGACCCAGGGATTGAACCCAGGTCTCCCACATTGCAGAGGGATTCCCTACCATCTGAGCCACAGAAAAGTTGAACACTGGAGTGGTTTAAAGATACAGATTTCCAGTTAGAAGATAAACAAGTATTAGGGATGTAATGTACAACACAATGACTGTAATTAACCCTGCTGTGTAATATGTAGAAAAGCTGTTAAGATAGGAAACTCTTAAGAGTTCTCATCACAAGAAAAACTAATTGTTTCGTCCTTTTTTTCCCCCTTTTTTATTGCATCTGTATGAGATGATGGATGCTAAGTAAACTTGTAGTAATAATTTCACAATATATGCAAGTTAAACCATTATGCTATATACCTTAAACTTACACAGAGATGTGTATCAGTCACATCTGAATAAAACTGGAAACTATGAGGTGTGCGTGTGAGATTGTCAAGTTCCTTGCAATTGAAACATGTAGCTATTTAGATATATACCATCAAACCAGAGTGGGAGAGTTATTTTAAAATGTTCTAAATGTTGAAAGTTGTTAGGACACAAATTTTAAGCCTTTTACATTGCATATACTCAACAATAAAAGGTGATTTTATAGTTGTGTTCATCTCTCTTGCAAGCTGGCTCTATATGGACTCCAACTGGAACCTTATTCTCTCCTTTCAGGTTGTTCTTGTCGCCCTGTGAATAAAATTAACAAAGAATTATTCATTGGCTCAACAGCCTTATTCAAGACTGCTTCTTTTTAGGAGAATGAGATATTTTTATTTGAAGTCCAACCTGTTCTTTAGCTGCTCAAGTCACTGATTCTAAATAATTAGCACTTACTAAATTTATCTTGTGAGAACATTTTACAAGCCTTGGCAAAGTTGAAAGGTATTGCGTTCTTCCTTCATTCCCTTATTCCTTTCACTATTCTTTTTCCTCTTTTACTTATCCCTTCCACCTCTTTCTTTTTCATTAGACTGCTTTCTCTCCATTTCAGGCCTTTAATTTTTAGAAAAAAAATGCAATAAAATTTAAAAAAGAAAAACAAGTTACTGGAACCAATCTTCTCCCCTAATATGGCCCTTGTACAAGGGTGGTTAGTCCTTTTTGAGATAAATGATTTGCAAATGTGAAATGATGTGGCACATTGTCCATTTAGATTCTTTGGAAGTCTGAGGAAAGAAGGCATAGGTAAGGAGCAGTGAAAAGAAAAGCTTGACCTACTAAGAAGTTTTCCAAGCCAGTTAATTTTACCAAGGTTATTCAAAAATTTGACATAGGTGTATACCTCAAATGAATTAACATAGCCTAGAGGTTGGGTAGCTCAGCTGGTAAAGAATTCACCTGTAATGCAGGAGACCCCAGTTCCATTCCTGGGTTGGGAAGTTCCCCTGGAGAAGAGATAGGCTACCCAATCCAGTATTCTTGGGCTTCCCTGGTGACTCAGACAGTAAAGGATCCACCTGCAATGTGGAAGACCTGGGTTCGGTCCCTGGGTTGGGAAGATCCCCTGAAGGAAGACATGGCAACTCACTCCAGTATTCTTGCCTGGAGAATCCCCATGGACAGGGAAGCCTGGTGGGCTACAGTCCCTGGGGTCACAAAGAGTCAGAAATGACTGAGCCACTAAGCACAGCACAGCACAAAGGTTAAGAGACCCAGACTGGGTGGATTCAAACCCTGGCTCCACCTTTAGGAGCTACATAGCTTGGACAAGATTCTCAACCTCCTTTTGCATTCTCCTCTATAAATTGGAAGTTACTGTGGTACCTACTTTCAAACATTGTTGATTAAATGAGACAATATTTGTAAAGCACTTCGAATAATGTTGGACATATAGCTAGCACTATCGAGTTTCCTAAATAGATAAAAGGTAAATAAATGGGGAAAAATTGGACAAGAGAGTTAGTTACAAGTCTCATTGCATTGAAGTGCTTTTCAAAGATAATTATTCTTGGATAACCTTGAAGATAGAAAATAATTTTCAAAGGAAAATGTAATGTGCAGGAAAAGAGTAGAAATGAAAGAAATTACAATGACTTGCAGCTGTGCCTACAGAATCACAACCATTTGTACTTTAATTAAAAATAGTTCATAGTGTAAGAACAACATTTACTCACACCCACTTGAGATTCTAGGGACTTCCTCACATGGTCTTGCTCCTTCCTTAAATATTTTTAAAGCCTTTTCTATTGAGTACACGAACAACACTATTTTTAGCTCCAATTGTTATATTTTGAAAGAAGCTAAAAAAAAGTGTTAAGCCTGACTGTTTTCAAAGAGAGTTTCTATAACAAGAAACTAGGACTGCTAGTTTGAAAGTGATGGGTCTTATTAACTGGAGAGAGAAGTATGGCCTGATGGAAAAGGAAAAAGGAACAAGTAATGATTGTATCTTACACTTCCATCCTAGGCTTCCCAAAGTACTTGAAACTAAGCCTCATTATCATTTCTTTAAATAGATGAAGCAAGAGAGATAACCAGTTAAGTGCGGCTTCCCAAGGTCATACTCCAGCTTGCCAACATAGCGATAAAAATCCAATACACTTGATTAGTGTCCGCTGCCTACTCACCCTCTCAGCATTGATTTCATGCACTATGAGGAGAGGAGACAAGCAGGGTGATCTTCTCTGTCTTTCCAACCCCACCATCTTGCTCAGTGGCTCCCCTTTTATTCTTCATTGATTGCATCTCAGCAAGCTTCCCTTCACAACCATTTTTGTTCAGGCAGGATTCTTGCCAGGTAAGAGGTCATAATGACAAATGTATTCCTGCCTGTTCTCCTTTTTTTTTTTTTTTCTTTTGAAGTAGATATAGTTCTACGTATAGTTCTAATCCAGTGCCATACCATAGGTCCTTGTTCATTGTTTTATGTATAGAAGTGTATATAGTTTAACCTACTTATTTCACTTATGTATCTTTAAATTTGGCAAAGAAAAGTTTGTTTTATTGGAATATGCTTGCTTTGCAATGTTATGTTAGTTTCTGCTGTACAGCAAAGTGAACCAGCCACTATATATGTACATATATTCTCTCTTCCCTGAATTTCCTTCCCATTTAGGTCACCACAGAGCGCTGAGCAGAGTTCCTCGTCCTGTGCAGTCTGTTCTCATCAGTTATACACAGTAGCGTAGATGCCAATCCCAATCTCCCAATCTGTCTCCCCCTCCCTTTGGTATCCATACGTTCGTTCATTATGTCTGTGTCTCTATTTCTGCTTTGCAAATAAATGTGCAATCTAGCAAAATGGTCTAGATGAACTTACCTGCCTCTTCTCTTGTGCCACTTTCACTCTTTCTCCTCTTTTCAGCTCATGAGGAAGACTTGAAGTCCTTACAAGTGTTTTGGATTTTGTAGGTCTTTATTTCATGGGTCACTTTTGCCTGAAATGCCTGCCATGTTTGTGGTTGACCAGAAACCTTTGGGGATTTCATTCATTGTAAATGACTTTTGTCATTTTCATTCAAATTTTAACTCATTGGCCATGTCTTTAAATGTAAGGGTTCAGTACAGTTCAGTTCAGTCGCTCAGTCATGTCCGACTCTTTGTGACCCCATGGACTGCAGCACGCCAGGCCTCCCTGTCCATCACCAACTCCCGGAGTTTACTCAAACTCATGTCCATTGAGTTGGTGATGCCATCCAACCGTCTCATTCTCTGTCATCCCCTTCTCCTCCCACCTTCAATCTTTCCCAGCATCAGGGTCTTTTCAAATAAATCAGTTCTTCACATCAGGTGGCCAAAGGATTGGAGTTGCAGCTTCATCAGTCCTTCCAATGAAGATTCAGGAGTGATTTCCTTTAGGATGGACTGGTTGGATCTCCTTGCAGTCCAAGGGACTCTCAAGAGTCTTCTCCAATACGACAGTTCAAAAGCATCAATTCTTTGGTGCTCAGCTTTCTTTATAGTAATGGTGGAGAAAGATAAAGAAATAGCCACCACAGGGTCACTCAGTAGGGGTGGTCACTAGCCATAAGAGCCCATTGAAGCTGGAACTCAAGGTAAATAAAATTAAAAATTCGGTCCCTGAGTTGCACTAGCCTTGTTTCAAGCATTCAATAGCCATGCACTCTCTCTTTCAGTTTCAGCCTCAGCCTTTGCATCTCTAGAGTGGAAAGTTTGGATTAAATGACTGTAAGATCACTCTGGCACTAGAGTTCTGTGATTTTTTTTTTCCCCCCAAGGACTTTTCTTGGGTTTGGCAATACTACCTTGGATTCTGGGAGCAGAAGCTCTCCCCTGCAATCTCTCTCTTTCCATCTAGCAAAATGTACCTCTCATATATTCACCTTGTATGTTGGAACCAAGTGCTTGACAAAGAATATGGTAATGTATTCAACAAAAGCTTTGTGTACTAAATATAGCCTCAGAGTTTTAAAGAGCACTTTTTTTTCTTTTATGAGTGTTGGCAGCTGTTTTACTATGAAATAGGTCTCGGAAAGAGATGAGGACACATTCTATTTTGAGATAAAAGCTTCATCTGAGATGTAGGAATGACACGGTAATAAATGCTATTACAGTTAATGAAATCAGCATAGCACCTGATTTTTATTTGATTGTATGAGGCAAATTCTTCCAAATTTCCATGTATACATTCTCAGCATTCTAGCAGTAGAGCCTGTCACCGATCAATCCAAACGGTAAGTTGGTCCCTGTTCCATTTTTCTTTGCCACCCTGAGGTAGTAAGGGGGGAAAAAAGGCAAGAAAAATAGAGGTTAAAATGGTGGAGATTAGAATTTCCCTTTCTTTCCCCCAGTGTCCACATGAAAGGGCAACAACTGATTATCCAGTGAAAAACACTTATGAACCTCAGTTTACAAACTAAAACAAATGCTTAAAAAAATCATGTAATGCAAAATTTCTCTTTTAATCCCTTTGAAAAGTAAATGTGACAATATGGTGTTAGTCATCTTAAAAGCGGGAATTTTGAAACCTTGAACGTGGCCAATTTCCAGCATTCGGATGACACGTGCTAATTGTCTTTCGCTTGTTATTTCTACCTCTTAACTAGAAAGATTCTTTAGCATATGTCTGTTCCCCCTCCTCCTTTCTTCAGGCAGAAATTCCCTTGGGAGGGGGTTGCCTGAGAAAATCATTAAGTTGAAGTTTTATGAGCCTAGGTGGGATAACATTTGGAGGTGACTGATTACATGATTGCAGCTAATTGTTCATGGGACTCAGAGAGTCTCTAACATCTTTAAGAGGAAATCTTTCCACATGCAAGCCAGCAGAAATATTGCAGCTTTCTCTAAGGGATGTCACAGAGAAATATTTCAGAGGTAACCTTGCATCAGCATCACTCTTTTCATTTTCTGATGAAAATACCACCCCCCACCGCCAGCTTTGTCACCAAAATATAATATATAGCTATAAGGCCATCCCTGGCTAGGATGTTTGCCCTTCGACAAGATTATCTGAGTTTCTTCTGGTTCATGCAAGAAACTACATACTAGCTTTGTTCTATTAGATCTGAAAGGATTAATGTTCTTAAGAGATTCACTACAGAGACAGCTTGCCTTTAAAAAAGTATTGTTATGAATAGCATATATTTGTTTATTATGGTAAGGACACTTAACATGAGATCTACTCTCTTAGCAAATTAAATGTACAACGCCATATTGTCCATTTAGATACAATGTTGTATAAGGGATCTCTTACTTTTGAATTGAGCCAGTCTCTGAGTGTCTCAAGTGTTTGTAACTTGAGTGTATTTTTATTGGGAACTTCCCTGGTGTCTCAGGCAGTAAAGAATCAGCCTGTAATGCAGGAAACCCAGGTTCTATCCCTGGGTTGGGAAGACACCCTGGAGAAGGGGACTTTAGTGTAATTTTTTATTTTATTTAGTGTATTTTTTATTTTAGTGTATTTCTGTGGAGAGTGCAAATATTACCTGCTATTTTTTAGCAGCATATTCATTGAACTCTCTGAATACATTCTTTCCCACATTATAGTTAATAAATAACCATTAATTATGAGTCTACAGTGCATCATCATGCCTGGAATCCTCAAATGCACATAAAAATCCTCTCTGTGGCCTTTTTGTTTTGTAGCTACAGTACAGTGCTAGTTATATGGCAAGTATTTAATAATTATTTTCAGTTATTTGTTCAGCTGCTAACTGCTAAGTCACTTCAGTCGTGTCCGACTCTGTGCAACCCCATAGACGGCAGCCCACCAGGCTCCCCCGTTCCTGCGATTCTCCAGGCAAGAACACCAGAGTGGGTCGCCATTTCCTTCTCCAATGCATGCAAGTGAAAAGTGAAAGTGAAGTCGCTCAGTCATGTCCGACTCTTCGCGACCCCATGGACTGCAGCCCACCAGGCTCCTCCGCCCATGGGACTTTCCAGGCAAGAGTACTGTAGTGGGGTGCCATCACCTTCTCCGATTTCTTCAACAAAATTTACCAAATACCTCCTATATGTGATGCACTATGACGAACACACACATACATGTGCGTTTGTATACACTAACACACATGCATATATGTACACACTGACACGTGTGCATATAAGTGCACACTAGCACACTTGCACCCCACCCCTAAGGTTTGGGAAGATGAAGGTCAGCTAGGTCTCAATCTCTTGTGATACTGAGAAATTATAACTTTGGGAGGAAATGGAGGTGTTGGTGTAAAAATTGTGAACATGTTGCCTCTCTGTGTGGCCTGTTACGTGTCTTGTACGCTGCTTTTGTTTAAGAAACTCCTGAATTGAAGCCCTGAAATAACGCTGGGTGTATGCATGTCGTGGCAGGTAGGATTTTGACGAAATTTCTGCTCTTGGGAGGTCTGGATGGTATTTGGTGATAAATTGTGCCTGAAGCCATGTGAAATAGATCAGGATGAAGAAATTAGTCTGGGAATTGAGGAATGCAGGCCAAGACATGAAGCCAGTGAAATTCACATATTGCCCAAATCTCAATCAGCCTAGAAATTAATTATTAAGTGTTCAAAAAATTGGGTATGCCCTGGATTAAAAGTGAAAAAAAAAATGAAGCATCAACACAACTTTATTGAATGAGATACTTATCACCCTGGCCTGGCTGAGGATCTGGCATGCTTTGTTTCCCTGGAAGGAGCTAATATTAAAATCAGGTTTACTTCCAAATCTTCCGCTTTCATTGGAAGCCATAGTAGCTTTGTTTTCTCATTCTAGCTAAAAAGAATCTTATCTGCAAAAGGAAGATAGAGACACAGACATAGAGGACAATGTATAGACACCAGTGGGGGGGAGGGCGCTGGGATGAATTGGGGGTTGGCAATGACATATACACTATTGATACTATGTACAAAACAGATAACTAGTGAGAACCTACTGTATAGCTCTGGGAACTCTCCTCAGTGCTCTGTGAAGACCTAAATGAGAAGGAAATCCAAATGAGTGGATATATGCATGGGTATAGCTGATCCACTTTGCCGTACGGCAGAAACTATACAGTAGAGCAACTATACTCCAATAACAATTAATTAAAAAAAGAAAAGGAATGAAGCTAGGGAGTGGAAAGGAAAACATTCTTGAGGTCTTCTTATACCTTCTTTTCTTTTTTCACTTCTCATTCAGGCTGACCCAGTAGAGTCTCAGGGACTCACTTTCTTTCCGAGGGCCTAGGAAGAAGAATGCTTTCATTATTTTTCCAATCACTAGTGGCAACTTCCTCCTCTCTTTGTTTACCTTGCTTATGCTTGGAAGGTAGGTCACACTGGCTCAGCTTATAGGCACCACTCTTAACTGCTTTTGAGGCAGCAGATTAAAGGGAAAAGGATCTGAACCTTGTCTATGCCAGAGGGAGCTGCTTAGCATTACTCCTTCCGCTAGTTGACCATGTAGCAAAGTAACTGACAACAGTGATTTGAGGTGGACCAGCTGCAGGCACAACATTTAAGTGCATACACATAAGCCTTTCTGAGCAAATGATCACAAACTCCAGCTATGTCCATTTTGCGTCCTTCTCTAGCTTTTCCTTCATTTCTCCTCTGACACATTTGTTTGAGGGGCTAGAATTTTAAACATGAATACTCAAACTCTATTTCTTGTACTCTGACTGAAGTAGGATTCAATTGAGAAAAGATTCTTTCCTGCCATGCACCATGCAGATGGGAAAAAAAGATTCTCAATATCACTTTTTGGCATCCCATAAACATGCCTTTCATAAAAAGCAATATCCAAACTCTTCAGTCAGTGTACAAGCAATGCCATTGATCCAATGGGCCATTTATTCAAAATCTAAAATGCCAGCAAGCACATTATTTAGTTGCTGATCTCTGCTTGTTTATACCCTCTTTATTCACAGTGCAGGAAAATTCTAGATCGATACTTCAGAAACTCTAGTGAGCAAATGCATCACCTGCAGAGCTTGTAAATACAGATTCCTGGGCTCTGCCCCAGAAATGTAGTAGGTTGGCCATGGAAGGGGCCTGAGAATTTTCAGCTTGAACAAATTCTGACGTTCATGCTGGCTCATGAAACATTTGGGGAGGCACTGCTCCAGGCCAAAGGGCCCACACTGAGAACCTTTTACTGTTAGCTACCTAAGGCAACACACACACACACACACACACACACACACACAATCTGCTTTTATTTAAGGCAGAGGATTTGGTAGGTTCATTTCAGGATAGACTGGTAACACATCTTCTTTACAAGACATTTCAACTACCTTCAAGGAAATAGCAGAGAGAGTTAGAGGGACATTAGGACAGACCGTTCAGCACATCCCAGACTTTAAAACCCTGAACAGAGGAGAAACCATTAATGCAGACATTCATTCTGTGTTTCATCAGAACACAGCATTGCTGACACATTGCTTTAGAAGGGCCATTTAAAACCTCTCGTCAGTTGGTCATTATTAATATTTATTACCACTCTGATGAAACCCCAGGCATATATTTACTTTCTAAAGGTTTGTAATAAAAACACTTAGACTGATAAACAATTAGTCATCTGCGGAACTTTCTCCCTGTTTAATTTGTTTCTCCCTGCTACCCCCATATAGATAAGAGAAATAGATAGATAGATATAGTCTTGCATAAAATATATATTAGACTAGAATATATATGGAATATATGTACTTACATATAGTTTTTAAAATATATAATATATATATTCTAGTTTTATAATATATATATATTCTAGTTTTGTCAGCTGAGTTATGAGGAAGAAATAAATTACTATCACTTCTCTACCCCTTTCTTTTGGGAGCCACACAATTATATCATTAAGTTAATTATACCAGTGATTAAAAAGGATCTAGTTATTTGGAAACAGTTATTCAGAATGAATGGCTCCTTAATGCATGTACACAAGGATTGTTTTGATGTGAGAACAGGAAGCCTATAGGTCAGTACAATATTTCTTGTTGCATTTTGCTGTCAGAGGCTTTCATTCTTGCCCTTGAAAGGCTCAGACGTCCTGGATAAACCGCATTATACCAGCCCTTATCTTTCTTATGGGTATTAGAGACAGATATTCTCATTAACTCTCAGCCTGTGAATTATGGGCTGGCCGTTTACTGTACAGAATAATAAATTGTCCAGAACTTTGTGTGCACACAGCTATTGGCTCTAAATATTGGCTTCCTTGCCCAATGCAGTTAAGTTATTTGTAGATGCCAGACTGGAGTTCCCATGGATGAACTGAATTGAAAATGGATCCTGTTTGTGGTTTTTGCCATTTAGCAATTCTTCAATAGTTTCTCTTGAGTGTAATTTTAGTGCTGATATGTTCTCACCCTTTAAATGACTGGAAACTTAGGCAAATATAAGTGAGGCCTAACACCTTCATGTTTAACGTACATGCCTGCCTTATAGAACCAAGTTATTCTTAATTGAATATTATATATATCACACGGATAGTGGTTTTGTAAGGCAAAAATGTGCTTACTGCAATATATTGAAAACTATGGTGCAAAACAAAAAACACTTGATTTTTCTTGAGGAAGGATGATGAAATAGAAGGAGATGTTAGGGAAAAAATAGTAGATTTTATGGCATAATGAGTACTCAATAGATCAGTATTAAATTATGGATTAATTATTGGGCAGTAATTATCAGAAGTCAACAAAAGAATTAAAAACATTACTTACGTTTATCAAGTTTCAATTGGAATCTAAGATCTGTGGTCATCCTTTTGGGGTGTTGGGGTGTTGGGCTTTTGGGGTGTTTAGGATGCCCTATCAAAAGTAGTCTTGATGAGGTTACACGTCTCATCAGTTATTGTCTCTGAAAGGAGGGTAGTGCTACAGTAGATGGTTAATCCATTGGCAGAATGACTCTTGTTGGATCAGCAAAATTGATGATATACCGAAAGCAAGAGTCATCTTTTGAAAGAATCCAGGAAGCATTCTAATGATGTAATTGCACAACTATTCATAGAACTACAATATAAGCAGGTCTCAAATGGCCGAAGGGTTAAGGGAGGAGAAGCCTAATCATTCCAGTCCCAAGTTGAGAGAACATATGTACATTTCAGGAAAGTTGCAGTAAACAAATGTTCATTGTTTCCTCTACCAAGCTGCCAAGCCTTCCAAGATTTTGGCAGCTTTTTTCCTGTTACACAGCAGGTGTTCCATTCTCTCCCAGACAGTTAGAGATCTTGGCATGGCTGATTTTGATATTCATAATCACATCCTGATGGGAAAAAAAAAAAAAAAAAGCCCTCAACAGATTAGGCATCAACTTGAGGCAAGACTACCAGGAAGTCCTAAATATATACAGTGTTTTTCAAGACCATCTTCCCATCACTTCTAACAGGGATGAGCAGTGGATGGTGACAGTGAAACACTAGCTTTGAAATATTACAATTCTATGTGTGTGATAGAATCATGACCTCATGACTGAGTTTGCACTTCTTATTCTTTCTTTGTTGTATTTCGGTTTTCCTTTCATATTTCATGAAGCCTTTTTTTTTTCAATTCCATTGTGTTCCAGCTTTGCCAAGGAGTAACAGGGAAGATATTTGGCTTCGTGCATAGGCCATAATTTTATATGGACAGTAGCACATACCTGGCAGTCAAGATGTTGGTGCAGCTCTTACTAGCCAAGGTTGGGGAGACACAAGGGGGAAGTGAAACTCAGCAAGACGGTCAGAACTGGGGCTACTGAGACTACCAGGTGCTGCTGGCCTCCTCTCAACCCCCAATTTGGAGATTCACCTTCCAGAGGTAAAGTGTTAGTTGCTCAGTCATGTCTGACTCTTTGCGACCCCATGGACTGTAGCCCACTGGGCTCCTCTGTTCAATGAGTTCTCCAGGCAAGAACACTGGAGTGAGTTGCCATGTCCTCCTCTGGGGAATCTTCCTGATCCAGGGATCAAACCCTTGTCTCCTACATGACAGGCAGATTCTTTACCATCTGAGCCACCAAGGAAGCCAAAAAATTTGTGATATACCTGATTTCAGCAGGAACACGGATGGTCAACTCCAGCACCCCTCTATGCTCTTAAGCCCATCCAGTTAAAGAGAAACAAAAAGAGCAATGTTATGTTGGAAATAACATAAGCAAATGGACATGAGAACAAAAAGCCACGTGGTCATTGGGCCGTGGTCATCAAATACTGAGAATATTGTATTATAAATATGTTTATAATAATCATTATATAGGGAGATATACTAAAGTTAAATATTTCTTGTCCTCAGGGCACAGATATGAGGAAATAAAACAGTATTTATTAAGCATCTTCCTTGACACATACCTATTGGGCTTCAGTCGATAGGGTCACAAAGAGTCAGACAGGACTGAACGTGGCATGAAAATGGTTTGTATATCCAGAGACACCATGTGCAGGACCAACTTAAGCTATATGGTACACTCTACCTCGTTATTGTTGTTGGTTCATGACTCAGTTGTGTCCAACTCTTTGCAACCCCATGGACTGTAGCCCTCCAGGCTCTTCTGTCCATGGGGATTTCCAGGCAAGAATGCTGGAGTGAGTTGTCATTTCCTTCTTCAGGGGATCTTCCCGACCCAGAGAGCGAACTTGAGCATCCTGCATTGGTGGGCAGGTTCGTTACCGCTCAGCCACCTGGGAAGCCCTCACCTTGCGAGATACACATTATTACACCTGATTGACGGATAATGAAACTGAGCTAGAAGGAGTTAATTTTGACTTGTCCAGAGATAGAAAACTGTCTTTCTGACTTTGAGGAATTCTTCCTTCCCTGTCTTCAATTCCTGAATCTTGCCTATGGAGATAGTCTCTTCCTTCTGGCCTTTATGAAGCAAAAATTAATCTTAATATTTTGAGTTTTCATATTCAGTGTCAGCTCCCAGGCTAAGTAAGGACCTCTACTAGCGTGTAAATGCCTCTGTGAAAATTAGTAAAAGGCCCTCCTTCCTCCAGGTGGAGGCAGCCCCATGCCAAGGCACATGGATGAACAAGGAGAGTGTGGGCCAAATTTCAGTCCACTTACCCCTTGGCTAGATGCCCTTGTTCAGTGAACAACCTGCCCAACTCTACATAGCCTCCTGAAGCCGTTTTTTTTTTTTTTTTTCCAAAATGCTGTCAGAGGTGGGGAGAGCCACGGACAAAGCTTTGTTCTCAGGAAATGCCATAGTGTATTCATGACAGTTTCTTAGTGATCCTGATCTTCAGTAGCTGTATCTTCTTAAGTAAATTGCTCTGGAAGTTTACTCTTTTGAAAAAGCATGTACTATAAAAATGGAAAGATAAAACTCTCAACAGGAAACCAGGGCAGATCATAACTCTGCTGCAGTTCAGCAAATGAAAATATATCAATAATGAGATGAAGCCCAATTCAAAACAACTTATGCTGTCTTTGGGCCTCAAGAATAATCTCTTTTCTGTTATTAGGGAAAACGTGAGCCCTTTTTTCATTTCTTGTGAATCCAAATCTTGTTTGCAAGGGATGATCATGTTTAGCTAAAATTGCCTCTACTTAGCTATTATGGTGAAATGACAAACGTGTTATTGTTGGTGTTTATTGGCATTATTATTAGTTAGTTGTCAAACCTTGAAGGAAAAATCACAGGCTAAAACCCTGAAAAAGTAATCTTATTTTCATAAATGTTCCCAAATAATTATCTCATGTCTAGCAGCCCCTTAGCCTTAATATAAACTTTTCATGTGAAACAGCAATGGTTGTAGATAGCTTGGAAATCTGTTAAGAACATACATAGAAGTGATAAGGCGTATTTTGTGATGTATTAGCACCCATATCGATTATGAAATTTCACACTTGTCTCAGCTACTCTCTCTTTTCTCCCAGAGTCTGAGGCTTTTCTTCAGAGAATATAATCAGTTTACCCATCCAACTCTGCTGCTGCCCCCAATTTCCACAGGTTATATATGTTAATGGTCAAGCCAAGAAGGCCATTGAATTATTTAGGAAACTGAAGGCAATGAAATTATCCCAGAATTAAAGATTGCCAGTTTTCTCCATAGTCTCCAGAGTGGTTGTCATGAACACATCAGATCATTGCCAAATAAAATAAATTTTCTTTGTTCCTGTTCAGCTTTAGTGTCATTTCTTGCATGTAGACTTGTGGCAGTGAAGTGCTAAGTGGCCATCCACCAGCTCTAAAGTGGTGAACATACAAGGGAGTTTTGAAATTTGGGAGGCTTCTTTAAACAGACTTGTCTGATATTAGCTTAAAATCAGTCATTCTAAGTAGAGAGAGAAGAAAAGCCTTCTAAATAACTAAAGCTGGAATATCCAGGTCCCTGTTAGGAAGGGACAGAAGAAATGGGCAAGCACAAATGGCTGGAAAGATGAACTCTAGGAGGCCAGGAATTCTGGTCTATAAGAACAGACAAAGGCACCAAATCCAAAATAATTCATACCTGAAATAATTCATAACTTGAGTAAATTATTTCAAACTATGTGATCAAAGGAAGGCGAAATAGAGCATATTATTTATTGGAGGAACAGAGTCTTAGGGATTAAGAGTCTTAGCTGAGGAACATGGATGTTGTTGAGGCAATCTGAGAGCAGGTTGGAAAAGAATTTCCAGATACAGAGTCCTGTAAAAAGAAGTGAGTTTATTAAGAGCAAAGAGCAGAGATAAAGTGGGTGTTATGAGCATAGCAGGCTGACAATGCCTGGCAGACCAGGAAGAGCCAAGAGTTTTCATGAGTTATTAGCCGATTTTTATAGCCTCATGACAAAATTCCTGCCAGAACGTTGGTGTTAGGTTATTTGTGAGGGCACTATAGGGTGATTACTGGAACGGACATCTTTGCCTAATTTGGAGTCAGAAAGTTTGTTAGTGATGATTATGGGGCTTTTGGCAACAGCTAACAAAGGAGTTCAGTCCACTTCGGAGGTAATCTTGGTTCTGGGCTCCACTTCTGTGGCCCGGGTACAGGGCTCGCACCTCTGTCCTTGGGGGCAGAACTCAACAGACACGACCCCCAAAATATAAAAACATATATGGCACGGCACTGAATGAGCCCTTACACTCAGTGCACAAAGGCTGTGTGTGGACCATTACTTAGGCATCGGCAGCTTTAGCTGGTCTTTGAGCTTGGCTGATTTGTAGCCATAGTGGGTCATGACTCTGCCTTCTTTACTTCTTGTCCCATTGACACCCTACCAACTAAACATCAAGAAGGCTGGCTGAATTTATTTTTTATTCAACATTTTAGCATCCCACAGGCTATAGCAAAATCTGGTATTTCCCCCCACCACCACCTCCCCGCTCGCCTATCTCCTTTTCTGTCTCTGAGTTTGAAATTCAAAATAGTTTATATTTTCTACTAATAAAATGTGAATTCCACTGCCACCACATAACTATGGGGTATTAGAAAAGTAAAGATATTTCTTCTTTCTTACGAAAGGAAGGTAATCTTCCAGGGTCTTAGGCATGAGTACCTCAACTTATGGTCAGGATGAAACCAAAGAAGTTATGCCAGACAATCTGAGACAATATAAACCAATCCCTTTTACTGGGAGATGAGCAGAACAGTTTTCTGCAGTAGGAACTCTTGAAGGGGAACATGACATGTAATCAGAAGAAGCCTGGCAGCAATGTAAGAACTCTGCATCAAGAGATCACATCAAAGTTGTTATTGATTGGGTTGAGAAGAGGATGCCTTAAAACCATCATATTTGCTGCATCATTGATCTTCAGAAGCTCCCACCATGCTGCTTCCTCACATTTACCAATGAGCTTAATGGCAACACCCTGAAGAAAGACTCAGTAGAAGGAGCGAGTGAAGGACAACCAGACCCTGAGGGCTTCTCTTCATCTTGATATTTTCAAGTTCTTCCTGCTGTAGCCTTTTGATCCATCACTATTGGGAGACTGAGACTGAGGCTGAAATTCACTTCCTGCTGAGAAGAAAGGGGATTTGATACAAATAGATAAGTTGCATGTTTATTTGTATCAATATCTGCTTTATCTCCTCATGAGGATCTGGGGAAAGATTACCAGTGGGAATGAAAAAAACAGAGGAGTTAGCAGATGCAACAAAGAAGGGGAGAAGAGGGAAGGAGTGGCAATCTGATCTGTAGGATATGAGCTCCTAAGGTTTATAACTTTAAAGTTTTTATCTATTTATTTTCGTCAAGGGAAAGGCAGAGAGCTGGATAAAATGACATATGCTGAAATCTAACATAATGCACACACATAATGTTGTAGGACCCTATTCAGGTAAGGAGTCATAATGTCATTCTTGCCTGAAGACAGATAAAATGACTTGGCTTTGCTTAAAAAGCAGTGGAAAATGGATTTCTATTTCAAACAAAAATTAGCTTAAAAAGTATTGTGCAAAATGTATTTTACAGATGTTACATTTGTTCCTCAAGGAATTATAAATTGGGTGCCTCAAATTGAACATGCAAACTAGAACTTTATCAACTGACTATATTTGTTAGACTTGATTTTCTAATTTCACTGTACCTTTTATCAGAGTCATCCTCAAGGAAGTGATGGAAATGATGTTTAATGCAATGAAGCTGTGAAGTGTGCCTGGTAAAAAGATAGCAAGGATTGAACGCTTCTAATATAGAAGGCAGTGCTTGGGAAAGCTGTTTGTATATTAATGCCGTGACTTGGTAAAGAGAATCCAGCAAGCTATTGGTCACCAGGCAATGAGACAGAGAGAAGGATACTCACTTACACTAATGAGAAAAGGTGTTTCTTTGATGAAAATGGGTCTGAGAATTGCAGAATTTAGGACAGCAATGGGTCTCAAAAACCGGCTAATTTCTAGTAGATGAAGAAACAATTCGGAACAGTGATGGTCTCGTTTAAGTGTGCTATAAGCTGAATCACGTAAAACTGGCTCACCCTAATTTAATCAGTTGTGATCTACCGAATAGCTGTTTCATACAGTGCAACCAAATATAATCAGAGCTGCCAGTCTCCCAGTCCCCTCTCACAAGTGTGCAGCGACCGCAGAAACCAGAGGCTTTGCCTGTGCTTGCGCTGGAAGTCAGAAAGAATAAGCAGAAGATGGAGTGGCAGAAAAAAAGAGACAGAACGGAGAGGTTCGCACACAAACATAAAAGCAATAAAAGGGAACAAACACAAGGGAAGAAGATAAACTCAAATTTTATTAAGTACCTGATACACCGTGCACAATTCTAGAGCCCAATATATATAATTCTCACAAGCATTTTGCTCAGTGTGTGATTATTCCCACTTGGCATCTGTGGAGACTGAGATGCAAAGTTAAAATAATTTTCCAAAGGTCACATTGTAATATAAACAAGATCATGGTCACTCCCTTGCTTTAAAGCATAAATTAAAAATAGAACACAAGAAAAACCAGACCGTATGCCATGACTTACCGGCCTCTGTGATGTGACTGCTTCATCTCTTCCTTTTTGCCCATCACAACACTCCAAGCTCATCATCATCTTTGTTGTTCCCAGAATGCATCAGCCCTGTCTTACCTCTGCCCCTTTATTCTTGCTTTTCCCTGTAACAGACATGCCTCTTCTCCTGGTCCTTAGCATGAGCGGTTCATCGTCATCCTGCAGATCTCAAGTGTCCCCTCCACCCCGCTTCATCCTGCTTTAGCTCCTCACCCTGTTTATTTTCTGGATAGCACTCACCACAGCCTATAATCATCTGTAGTTACCCATTCTAGTATTTGTCTGTTTACTGTTCATTTCTCTAACAAGATTGTAAATTCCTTGCTGTCTAAACCTCTGTTTTCTGTATCTTTCAATTCCAAAAAACTGATCATACCCAGCATATAGTAGGTGCTCAATATATATGGATAAAACTGGGGGACAAGAATTTAAATTCAGATTTGCCCCCAAAGCATATGCTTCTTCCAACAGACTATAAGGATCTCCTATTGGTGGGTACATAGATAGTTACACACAGAGGCAAAACACAGTAGAATGTACACTTTTGCATGAGAACATTATGAACAGGAACATTTAACATATCAAAAGAGAATTTTATTTTTTTTAGTTTATATACAGTAAAATTAACTTTTTTCAGATGTGCACTGAATTTCAGCTTATGTGCAGATTTTTGATAACAATCTCTACAACTAGACACAGAACCAAAATGTCCTCATGGCGCTCACTTTTGTTTAAATCTTCCCCGACTTCAACCACTCATCTATTCTCCATCACTGGGATTTTGTCTTTTCAGAGCGCAATAAATGGAATCACACAATATGTAACCTTTTGAGATGGACTTTTTATTCATTAGCATAACTTCATGGCGAGCCAGCCAGTTTGTTGTATGTACTAATTGTTTGTTCTGTGTTGTTAATGAGGACTACGCCATTGTTTAACTATAACACAGTTTATCTCTTCACTTGTTGATGGCATTGGATTGTTTCCAATTTTTTTTTTTGACAATTATAGATTGAACAGCTATAGACATTGAGCACAGTTTTCTTCGTGAAGATAAATTTTCGTTTCTCTGGCATAAATACCCAGCAGTAGGATGGCTGGGTCAGATCATTCTTATCACAAGAGTGAAAAAGGCATGTTTAGAAACTACCAAGGTGTATCCCAGAGTGACTGTACCAGTTTGCATTCTCCACAACAGTGTATGAGAATCACTAGTTGTTCCCCATTTTACCAGCTCTTGGCTTTGTTGTTTATTCATGGCAATACATATTCACTTATACTAATTTGTTTTAGCCATTCTACTATATGTAGTGGTATCACATTTGGTTTTAATTTGCATCTCCTCAATGGGTAATAATGTTGAGAATCTTTTCATATGTTTATTTTCATCTGTGTATCTTCTTCACTGAAGTGTCTGTTCAAATATTTTTGCCTATTTTAAAAAATGAGTTAATTGTCTTATTATTATATTGTAAGAGTTCTTTGTATATTTTGTAATCAAGTTTTCTATGACATGTAATTTGCAAATAGTTTCTCCCAGCTTGTGGCTTGTCTGTTCTTTCTCTTGGCAGTATTCTTAGCACTGTCAACATTTTTCAATTTTGATGATGTCCAATTTACCCAGTTTTCTCTTATGGATTATGCTTTTGGTGTTTTATCTGAGAACTCTTTGCCTAACCCAACATCAGGAAGGTTTCTATGTTTTCTCCTATAAGATTTCTAGCTTTACATTTATATTTAGGTTGATGATCCATTTTTTAATTTTTGTTAGGTTGAGGTCGAGATTCTTTTTATGCCTATGGATATCCAATTACTCTGCCATCATTTGTTGAAAACATTCTTCCTCCTTTAAAATGCTTTTACAGCTTTGTCAAAAATCAGTTTAGTGTACTTGAAAGTGAAAGTGTTAGTCACTCAGTTGTGTCTGACACTTTGTGACCCCATGGACACTGGGGTCCTCTGACCCTGGGATTCTCCAGGCAAGAATAGTAGAGTCGGTTGCCATTTCCATCTCTGAATATAGGTTTATAGTAAGTCTTAAAATCAAGTAGTGTGATTCCTCCAGCATTAATTTTTTCCAAATTTTTCTGGTTATACTATTTTGCCTTTCCATTAGAATCTGCTTGCCTGTATCTATAAGACAACCTCTCGGAATCTCGGTTGAAATCATATGAAATGCAGAGATCAGTTTGAGAAGGACTCGTATCTTAGCTACGCTGAGTCATCTAATCTATGAACATGGTATATCTGGTCAATTATTAGTTCTTGGTTTCCTTTCATCAGCCTTTTGTAGTTTTCACATATAGTTTTGCTGCTCTTTTGGAGTGTTCTTTAAATGTCGCTTAGATCCATAGATCGATGATGTTGTGTAGTTTTACTCAAAAGAGGTTAATTGTGGCTTGTCCGTTTTTCCTTTTAGTTCTATCAGTTTTTACTTCATGATTTTTGAAGTTCTATTGTTTGGTGCATATACATTTAAGATTGTTATATATTCTTAATGAATTGACCCTGGGGTCATTTTGTAATTCCTTTTTTATCCCTGGTAATATTTAAAGTAGATCATTTTAGACAGAATATAATTAAGTCTTTTGTTTTTGGCTGTTCTGATAATCTACTTTTAATTGCTATGTGGACTGTTTACATTTGATGTAATTATTGATATGCTCGGATTTAGATCTACTGTTTTGTTTGTTTTTTCCCTTGGTTTTACATTCTTCTATTTCCCATTCTCTTGCCTTCTTCTAGATTGTTTGAATTTTTTTTATAATTCCAATTTAGTTTGTCTATGGAATTTGAAAATATTTCTATTTGCATTAGCACTTGGCTGGAGATTACAATATACAAGCTTCACTTTTTGTAGTCTAGTTATAATGAATATTTTATCACTTCTAGTGGAATGTGGAAACTTTTACAACTATATTAGTCCTTTAGTCCTTCTCCTTCTATGTTATCATCTTCATCATTCATTTCATTTTAGTTGTAATCTCTATATATTTAAGTCCCAGTCAGACAATAGTATAATTTTTGCCTTCAACCATCATTCACATTTGAAGACTAATATGAGAAAAAGTCTACTATATTAATCAGATATCTGTCATTTCTGTTTTGCATTCTTCATTCCTGAAGTTGCAAGTTTCCCACTGATATCATCTCTCTTTTTCTTGAAGAACTTTTGTTCTTTAGAGTAGATCTGTTGCTGCTGGATTCTCTTCTTTTTCCTTCTGAGAATGTCTTTATCTCATCTTTATTCCCGAAGCGTAATTTTTGCATGATACAGAAAATTGCATTGGTAGTTCTTTTCTTTAAATGTTAAATTAAAAAAAAAAATGCACCGCCTTTTGGCTTCCTTGGTTTCTGATAAGAAACTCGGTCATTTGATTCATCCTTCCTTTGTATATAGTACAACACTTTCACCTGTTTTGCCTTTAGTTTTTAGCAGTTTGATTATGATGTATCTGGGTATGGACTTTTTTGAATTTGTCTTGTTTGGGATTTATGAACTTCTTAAATCTGTAAGTTTATCTTCTACCAAATCTGGGATGTGTCAAGACTTCTTGAGGATGTAATAAAGCACATAATCCTCCATCTCATGCATTGAGATTTGTATAATATAGCCCATTAGCTGTCTCCACGGTGGTTCTGGTGCCCCACCTTGATTCAGAGTGACTTTGGGTATCTCATGAAGAAATTCCATCATGAAATTCTGATAAATGGTTATCTAACTTTCCCTGGAACGTACCATTCCAACATGTTCTATTATATATTATATACATTACCTGCATATGAGCTCAGTCATGTCCGACTCTGACTCCATCGACTGATGCCTGCTAGGTTCCTCTGTCCCTGGGATTTCCCAGGCAAGAATACTGGAAGGTTGTCATTTCCTCCTCCAAGGGATCTTTCCAACCCAGGGATGAAACCCATATCTCCCGTGTCTCTTGCACTGGCAGGTATATTCTTTACCACCGAGCCACCTGGGAAGCTCCTACATCTAAAGTGAAAAATAGATTGCCATTTCACTACAAGTTCAAGGAAATGGGAGCAGTAAAAATTATCTTTTGTGGACAAGGGGATTAGCTACTCTGTTTCCTAAGCACTTAATTATCTCTGTGAGGAGAGCTGGCCCAAATTTTCACAGCAAACTAGTGTTCACTGATAGATTTACACATATGAGCTGTAGAATGAAAATACACTTTGATCCCTGAATTTGAAACACAAGCTATGGCTCAGATGGCTTCCTGAGAGCTCACAGCGCTGGCCCATTTTGACATTCTGGGAGAAACTAAATTCTGAATTGACCACGTGTGTTCCTGTCTGGTGTTCCACGGAGCACTTCCTACATCTGTCACCATCACCTTCACATTTTGTGTAGCTGCCCTGTGAGACTGTTGCTCTCTGCAGCCCCCTGATTTCCAATTTTGATGACAGTCTCTGAAATAGTCCCTTACTTGGATTCAGGCATTAGCTTAGAGGACAGGAGGCTGTTTTGGTCCATATGAGCACAGACTGCCAGTTGAGGGAAAATTTTATAACCTATGTTTTGGCCTGGGAAGAGAGACCTCTGGTCTAAGTTCACTGTTTCCAGAAAGAAAGGGGACTATTTACCTTGGGCATAAAATATTTCAGGTGCAGGAAGGGCAGTTTTTCCGATCCAAGCTGGCATGGCTTTGTTTATCTGGAGAGATTTTGCTCTGTGGCAGCCTGGCAATTTGACTTGAAAATTTTGCTTCTCCATTATCACGCGTCTTGTAACGAGAGACTTGCCAATGACATATGTTTATTAATCTTAGTTAAAAGACACCTGCCTGGGTGGTTTATGGCAGGAAAACACTTTCCGTCATCAATCCTTCTGTAATCAGCAAGTTTTCCTTCCCTCCTGGCACCACACCAGGGTGCGGCCAGGGCCAAGAGTTGCCTCTCTCCCATCATGCGTGGTCCATGCCTTGTACATGAGGGGGATAGAGGGCAATGAAACGCATTGCTTCATCTGCAAAGGAAGTGAGTTTGTGTCTTGCCTGACCTTTAGTTGAAAGGATTCATTTCACTTGACTCTTTACCTTGCAGCCTGAAAGTCGTGGTAATGAGGTGCCCTCTGGGTACCCACCCCCTCCAACAGGCTGTACTGAGAAGTACAGCTGCGCACAGCAGGGTTCTAATCACCGCTTCTCCATGGATGGTGAGGACTGACAGGGCATAGAAGTGGGGGCTGATTTTTGATTGGGGAAGTGCTCCGCCTCATTCCAGCATCAGTTATCACTGCTGCCCTGGAAACTCCTGGGTATTTGTTGCTTGCCACAGAAGCTAAGCTTCCGTAAACCAGAACCATGATTCTGGGTGAAATTAGCCAATGGACGAAATTGCTCCATGTGATGGCAAGCAAACATGGTAGCTGGGAGACCGAGGAGAAGCCGCCATCATCTGTGAGATGCAAAAGAGCCCAGGCGTTAGCGAAGGAGAGTTGGTGAGTTGTGAGCCTGCCAGCGGTAACATGGTATTTCCCTGAATCCCATTATGTCAAAAGAGAATTTACTGGATTTTTACCTCATGCATCCTTCCGGCCTGTGGGCATGAGAATTGCAGTGTGTTTCTTGATAATTTAAACAGCGGTCATTAGACAATGCACATTTGATGTCTAATTAAATCTCTCCGACCACAGCTGCACAACCACGCTCCACCATCCGGGTCTCTTGACAGTCTGCTCTATACCATACAGCAAGCAACGGCATATAAACCTGCAATCAATTCTCAGAAGGCCAGGGTGCTAGGAATCACTACAGTGATCTGGGATTCGTATGCTAGTTTTAAGGAATACCTGGAGAGGGAATAAGGGTATTATTATGGTTGTAAGAATTACCTCCCACCTAAAATATTGTTTAAAGGTAATAATGCATTCTGTTTTAGGTTTCCATCATCACCCAAGTATTTTCTTATTGGCTGGATACAATGACATGCCAAGAAAAAGCAGGATTCTTAAGGAAGATTTAGAGAAGCCTTTACCTGGCTACTTGTGTTTCTACTGATTTTGCAATTATGACATCTTCCACTCAGAAAGATGCCAGGGATTCTTTTTCTTAGGAGACCAGACACTTCAGTGCCATTCTTTATGTGCCAGTTTGCTTGTTCCAATCCCTGATGACAGATTAAACAGTAAAACTTTTGACACTTCCTTCAATGTGAAAACATATAGCCCCGAACTTGTAATTTGGTAAATGAGTTATGTTTACTTTATGCAAAATGTTCTGATAAATACTCCATGCAGATTATAGTTCCAGGAAACTGTGTAATGAAAGGTTCAATTTGATGCCAGAAATTTACGATCTATAAAATATAGACATATTTTAACAATGAAGATCTTTCTATCATTTAGATTTTCTAAATACTTATGGTTAAGTTCCCCCTCAAAAATGTTTACATAACTTCAGTGCTCTGAAAACAAAAATGAATCTTCTATTTGATAAATTACTTTGTCTGCAAAGAAGATATTTGACCAAGTTTTTTTTTTTTCCGCTTATTTTTGGGGCTTATTAAGTGGACAACTATTTTTGGATTCTTGATGTTGATTTCTGAAGAGAACTTGAAAGGTGACGAAAGGCAACAGGCTACATTGTGGCAGATTTTGGTCACTGTACCATCCTCTGAAAAAAAATAAACAAGGATGAAGAGTGTCGTTTCAGCCTACAATTCTTGATTTGATGTATAAGGTCATCAGAGGAAACATGAAGTAGAGATGGGCTTTCCAGCCAGCTGCATATCTTGGTTCCAGCTGACTGACAGTACAAAGAAAATGTGTCAGTCATGAATATGAAGTTTCTTTCTGGCATTTTCCTTCCAGATGGAAGCAGCATGCACATTGTAACAATGCTTCTTCCAGTTGATGAATTTTCTTGTTTATATTTTTGGCAAAGCATATTGATTTTCATCTGTGATTTCCACCTTAGTAACCTAGTTTTGAAAAATGTGCAGTTTAGTTTCTCTTCAAATAGCCCACCCTCCAAAAAAATCTATTTATAGCAAAGTCATCACAGCCCAAGTTCTTCTATTATCTCTCAAAGCCTTCATTCTTTTTCATCCACTTTATTAGCTTTGGAAGTGCCTATTACAAAGCTCCATTTTTAACTGACTGATGACATTATTTCCTAGTCTTGTCATCACAATACTGTAATGATATTAATAATCAATTTTAATATTAAAACCTACTATTTTTAATGTTGTCTTTGTGGCAGGTACTTGAAAGATGCTTGATATTCATTATGCTCTTAAGTCTTCCAACAGCTCTATAAGTAAACCATTATTTCCATCACATAGTTGAAGAGAATAAAGATGAAAGGAGTTGAGGACAACCTCCAAAGCCATATAACTAACATGTGGCAGAAGCAATATTTGAAGCTGGTCTTTTTGAATCCCAGTCTCATTCTCTTGACTGCTCAGCTATTGGAACTGTATAAACTCGATGCTTCTCTTCTTCATTCATTTGTATCTGCCTTATATTTTTCAAACAAAAAAAATGC
This sequence comes from Neotragus pygmaeus, assembly GCA_006410875.1. NCBI lineage: Eukaryota > Metazoa > Chordata > Mammalia > Artiodactyla > Bovidae > Neotragus > Neotragus pygmaeus. Next base: position 294,735 of record SJYV01031325.1, on the reverse strand, counting down.
AATAGAAATATAACTATTTGTAAGTTGTTACATTTAAAATATCTAAAAAAAATTTTTTTTAAGATTATGCTTTTACTCATTCAACTTTCTGACTTTTTTGAAAATTACATTCAGCTTGGCCCTCAGAGAACCCAAAGAGGATCCTATCTAAAGGGAAGGATTTTATGTTGGGAGACCTGTTTTCATTGAAAAGCTCTTTTCCTAACCCTTATCCCCAGGGCAGCAAACATCTAACTGAATTCTCCTATGCAGGAGAACTGGGTATCCTCGGGGGGCTGTTGATTGTTGGAGATGAGGCATAGTGGTCCAGCCCAGTGGTGCTCACTGTCCATGTCCATTTGTGCTCTTTGCTTCCTTGATACATCTGTTGACAGCTTTGAGATGGTAGAAAGGAAAAACACCACAAACCCAAATTACCATTATCATGATCCTTGATGTCACCATTAGTATTGATAGGAGATCTGTTTCTAGTCTGTTACCTTTCAGGAATAACAAGATTCACATATTTTAAGCAACAGTCACCACATCTAAATCATCTGGCATTTATTCAGTCTTTCATTTATCTAAGTCAATCACTGAACATGAAATCTTGCCTTTTGATTTGTTGCTGGCCCTTATTTGAATGGGGAAAAGGAAACTTCAGATTTGAACATCTCAAGCCTCGTCGTGTTTTCCTTTTCCAGATAACAGCAATAAACAGATCCGGGCAAAACCTCAGATGCAAAAGAAATTTTTTAAATGAAACACACTGTCATTTCTTTTGAATGATATGGCAATAAGCCAATAATTCAAAGGATCACTGAACATCTAGGCTTCTAAAACAGGAGAACGGCTCAGACTCTTGATGCACGAAAACACCATTCAACTTAATGAATTTTCAAAGAGTAACTTTTTCTCAAAATAGTCATATTTGGGAAGTATCAGTGATGATTGACTGAGGAAAGCTTAACAGAGTGAAAAGACATGAGCTTTTGAGATGGAGAGAGTTTCAGACACTTTATAATTATGAGACCTTGGACATGTTACTTAAATTCGCCAAGTTTTGGTCTCCTAAATAATGAGAGAGAAGCATTAATAATAATTGGCAGCTCCCCAAGTTACGATAAGAAATAAGACTGAGGTATGATGGAATAGAAAAAAAATGCTCTGTCATATATTAGTTGCTCAGGAAACTAGCTATGATTGTTTTTGTCTGTCTGTTATTTTCATGGCATTATTTCTTGTCTGTGTATGAGGAGATGATTTCTTCAGCAGGGGACCATGAAACAGGGGATAATGCAGAATACACTATCTGTTTAACACTGTGCCTATAAAGGTCTGTCCTTATGAACCTAAGGACCGTGAACACAACTTACCAGACATGAAGCTATGCACATCCATAGGCTGAAGGCATCTGCAACCTCCCACAGCCCTCCTGCTTTAAAAACTCCATTTATGAGTGGGAGAGAGTTGGCCCTCCAAGGAAGGATCATCTGAGCATGAGATCCAGTTGGCTAAGCCTTTTAATTATATGCACTGACCCTTTCACTGGATGTCACCCAGTGCCCAGGTGTGGAGGCATGGGGAGATGGGAACCTCCACTTTGAATGGAAGTAAAACGCTGCCGGGTAGAACAGACAGCACAGATGCTTACCAAGCCACAGGTCCCAGGCTGCTCCGGCACAGGCGCCATCTGATGGCAGCACTGTCCCAGAAACCTGGGTCCCACTCAGAGTTCTGATCTAAGCACCTCATGGCAGAACTGGCATGCTGCAGCCCCCTAGCGTGATCCAGCTGAGATGCGAGCAAAGGCCAAGGGAATAAACAATCTGCTTAATTGAGTTTGAGTGATAGAATTGCAACAAGGGGCCAATAAAAGGCTCAGCAAGAAGGATGTTTAAATATTCTAATAAACCTTGGAGAGACAGTGGTGTTGGACCTCTGAAAATAATGATGGGGGAAAAAAACTATGAAATCATAGCATATAAGCTAGAGATCTCAGTATGGTTATAGGAAATAGATAATTTTTTTTTTTAATTTCTGTTCCTATTGACTTCAATTTTTACAATTGCCTTTTAGAGGGATACTATAGTCAATATGCACTTGGTGAGAAATTACCTGACATATATGACCTTGAGGAAGTCTCTTAATCTAAGCTTCATCATTTATTTTCTTATTTTATTGATGTACAGTTGATTTACGGTGTGTTAATTCCTGCTGTACAACAAAGAGATTCAGTTATACATATATAGTCTCTTCCATATTCTCTTCTATTATGGTTTAACATGGGATATCCAGTGTCTTCACTTATAATAAAGCTGTCTCTTATACACATCTATGCTTGATATTCATTATGCTCTTAAGTCTTCCAACAGCTCTATAAGTAAACCATTATTTCCATCACATAGTTGAAGAGAATAAAGATGAAAGGAGTTGAGGACAACCTCCAAAGCCATATAACTAACATGTGGCAGAAGCAATATTTGAAGCTGGTCTTTTTGAATCCCAGTCTCATTCTCTTGACTGCTCAGCTATTGGAACTGTATAAACTCGATGCTTCTCTTCTTCATTCATTTGTATCTGCCTTATATTTTTCAAACAAAAAAAATGCAATAGAAATATAACTATTTGTAAGTTGTTACATTTAAAATATCTAAAAAAAATTTTTTTTAAGATTATGCTTTTACTCATTCAACTTTCTGACTTTTTTGAAAATTACATTCAGCTTGGCCCTCAGAGAACCCAAAGAGGATCCTATCTAAAGGGAAGGATTTTATGTTGGGAGACCTGTTTTCATTGAAAAGCTCTTTTCCTAACCCTTATCCCCAGGGCAGCAAACATCTAACTGAATTCTCCTATGCAGGAGAACTGGGTATCCTCGGGGGGCTGTTGATTGTTGGAGATGAGGCATAGTGGTCCAGCCCAGTGGTGCTCACTGTCCATGTCCATTTGTGCTCTTTGCTTCCTTGATACATCTGTTGACAGCTTTGAGATGGTAGAAAGGAAAAACACCACAAACCCAAATTACCATTATCATGATCCTTGATGTCACCATTAGTATTGATAGGAGATCTGTTTCTAGTCTGTTACCTTTCAGGAATAACAAGATTCACATATTTTAAGCAACAGTCACCACATCTAAATCATCTGGCATTTATTCAGTCTTTCATTTATCTAAGTCAATCACTGAACATGAAATCTTGCCTTTTGATTTGTTGCTGGCCCTTATTTGAATGGGGAAAAGGAAACTTCAGATTTGAACATCTCAAGCCTCGTCGTGTTTTCCTTTTCCAGATAACAGCAATAAACAGATCCGGGCAAAACCTCAGATGCAAAAGAAATTTTTTAAATGAAACACACTGTCATTTCTTTTGAATGATATGGCAATAAGCCAATAATTCAAAGGATCACTGAACATCTAGGCTTCTAAAACAGGAGAACGGCTCAGACTCTTGATGCACGAAAACACCATTCAACTTAATGAATTTTCAAAGAGTAACTTTTTCTCAAAATAGTCATATTTGGGAAGTATCAGTGATGATTGACTGAGGAAAGCTTAACAGAGTGAAAAGACATGAGCTTTTGAGATGGAGAGAGTTTCAGACACTTTATAATTATGAGACCTTGGACATGTTACTTAAATTCGCCAAGTTTTGGTCTCCTAAATAATGAGAGAGAAGCATTAATAATAATTGGCAGCTCCCCAAGTTACGATAAGAAATAAGACTGAGGTATGATGGAATAGAAAAAAAATGCTCTGTCATATATTAGTTGCTCAGGAAACTAGCTATGATTGTTTTTGTCTGTCTGTTATTTTCATGGCATTATTTCTTGTCTGTGTATGAGGAGATGATTTCTTCAGCAGGGGACCATGAAACAGGGGATAATGCAGAATACACTATCTGTTTAACACTGTGCCTATAAAGGTCTGTCCTTATGAACCTAAGGACCGTGAACACAACTTACCAGACATGAAGCTATGCACATCCATAGGCTGAAGGCATCTGCAACCTCCCACAGCCCTCCTGCTTTAAAAACTCCATTTATGAGTGGGAGAGAGTTGGCCCTCCAAGGAAGGATCATCTGAGCATGAGATCCAGTTGGCTAAGCCTTTTAATTATATGCACTGACCCTTTCACTGGATGTCACCCAGTGCCCAGGTGTGGAGGCATGGGGAGATGGGAACCTCCACTTTGAATGGAAGTAAAACGCTGCCGGGTAGAACAGACAGCACAGATGCTTACCAAGCCACAGGTCCCAGGCTGCTCCGGCACAGGCGCCATCTGATGGCAGCACTGTCCCAGAAACCTGGGTCCCACTCAGAGTTCTGATCTAAGCACCTCATGGCAGAACTGGCATGCTGCAGCCCCCTAGCGTGATCCAGCTGAGATGCGAGCAAAGGCCAAGGGAATAAACAATCTGCTTAATTGAGTTTGAGTGATAGAATTGCAACAAGGGGCCAATAAAAGGCTCAGCAAGAAGGATGTTTAAATATTCTAATAAACCTTGGAGAGACAGTGGTGTTGGACCTCTGAAAATAATGATGGGGGAAAAAAACTATGAAATCATAGCATATAAGCTAGAGATCTCAGTATGGTTATAGGAAATAGATAATTTTTTTTTTTAATTTCTGTTCCTATTGACTTCAATTTTTACAATTGCCTTTTAGAGGGATACTATAGTCAATATGCACTTGGTGAGAAATTACCTGACATATATGACCTTGAGGAAGTCTCTTAATCTAAGCTTCATCATTTATTTTCTTATTTTATTGATGTACAGTTGATTTACGGTGTGTTAATTCCTGCTGTACAACAAAGAGATTCAGTTATACATATATAGTCTCTTCCATATTCTCTTCTATTATGGTTTAACATGGGATATCCAGTGTCTTCACTTATAATAAAGTGAGGACAATAATATTTACTTTGTAGAGGTAAGGAGAGATTATACACACGTATATCTCTATCTATCTACACTATGTATTATTATACATATATGTGTATGTATTATACATACATATATTTCTATCTATCTATATTGTGTAGTCCTAGGGCTGCTATAACAAAATACCACAGAGGAGGTGGCTTAAACAGCAGAAATTCATTTTCTTACAGTTGTGGAGGCTGGAAGCTCAAGATCAAGGTGTCAGGAGGCTAGTTTCTCCCAAGGCCCTTCTCCTTGGCTTGCAGACAGCCACCTTTTCAGTGTGTCCTTGTGATTTTTTCTCTGTGTGTGTGTGCCACTGGCATATCTCCATGTCTCCAAATTTTCTATTCTTATAAGAACACCAGTCAGATTGGACAGATTGAATTCGGGCTCACTCTAACAGCCTCATTTTAACTTAATCACCTCTGTAAAAACATTATATCCAAATGCAGTCATCTTCTGAGACACTGGGCAAGAGGTTGTTAACAAATGAATCTGAGGGTATATGATTTAATGCATAACAATATACAGAGAGAAAGTAGAGTTTAGAATTATCACATTATACTAGGTGCCCAATTAGTAATAGTCCCTATTGCTGTTACGGACATTCTTCATAGTATTCCCATATAATTTGATTTTCTTGTCAAATGTTGTTATTTAGTCACTACGTTGTGTCCAACTTTTTTGTGACCCTAAGGACTGTGGCCCTCCAGGCTCCTCTGTCCATGAAATTCTCCAGGTAAGAACACTAGAGTGGGTTGCCATTTCGTATTCCAGGGGATCTTCCCTACTCAGGGATGGAACCCATGTCTCCTGCATTGGCAGGTGAATTCTTTACCACTGAGCCACCTGTGAAGCCTCATATCAAATACATTAGCATAATAATTTAAATGCAAATTATCATAAAAATAATTGTCTATGTAGTTAGAGAAACTGAAGTGAAGAAAAGATAAAATACTGGCCCAATAACATTTGATGTGTGTCAGATTTAACCCTGAGAGTGCACCTCATTTCTTCTGACCCCAAATGTTTTCTTTCTACTACAATTGGTCTGCCACCAATTGGATAGTAGTCAGAGAAATTGTTTCCCTATTAAATTCATGGCTACCTGTCCCAAAGCATTTATCCTCTACTTAATCCAAAGGAGCCCTTCATCCAGGCAGCTCAGCGTCTCAGCCTTTAGAGTAGTCTCTAGTTAGAAGCGAATTCTGTTCTTCTTTCTCAGAATTCTGAACTTTTAACCCAAAGTCGAAACTTTGAAATCCACAACAAGGTGAATGTGTAAGACTTTCCCATTTCTGGGAAATTCTTTTTAACTCTTGACTTTTATATCGTGTTGTCTGTTGTCCAAGATAGAAGTCAACAGATGGAGATCCACTTGTCTTTCCAAACCCACCAAAGTACCTGCATCCATCTGCACACACTGTACCTCCCATCTTATTAAACAAAGAAAGTTTCCCAGCTCCTACCTAAGGCCAGATTTCTCATCATTATCTCCGCCCGAGAACTTCACTCTTGTGATCATCTCTCTCTGCTCTCTGCTCTGTCACTTTCTCCCTTGGTGCATCATTTGCATCAACATTCAGACATGTCCTAGCATCTCTCGTTTTAAAAGGAAGAAAGGAAGGAAAAAACACCTTCAGCAACCTGCAGTTACTGCCCTGTTTCTTTTTATCCTGCCCTAGTAGAATATGAAAGGTAGGTATACTCGTTGTCTCCAATCTATTAACCCTCATTTACTACTCAACCCACCCCAGTCGTCTTTTGATCACCTTCCTCCATGGAAATCCCTGTGTTCCCATCTCTATTCTTGCTACACTTGGTCCTCTAGGCAGCATTCGACAGTGTTGTCCACGCTATCTTTCAAGAACACTTTGTTCCCTTGGCTTCTGCATCAGTATATTCAATTTTATTTTTTTATTTTATTTTTGCCCTACCTACATCACCAGCTTCTCCATCTCATCCTCATTACGTGATCCTTCTCTGATCATCTCAAAGCCCTAAAACATCGAGTACTTACTTCTCAGATCCTGAGTTCCTCAGGGATACTCCCCTCAGATGCTAAGTTCTTAAGAGATCAGAAGAAAATAGAAATATTTTTGTACTTTGTCTTGCATGAAGTGTAAAATAAAATAGGCTTTAAGTCCTATACTCAGATGTTGTCCAGGATACCGTATGCCTTTCTAGTTTTATTTATCCTGCTGCTTGAATGGTGTTTATTTTCTCATTTGATTTGTTTCCTATTTGAAAACAGCTACAGGAGTTGCCTTTAGACTGTATGCGTGTTTGTATTTTGGTTACTATTTACTGAGTACACTTTACATGCCTTCTCTTACAGAATCTTTCCACATGCCCTGTAATATCGTGGCTATTGTCCCTTTATTAACAGAAATTTGAGGCTTAGAATTTAAGTGGCTTATCCGAGTTCATACAGTCCCTGGCAGAGTCTGAATTATCCAGATTCCTGTGTCTGACTCTGTTGCTGATGTTCTTTATACATGTGCCATGTTGCATTTCTAGAGCAAACAGGAATTTGGGGTCAGGAGGTGGCCATTTCTTTGAGATTTGTATAATGTCTTTGGCTGTAGGCAACAGAGAAAGGTCAACTGGAAGAAATAATGGAATTCATCACCTCAGTGAACTTATCATTACTTAAGTCACAGTCAGATCAGAGGTGTCCTCAAGCATCTAAGCTCCTTCCAGCTCTTTGTTTTGCTGTTGGTCTCTGTTGGTTTCATCTAAAGGCTGTTTTTCCTTATAATTGCAAGATGGCTGAAGTACTTGCAGAAGCACACCAACACAGAACACCATCCAGCGATAGAAAAGGAGATAGTTTTTATCAATGAAACTTGATAGGAAGGAAAACTTTCAAAAGCACCAGTATTCTGTTCAGTTCAGTCGCTCAGTCGTGTCTGACTCTTTGCGACCCCATGAATCGCAGCACGCCAGGCCTCCCTGTCCATCACCAACTCCTGGAGTTCACTCAGACTCGCGTTCATCGAGTGGGTGATGCCATCCAGCCATCTCATCCTCTGTCGTCCCCTTCTTCTCCTGCCCCCAAACCCTCCCAGCATCAGAGTCTTTTCCAATGAGTGAACTCTTCGCATGAGGTGGTCAAAGTACTGGAGTTTCAGCTTTAGCATCATTCCTTCCAAAGAAATCCCAGGGTTGATCTCCTTCAGAATGGACTGGTTGGATCTCCTTGCAGTCCAAGGGACTCTCAAGAGTCTTCTCCAACACCACAGTTCAAAAGCATCAATTCTTGGGTGCTCAGCCTTCTTCACAGTCCAACTCTCACATCCATACATGACCACAGGAAAAACCATAGCCTTGACTAGACGGACCTTAGTCAGTAAAGTAATGTCTCTGCTTTTGAATATGCTGTCTAGGTTGGTCATAACTTTTCTTCCANAAAGTAATGTCTCTGCTTTTGAATATACTATCTAGGTTGGTCATAACTTGTCTTCCAAGGAGTAAGCATCGTTTAATTTCATGGCTGCAGTCACCATCTACTATATGTAAATTATATATCAATAAAAAGTCTGCTTAATTTTTATATTAAATATCTGTTAATAAAGTAGAAGTATTGCAAGGGCTTAAAATGTCTCTTCTCCAGAGTATCCAAGAAGTATTCCACCTCATGAAAAGCAGAGATATAAAAAAAGCTAGAGTTTCTCCTGTATAACTTTGAAGCCAGTGTTTTGATTCCATTTTAAATGATTAAATCTTACGTAGTTAAATTTCCCTTAAAGAGCCACCAAGAGATCATTCTCCATTTTTTGGTTTAAAAAATTAAATCTTGGGAAGTCTTATTAAAAAGAGAGAGAGAGAGACAGCTCCAACTTCAAAGGAAGCTGTGTTAGAGGTCCTCATGACCACTCTTTGCCCCAGTGATTCACTGGAAGGACTGTCAGGACTCAGAAGCTGTTACGCTTACAGTTTATTATTCAGTTCAGTACGGTTCAGTCGCTCAGTCGTGTCTGACTCTTTGTGACCCCGTGAATCACAGAACGCCAGGCCTCCCTGTTCATTACCATCTCTCGGAGTTCACTCAGACTCACGTCCATCGAGTCCGGGATGCCATCCAGCNGGTAACAATATACAGCCTTGACGTACTCCTTTTCCTATTTGGAACCAGTCTGTTGTTCCATGTCCAGTTCTAACTGTTGCTTCCTGACCTGCATACAGATTTCTCAGGAGGCAGGTTAGGTGATCTGGTATTCCCATTTCTCTCAGAATTTTCCACAGTTTATTGTGATCCACACAGTCAAAGGCTTTGGCATAGTCAATAAAGCAGAAATAGATGTTTTTCTGGAACTCTCTTGCTTTTTCCATGATCCAGCAGATGTTGGCAGTTTGATCTCTGGTGCCTCTGCCTTTTCTAAAACCAGCTTGAACATCAGGAAGTTCACGGTTCACGTATTGCTGAAGCCTAGCTTGGAAAATTTTGAGCATTACTTTACTAGCATGTGAGATGAGCGCAATTGTGTGGTAGTTTGAGCATTCTTTAGCATTGCCTTTCTTTCTTCTCAAATTTTGGTGACAGAACTGGTTACCTGTGCCAAGACTACTCATCTTGGCAGCAATAGAACCATTCCTAATGGCTTAGGTTCATCCAAGCCTGATTCATGAGTAAGGAGATTGGATTGCAAACGAGAAGATTGGGGTTTGGGCATCATGAAAGAGGGCTAGTGCACAGACAAGCGACTCTGCCTCTCAAGGAATGTTTCAGGCACAGTACCTGTGACCGCACATTGGTGTTTGTGTAGATTGCATTTTGAAGCCTTTTCCCCCTTCTAACACAGCTTCACTTTGTTAAGAACAACTTTTCAATTGTTCTTTGTATATTACTTCTGTTTCAAAAGTCTAATGAGCTACATTGTTTGCAAAAGCCTTAAATTAAACATGCTTCCTGTGGTACCAGGAATGCTTAATTATCCGTCATTTGCTCTGTGACTGTTCTGTGTAGGATTTCCAATTTTTCAAAATGAACTGGTATGCAGAGGGATTGAACACATTCCCAAATCATCCAGAGGCTCATGCAATTTTAAAGTATTCTCCTCAGAAACAAGTCGCCTGAGCTATACCATCTCTGATCACAAGTAGCCATTTGAATATCTTCCAGTGACTCCTTTGTTAATAGTATCTGTGACTCAATTGCCCTGTGCTGATCTCATCTCATTCTTATTTATACAATAGTCACCTTTTCAAATACTTTCCCCTTGCTCTTTTCTTTGGCTCTGAAGTAAAGCGTATTTTCCAGTGGCACCATAAAGCCTCCGTATAAAGTACCTCACCATTCTATGTATCCAGTTATGTTGCAGATCAGACCTTGCTTCATTTGACACATCACTACATAATCTCTGTCTCACTCAATAGCATCGAAGCTGACAATCATTCTGCTACCCTTTAGGAGAGGTACTCTCATATCCACAGGATTTGTATATGATGGATGCCAGTCTCTTTCCAACCCCCTTGGATCATATACCCATAAGACATAATTAATGGCGTCACCGGCTCTCTCCCCGAGTAGAGGCTGGATAAGAGTTTGTGGTGTGCCACAATCATCCAGCCTCTTTCAGATCCTCTCAACATCTGCTCTCTCTACTTGTTAATCCTCAAGAATTTAATAAAGTGCAAAAATAACAATACTTCGCCTCTTTGCAGAGCTGACAATTAACTAATTAGCCCATTAACTCATTGAGCCAGATTTGTCCCAGTAAGTTAAGGGCTTTGGGAGGTACATTAATCCTTTAAGGCCACTGGAGCAACATTTGCAGCTAATGGGCCCATATCCCTAACTTACTACCAGGGAGGGACTGGGGTATTGTTAGGAAATAGAAGTCGTTAATCCTCACTGTACCCAGAGGGGCAGGTGAGAATGACTTGGCACAAATTGATGAGGAAATGTGTTTTGTTTTGTTTTTCTTTCTAAAGACCAAAAAGAGACTCTGAGTTAAAACCAAGATTGGAACTCAGTATTTTCTGGCATAGCACCTATATTCAAATCTGAGCTGTTGACAGAATTTATTTATTTGTGTACATATTAAGATCCTATGCTGAGAGTGAGTAGACAAGTTTTGTGAGGGGAGGGGTGAGGGAAGGGGTCACAGGGGTGTTTATTCTAGTATCTGGAGTCATGGACAACAGGAGTGGAAAACTGTGATTTTGTTTCTGTTCTATAATCTGCTTAAATAAGCACTTATTAAGTTATGTGGACTATAACTCTAGATGGCTTTGCATGGGGGAGAAAGTACCCCCAAAAAAAGACATTTTAACAAGATTCCAGCTCTGCAGAACCTAGAGATAGTGGGAACAAAGTGGGTCCTGCCTTCAAAAGGCTACAGCTTAACTGAAGGAAGACCATCGAGGACCCATCTCTCCCTCTGTCTCTGCAGGACGCTGGACAAGCTTATTGACAAATCCTGGGGACCTAGGATGCTAAGTTTGAAGGCCAAGATGTGCTCGTATAAACATGAAGGCTGAGCAGTGGCAGAACTGCTTTTGTCAGCATTCCACAAGGGGTTTCCGGTTCCCTGTGCCAAGGCAAATATTATTTGGCCAAAATGTTCGTCTGGGTTTTTGCATTGCATCTTATGGAAAAATCTGAATGACATTTATTGGCCAACTCAATACTTTGGAATCAAGTTACCAAAACCAAATGGAGAAAATATGAGCAAAAAAGCCAGAGATAAGAGTGATGGTGGTGGACGCAGGAAAGATATGCAGCTAAAGTGCTCAGAACAGAGAAAAGACTCAATCCTGGTAGAGCAAACGCAGGGCACGTGGCAGCCCCCAGTGTCCTTTATGTGGCTCCCAAGGCTGTGTGGTATCAAGCGTGAAGCAGGCGATGCCTTATGTATTGAAGGGTAGGGCTTGGGGCTTACAAATGTTATATATAAACTTACATTCATCAAAAGCACGTTGCTGTAAATCCTCAAGGGCTCTGTGTCTGGCTGGATTAATATTAATAATATAAAAATCCCTGCTTATATCAGTTCGCTAGTTGATATTGAGGTTACCTAGGCAATAAACAACACTCCAGGAACACTTGCTTCTTTCCTTTCCAGCTACTGTGATCTGTTCCCTCAGGGTCCTTCCCTCCCTCAAGATACCAAATAAGAAGGAAAGCTTTCATTTCAACAATAAGTAGCATGGAACGTGGCAAAAACCACATCAAACTCTTTGAAGGGATTGCGTAGACATTCAGTCAAAGAAAGCCTTCAGTGGCTTTCTAGACAAAAAGTGCCTGAAGCTAAGGTTTCAAATTCTTCCTCCTTTGCTGCTTTGCATCAAGCCATCTCACCTCTCTGTGGCCCGTCTCTGCCCTTTGAAAACAACTGTGTGCGTCTGTAATACCAAAGCCTCAGTTTGTTCCATAAAGATTGTAAGCCAGCAGCTAAGAGTTTGAACAAACATGCACTTAGAAATTTGTAAATGAAAAAATTGGCTCAAGGGGAAAGTAAGACTAGGAAGCATGAAGGTGAACTTAAGGTTATTTTGTCCATCAAGTAAATTTCACTTGCTTGAGACAGGCAGGAACATTCCTTTGTGCTTTCATAAATGCCAAGAAGTGGTGAAGGTGTCATGATGATGATGATGATGATGGTGAAAATACTTACTAATTGCTTAACATGCACCCATCACTGGGCTAAGTAAGCATTTTGTTGGTGTTACCCTATTTTATCTTGTCCCAAACAGTAGCTCAGCTGGTGAAGAATCTGCCTGCAATGCAGGAGCTCCTGGTTTGATTCCTGGGTCAGGAAGATCCACTGGAGAAGGGATAGGCTACCTACTCCAGTATTCTTGGGCTTCCCTAGTGGCTCAGCTGGTTAAGAATCTACCTGCAATGAGGGAGACCTGAGTTCGATCCCTGGGTTGGGAAGATCCCCTGGAGAAGGGAAAGGCTGCCCACTCCAGTATTCTGGTCTGGAGAATTCCATATCCATGGGGTCGCAAAGAGTCAGACAAAACTGAGCAACTTTCACTTCACTGCAAACACTCTGAGGTGGATACTATTATTCTCCTCATTTTTCAGGTAAGTAACCCAATTCTTGATGATATGATAAAAATAAATGGATTTTCCAGAGGAAGTAGAATATGGAACTTGATACTGCTCCATGGATCATTCGCAGGAAGTTGCAGTGAACTAGAGCGGCCAGTTTCCTCAACTACCTTCTCCTGAAAGTGAAAGTGAAAGTCGCTCAGTCCTGTCCAACTCTTTACGACTCCATGGACTAGTCCATGGAATTCTCCATGCCAGAATACTGGAGTGGGTAGCCTTTCCCTTCTCCAGGGGATCTTCCCAACCCAGGGATAGAACCCAGGTCTCCTGCATTGCAGGCAGATTCTTTACCAGATGAGCCACCAGGGAAGCCCAAGAATACTGGAGTGGGTAGCCTATCACTTTTCCAGCTGATCTGCCCAATCCAGGAATCAAACCAGGGTCTCCTGCTTTGCAGGCAGATTCTTTACCAACTGAGCTATGAGGGAAGCCCCAATCTTCTCCTGGTGAATCTAATTGAATTCGATAGCATTAGAAAAACTATCAAGTTGTTACAGTGTTACATTTATCCAACTGAAGTTTGTTGAAATTCTGTAAGAATCTATACACTTTTGTTCTAGGTATTCAGGGCTTCAGTGCTTTTGCTTAATCCAAGGATATATTTTAGGGCACCTAGAAACAAGAATAGTTCTAGCACCAAAGCAATGTTCCACATATTCTCGTTCAGAGCTTTTAAAACTATCAGTTCAGTTCAATTCAGTCACTCAGTCTTGTCCTACTCTTTGTGGCCCAATGGATGGCAGCACACCAGGCTTCCCTGTCCATCACCAACTCCCAGAGTTTGCTCAAACTCAAGTCCATTGAGTTGGTGATGCCATCCAACCATCTCATCCTCTGTCATTCCCTTCTCCTCCTGCTTTCAATCTTTCCCAGCACCAAGGTCTTTTCAAATGAGTCAGTTCTTTGCATCAGGTGGCCAAAAGTATTGGAGTTTCATCTTCAGCATCAGTCCTTCCAATGAATATTCAGGACTGATTTTCTTTAGGATGGACTGGTTTGATCTCCTTGCAGTCCAAGGGACTCTCAAGAGTCTCCTCCAACACCACAGTTCAAAAGCATTAATTTTTCACTGCTCAGCTTTCTTTATAGACCAACTCTCACATCCATACATGACTACTGGAAAAACCAAAGCTTTGACTAGATGGACTTTTTTGGCAAAGTAATGTCTTTGCTTTTTAATATGCTGTTTAGGTTGGACATAGCTTTTCTTCCAAGGAGCTTTTCTTCCAAGGAGCAAGCATCTTTTAATTTCATGGCTTTTAATTTAATTTTAAAACTATGCTCCCTGGCAAATACCTAGAATTGTAGGCATCTGCAATACTTGCCGTTCTCTTCTCCAGAGAGCTTACCAGCCCAGGGATTGAACCTGGGTCTCCTCCAACCCAGCCCATAGCTAGAGGTGGGATTGGTTCCATCTTATAAACGTGGTGAAGACGAACAAGGGCACATAAGCAAACAGGTTACTATAAATTCACCCAGATAACAGTACACACCACAGAAAACAACTTTGAAATGTTTCTAAGTCCCAGAACAAAGTGACAGATATTAGAGGTGTCAGGGAAACAAAATAGATCCCGTCTCTCTCATCACGGAGTGTACAGTCAACTACGAGATACTGATGGCTAAATAAGTGATTAAAGTAAAGCCCATTAGAACCATGATCTGATGGATTTATGGTACTCAAACAGGGAGCACCATTAAGAGGTGTCTGCTTTATTGTGGGAGAGAAGATTTTCCTGAAAAAAAAAGGCATTTCAGTTGAAATTTAAAAGAATATTAACATTAAATCAGGTTATGGGCACACAATCTCAGTTTAGAAAAATCATATTAAAGTAAGTATTATGAAATCTTTCCTAAAACAATAAGCAGTGCCAGGGAAGCACCTGCGATGTCTTCAGTCTTCCTGGTTATCAGAGTGTAAAGTGTAGTCTTAACCAAGTGGATCGATGTACACATACGATAGAATAACTATGAATCAGGTTAAATGTTGACACTTCAATTGCAGATGAGATTCATATGTAGATTTGGACAGATTCCAGAATGCCCAAGCTTTTTCTAAGCCAATATTTTCCAAATCTGTTTCTTCACCAGACACAACTGCCCATTAGATCCCCCTCTTACATGGACTTCCCTGCAGAAGGAATGTCATAAAGGTGAAGAGCAAGGGTTCTGCATCAGAAATATCTGGGTCCAAAGTCAACCTCTGCTCCTAATTAGCTGTGTGACCTTATCCAAGTGACTTAACCTCTCTGTGACTTCTTTTCTAACCCTCTGGAAAGTAGAAATATTAATTTTAATCATCCGTTAAGAATTACTTGGGCTTCCATGGTGCCTCAGTTGGTAAGGAATTTGCCTACAATGCAGGAGAACCAGGTTCAATCCCTGGGCCGGGAAGAACTCTGGAGAAGAAAATGGCAAGCCACTCTGGTATTCTTGCCTGGGAAATCCCATGGACAGAGAACCCTGGCAGGCTGCAGTCCATGGGGTTGCAAGAGTCAGACGCAGCTTAGTGACTAAACAACCACCAAGAATCACTTACAAAGAATCAGTGAGCTGAAGCACATGAAGAGATGAATAATATTCTTGACACACAGCAAGCCCTTAAAAAGATGATGGCCATTATTACAATTACATCAGAAAGTGAGCTATCTGTTTTCCCCCATGTATCTTCCTAAATTCCTTAATTGTCCCCTAAAAATCCATATATTGCAATCCTAACTCCCAGTGCCCCAGAATATGACTTACTTGGAACTAGAGTCTTTGCAGATGTAATTAGTTTAAATGAAGTCATCCTGGAGCAGAGGAGGCTCCTAAATCAGTGTAACTGCTGACCTTATAAAAAGGAGAAATCTGGGTGCACACACACACACACACATACACACACACAGGGAGGGCTTCTCTGGCGGCTCAGACAGTAAAGAATCTGTCTGCAATGTGGGAGACCTGGGTTCGATCCTTGAGTTGGGGAGATCCCCAGAGGAGGAAATGGCAACCCACTCCAGTGTTCTTGCCTGGAGAATCCCCATGGACAGAGGAGCCTTGTGGTCTGTAGCCCATGGAGTCGCAGAGTTGGACACAACTGAGCTACTCAGCCCACAGTGCATGCGTACACACACACACACACACACAAAGGGAAAATGCGTTATGCACTGAAGGCAGAGATCAATAGAGGTGATGTATCCAGAAGGTAGGAACAGATGCTTCCCCAGCACCTTCAAGTGGGAGCGTGACCAGCTGATACCTCAATCTCAAACTTTTGGCTTCCAAACTGTAAGACAATAAATTTCTTTTGTTTAAGTCTCTTAGTTTGGGATAGCTTATTATAGCATCCCCGGGAAACTAATACACGCCAGCTCCCAACCAAGACAGAAATCTGGGAGTCAGCCCCCTTTGTCTTCTCCCTCCTTCCTCAACAAGCACATGGGACCGCCATCCCAGGCTCTATCATTCTGCACCTTTGCTGACATTTCCCCTCCTTCCAAATGCATTTGGCTAAGGCCTACCTCAGCTCAAGCATACAGATCAATCAAGATTCAGAGAAGCACAGCCACTGTGCCTGAAGGAATTTATTGATGAATAAGAATTTCTGCAGTTCTGGGAGGAGCTGAAAAGTAAGGATTGAAAAGGAGAAGTTTTTTAAAAAATTTAATGAAATATAGTTGATTTTAACTTTTATGTTGTTTCTGCTGTACACCAAAGTGAATCAGTTATACATATACATATACATATGTCCACTCTTTTATTTTTAAGTTATTTTTATTTTCTATTGATTTACAGAAACATATACATACATAAATAGAGAGAGACTGATTCCAGAATTCCAAATATAAAATGAATCTAAAAGTGAAAGGAAAAATGAATACAAATCAGAATGCACTATGAAAAGTATTGAAAGTCCTGATAGATTATTTTAAAACACACCATAATGAGAAACAGTGGAATACTATGCATATTATTTGGTGGAATTTGACTGGAATTGAATAATATATGTGTAAATTAATTTGGAGAGAATGGAGATCTTTATAATATTGAGTCTATCAGCTACAATATTGGCGAAGGAGACGGCAACCCACTGCAGTATTCTTACCTGGAAAATTCCATGGACAAAGGAGCTTGGCGGGCTAGTCCCTGCAAAGAGTTGGACACGATTGCAAAAAGTTGGACATGACTGAGTGACTATCACTCACTCAGCCACAATACGGTGTATTACTCCATATGCTTAAGTTATCTTTGATTTTTCTCAGTAGGGTGTTGCTGTTTTCAGTATAGATTATTGTGATTTCATAAAGAGTTGAAAATTTCTTCTCTCTTTTTGTGTCCTTTAGAAGACTTTGGGTAAGATTGTTGTCTTCTGTTTCCTAAGAGATGAAGAATTCACCAGTGAAGAAATCCATGTCTTGGATTTACTTTGTGAAAAGATTTAATTGTGGACTCAATGTTGAAACTATGTAGTGGATTATTTAAAGCTGTTTTNAGATGTGTATAAGAGACAGGTTGTCTTCTGTTTCCTAAGAGATGAAGAATTCACCAGTGAAGAAATCCATGTCTTGGATTTACTTTGTGAAAAGATTTAATTGTGGACTCAATGTTGAAACTATGTAGTGGATTATTTAAAGCTGTTTTTCTTTTTTTTTTTTTAACTTCTCTCAGCCTTGACAGGTTGTATTGTTGAGAATATATTTATTATACCAAAATGCCAACCATATTGAGTTAAAATTGTGCCTAGTTTCTTTTCATCATCTTTTTGATGAGGACATGATCTGTTCTATTGCTTTCCATCACTTCTTGTATTTGAAACTTGTCTTCTTTTAAAAAAAAATTTATTGGTGTACAGTTTCTTTACTATATTGTGTTAGTTTCTGCTATTCTGCAAAGTAAATCAGCTATACGTATACATGTATTTAATTACTCAGTCATGTCTGACTCTTTGCGACCCTTTGGGCTGTAACCCACCAGGCTCCTTGTCCATGGGATTCTCCAGGCAAGAATACTGGAGTGGGTTGCCACTTCCTTCTCCAGGGGATCTTCCTGNAGAAGGGGACGACCAAGGATGAGATGGCTGACTGACTCGATGAACATGAGTCTGAGTGAACATGAGTCTGAGTGAACTCCGGGAGTTGGTGATGGACAGGGAGGCCTGGCGTGCTGCGATTCATGGGGTCGCAAAGAGTTGGACACGACTGAGTGACTGAACTGAACTATCATTTATTACTATTTTTATCATGAAACTGTGAAGGATGAGAGTAGCTGTTCTTGTGTGGGTGCTCAGTCCCTTTAGTCGTGTTGGACTCTTTGTGACCCCATGGACTGTAGCCCTCCAGGCTCCTTTGTCCATGGGATTCTCCCAGCAAGAATACTGGAGTGGGTTGTCATGCCCTCCTCCAAGACATCTTCCTGACCCAAGGATCAAATCTATGTCTCCTGCATTGCAGGCAGATTCTTTACCTCTGAGCCACCAGGGAAGCCCAACCGATCTTTATTTAGTACTTGTAAGCTGGTCAGTGGGAGCCTCCCTGGTGGCTCGGTAGTAAAGAATCTGCCTGCCAACGCAGGATACACAGGTTTGTTGTTGACTGTTGTTGTTGTTGTTGATTCCTGAGTCAGGAATATCCCCCATAGAAGAAAATGGCAACCCACTCCAGTGTTCTGGCCTGACAAATCCCATGGACAGAGGAGGCTGGCAGGCTACATTCCATGGGGTTGCAAAAGACTGTTTAGCCACTTAACAAGAACAACATGTGGTCGACTCTGCTGAGGTTTCTTCCTGCTGTATCTCACCAAATCCTCACAGGCAACCCTATGAGGTTGGTACTATTTTTATCACCATTTACATACACACACACACACACACACACACACACACACACACAATAGAGCTTAGAGAGGTTAAATAACTTTTTCAAGTAAGTGGTGTCAAAGTTTGAATTCTGTCTAATGAGCAGTGTTAAATATGGATTAGTGGTTAAACTGAAATGAGGGGAAAACCTGAGTTGCCCTGAGTTTGGGAAGTTTGCTCCCAACTTAAAGCTTGGGTGTAGGTCTTGGGGTGAAAAAATCTGCTTTGCCTTTGTCCAGTGAAAAACTGACCATGAGATGCAAAACAGAACAGCAAAAAGAAAGGTAACTGAAGAACTTAGGTAATTTTTCTATGACCTGTGTTACTCAAACAGAAGAAATTACAATTCAAGTTTTTCTGCAGCTTAATTATAGCCCTCTGTACTGTGCACAGTATGCTAAGTATTAGCATTAGGGGCCATCTGAAAGCAAACTCTCCACTGACCTCCCAAGTCCCTCAGGTCTGTTTAGGACAAGTGATGAGGAAACAACGTTCTATATGAAGGAGCAGCAGGCTCCTAGACGGTGTGAATCTTTTTTTTGTCGTTAATAAGGTAAATGAGCATTTTTACTCGTGTAAAACCAACAGCAGAAATGAAAAGCCATTTTTGTTACTGACCTCGGGGCTGTGGAAGAAATATCCATCCAATGTGTAAGCTAGGAAGTGATAAGTCCCCATCAGGAGACTTACCCTGTGCCGCTTTGGCAGAGAGACCAAGGAGGAATGGGCCTATTTTTAAAGGGCTTTTCTACTTCTGATACGATGTGGGCTCTTTGCCTAAATCATCTTTGAATCAGAATAGCAATTCTTTTTCTCCCACTTGGCTGGAGTGTGAAAGAATCTTTGGAAAACGTTCAATAAGTGTCTTGAGCTTTATGTAAATAGGGAAAAATGCAGCTATATGTAAAAAGGATATCAAAGAAAAGGCCAATATTATTCAACTTTTTCTATACTGGGAAGCAAATACACTGAGTGTACAAAATGGTGGGATTACTTCACAGAATAGGGCATACAGGGACAGCAACATAGTAGGCTTATAAGTATCTGTTGAAGGAATTAATGAATAAAAACACAAGCACAAGAAACCTCATTAAAAGCAAATTAGAAACTTGAAAACCTGTAATAAATAACCATTTGTGCCTACCTTTGTAATTCAGTCTTTTACCACCAAAAGAAAGCCTTGTTGAAAATACAAAAAATACTGAGACTTGAAATTCAAGACAGATGTATGAAAGAACCAGAAATACCTGGGTCTCAAGCCCAAGTCAATAACAAATTCAGTTTTTATTAGATCAGAAAGAACATGTTCAAAACAGACTTAGGTAATGGAGGAGTCTCGGCCAGAGAGTACATGTACTTGGGAGGTGAGGCTGGGGTTGACTGGATGGGTTGGGGTCTTAGAACTGGAAATGGGGTCTGTGGGACGGCCAGGAGCACAGATATCCTTCCCTAATCTACTGTGCCCAGCGAGGAATTCATTTCTTTTCAAGGTCACCTTTTGCTGACAGCCTGAATTCAATGAGATTTCAACTCTGGCACAGATCAAAAATTCAACCTCTTTTCCTAGATTGCCTCAGTCTCCCCACACCCCCCCACCCCCCGCCATGCAATATGTTAGATTAACAGACTACTGATGGTGTGAGGTGCCAAAGAGGACTTCCAAGACAGAATCACAGAAATAAATTTAAACACAGATGGAGAGAATGGACACGTGGACCCAGGGTGGGAAGAGAGTGGGACAAATTGGGAGATTAGCATTGTCATATATACACTGCTAAGCCACTTCAGTCGTGTCCGACTCTGTACGACCCCATAAACAGCAGCCCACCAGGCGCCCCCATCCCTGGGATTCTACAGGAAAGAACCCTGAAGTGGATTGCCATTTCCTTCTCCAGTGCATGAAAGTGAAAAGTGAAAGTGAAGTTGCTCAGTCATGTCGGACTCTTAGCGACCCCATGGACTGCAGCCCACCAGGCTCCCCCATCCATGGGATTTTCCAGGCCACTACTGAGGGTGAAATAGGTAGCTAGTGGAAAGCTGCTGTCTAGCACAGGGAGCTCAGCTTGGTGCTCTGTGATGACCTAGAGGGGTGGGATGGGGAGGGTGGGAGTGATGTCCAAGAGGGAGGGGATATATGTATACATATAACTGACTCACTTTATTGTACAGCAGTACTAACACAGCATCTTAAAGCAGTTATACTCCAATTAAAAAAAATCAGCCATCTCTATTTTACAAGTCTTTACACCATTCTGTCTCCATAACCTGCCTGCTAGTTAATATTTCCCCTCCTGCCTCCATCGTAATGCTTGGCCTAACATTGTTTTTCTCTTTCTTGAAACTTCTTTTTCCTTCTTACTTCCCTTCACTCCAAATTCATATTAGCTTCTTCTTAAAAGTACCCGTGTCCTCACTTTATTCCAGCCCCTCCATGCTGAGCACTGGAGCTTTTGCTCTATAAACACATACACACACCAATGTAGGTGAGTTACTCAGCAAACTCAGTTCTTCTCCTGCAAAGAATTCTGAAGTTGACTCAGGATAACCTTCTGTTTTCCTTCCTCATTAGCACATGGGGACAGGGAAGAGCTACACAGAGGGGCAGGTTTTGCTCTAACAATGGTTAGTTTGCTAACCGTTCCATTTTATTCTTCAAGCTTTGAGATATTGATTACTCCAACAATTGGTTGAAACTCTGATCATCATAGGGAAGACCTCCTGAAGAAGAGAATGACACCCCACTTGAGTATTCTTGCCTGGAGAATCCCATTCACAGAGGAACCTGGCAGGCTTCAATCCATGGGGTCACAAAGAGTCGGACGCAACTGAGCAACTTTCACTGATCATTATAAAGTTGTTAACCAATCATGGTGTCTTTTCTTCTTCTGAATATGATGAATGATCTTTGTATTTAAAAATGAACACACACACACACACCCTGTAGGCATTGGTGTTAGACACTGGAGACGTATCTTTGATACCTGACTTAGAGTTTGCTGGAAGGTTCTACGTTGTCAGTGACTCCTGCAGATTTGAGCCTGAAGGAATCTGATATAGGGTTATCAGCTTTTTAGGATTCAGGTGATGGTGAGGCCTGATTCCTTCTGTTCCTCTCCTCTGATCTCAGTACCTGTGAGATCAGCTCTGCCGGCTCTCTTATCTTATTTCTGGTCTGGCAGAGGAGCTATATATAAATCCTTTGCTTCTGAGGCTAGTTGAGTCTCAAGATAAATTTTTGCAATTTTCTTCCAGGAAGATGGTAGTGTCAATGCAGGTTTGCCTGCCCCACAGCCATTCTCGGATCTGACAAAAAGGAATAAAAGCAAAACTAGGAAAGAAAGTGTTAAAAATAGATAAAAGGGGTATGATATGAACTCTACATTCAGCTTTAGGAATGTCTGTCCCATTTAATGTAATTTGGACTGAAGGCAAAGGGAGCAAAAAGCATCAACTTGCAACTTTCCATCTCGAGAAGGATCTATTCCATCTTCTCTCACGGGCACAGCCACTGTCCAATCAGGAAGACCTGGACCACAGCTTAGCATGCTGCTTCTATTCTTGCCTCTGCAGGGATCAGCACGTACTTGCATTCAAGGAATAAATGCCTTGTTTATTTCTCCATCACCCAGAGATGTCTTGACTCTTCATTATAGAAAATGAGGAAATTTAGGCACGTTATGTTCCCTCCCACCCCCATCAATCCACTTCACCCTTAGCATCTGTTGGGCTCACCTTCATCCTGAAGGCTTTTGTGAACATTTGCACTCTCAGTTCAGTTCAGTCGCTCAATGATGTCCGACTTTTTGCAACCCCATGGACCGCAGCACACCAGGCCTCCCTGTCTATCACCAACTCCAGGAGTCTACTCAAACTCATGTCCATCGAGTCAGTGATGCCATCCAACCATCTCATCCTCTGTCTTCCCCTTCTCCTCCCGCCTTCAATCTTTCCCAGCATCAGAGTCTTTTCCAGTGAGTCAGTTCTTTGCATCAGGTGGCCAAAGTATTGGAGTTACAGCTTAGGCATCAGTCCTTCCAAAGAATATTCAGGACTGATTTCCTTTTGGATAGACAAGTTGAGTCTCCTTGCAGTCCAAGGGACTCTCAAGTGTCTTCTACAACACCACAGTTCAAATTTACACTCTAGCCTCCAATGTAACATAGACTTCTGGACTTGTTCTATAGGATGATTCTAAAAACGAAAAATTAAGACACCAGTAAACAAGATGCTTAATGTGACTGTGTACAATATCCACTATTGTAAACAGATTTACAAAAAAAAAAATGGAAATGTACACTGATTCCTCTGACCCCCACTGAAGTCAGGTGGATTCTCCTCTCATAATTCCATTCCATTTAGTCCTTGAAATAATGTCTTGTTTTCGCTTGCTTTGCATCTAGTTGTGATTTTCTCTTTCAGCTTTGTGTTTTTCTTAGAATTTCGATTGCCTTTCTTTCATCCTGTAGAGAGAAAAATTTTATGCCTCTTTCATATTTATTGGAAAAGACTCTGATGCTGGGAGGGATTGGGCCAGGAGGAGAAGGGGACGACCGAGGATGAGATGGTGGATGGCATCACGGACTCAATGGACGCGAGTCTGAGTGAACTCCAGGGGATGGTGATGAACAGGGAAGCCTGGCGTGCTGCAATTCATGGGGTCACAGAGTCGGACATGACTGAGCGACTGAACTGAACTGAACTGAAAATATTCAATCCTAGAATCCTAGTATTTGTTGAAAGAGAACCCCTTTTCCCTCATATACCTTGGAGATGCCTGAATTGTCATCATGGTAAATCTTTCCTTTAAAGACATTAAAATAAGTATGTTAGAGTCCATCATTATTTCACGAGTTCCTTTTTACTTACGTTGGGATAGTTTCTCAAATACAGTTCTCTTTTTCCAGAAAGTGTAGAGGAGTGAACATTTCTGGGCATATGCGTATTTTTTTTATTCTACATTTAATTGATAATTTGACTAGGTAGAATATTCCATATTTAAAATCATTTTCCCTCAGAAGTTAAATGGCACTGACCCAATGTTTTTAGCCTCTGGAGTTCTGATTTTTAAATTGTTGGCAATTTGCTATTTATTCCATCTTGATTCTTTTTAGGTCCTTCCTTTCTGGAAGCTTTCTGGATCTTTATATTTAGACTTCTAAAATTTTATTTATACCATTTGAATTCCACAGGCCTTTTCAGTTTGAAAATTTATGTATTTTCAGGCTTAGGAGATATCCTATTTTTACTTTTATTATTTTCCCCTGTGCTTTCTTGTTTTTCTTTACTTTCTATTGGGAATCTTTTCTAGATGAGCATTAAATCTGTAGAATCTATCTCTTTTTGTCCTAATTAAATTTCTCCTATTTCCCACATCCTCTTCCTCCCTATCATATCTAGCAGGCTTGTTCTGATTATTTTCAGGCCCAACATATAAATTAATTTCTAAGAAATCTTTTGTGTGTTGTTTCCTCCTAGCCAATTCTTATGCAATGGTGCAGTCACTTCTCTCAATAGTCATAATAATATTCTTGTTTCTTAAATTACCGATTTCTTCTAGGCAGTTATTCTGTTTGCTCATTTTTTCCTCAAATGTTTAATCATCCTTAGTGTTCCATTCATATGTATAAATAAAAACCAGTTTTAATGAATGCAGGTAGTGAGAATTCCTCTGCCATTATGTCTGTTCATCTGTTTCTCCAATAAAAAATCTCCCTTTGCATTTGTTTTGCGACTGTAGTTAAAGCACTACAAGCTTAAATAATGGAAATTTGTTCTCTCCCAGCTGTGGAGGTTAGGAGTCCAGGACAAGGTGCAGCCAAGGTTGGTTCTTCTGAGGCTTGGAGCGGCTGTCTGTCTCAGGCTCTTTCCTAGCTTTTGGTAGCCTCAGACATTCTTTGGCTTATAGATGGCCATCTTCTCCTTAGGTCTTCACATTGTCTTCCTTCTTAACGTGGTCTATCTCTGTGTCCAAGTTTCCTCTCCATATAACGACATCGGGGCTTCCCAGGTGGCGCTAGTGGTAAAGAACTCGCCTGCCAATTCAGGAGATGTTAGAGACATGAGTTCAATCCCTGGGTGGGGAAGATTCCCTGGTGGAGAGCATGGCAACCCACTCCAGTATTCTTGCCTGGAGAATCCCATAGACAGAGGAGCCTGGCAGGCTACAGTCTATCAGATTGTTGAGTCAGACCCAACTAAAGCAACGTAGCATGCACATAAGGACACCAGTTATATTGAATCAGAGCCCACCCTAATGACCTCATCTTTACCTGATTCTCTACAAAGATCCAATTCCCTAATGAAGTCTCAGTCACTGGTACTGGGAGCTAAGATTTCACCATCTTTTGAGGAAACAATTCAACCTAAAACTTTTTTTTTTTTTTTTTGGTGAGGAATCAATGGTGGAGTTTCTGTTGATTAGTAAAAACTGGCAGTTAGGCTAGTGATATCTAAATTGAGAGAGACAAGTCCTCCAAGCCTCACTCCCAAACTATTCCATTGCAATGGACTGTTTAGTCATTTAATTTCTTTAGAGATCTGGTGTTAGTGTAGTCACATACTACTGTAACCAGATGCTCTATGAGAGGAGAAGCCTAATGGAGAAAGAATTCCCTTATTTTTTCTAGAACACCCACCTTTGCTCTAATAATCAGTTTCAATGTTACAACAAGATACCACATACTGGGTGGCTAAACAACAGGAATGTATTTCTCCTAGGTCTAGGGTCTGGGAAGCTCAAGGTCAGGATGCCAGCAGATTACATGTGTGGTGAGGAACTTCTTCCTGGTTTGCAGACCACTGTCTTGTTTCCTCACATGGCAGAGAGAATAAGATCTGGTCTCTTTTTCTTCTTGTGAAAATACTAATCCCAGCATGAGACTCTGCCCTCATGACCTTATCCAGACTTAATCACCTTTGGGACTCATGTCCTAGTACCATCCATTAGGGGTTAGAGTTTCAACATACGAATTTTAGGGGGACACAAACATGTAGCCTGTAATATTTGGCCTCCTCTTGGTGGGGGGTGGGGGTGGGGAGGATTCCCTATCTTTATGACCTTGAGTTATTTGAAGCACAGAGATCAAAAAGTATTGCAAAGATACATCCTTATACTTGACTGGATGTGCTTTGTCCAAAACCAAAATGCCCTACGATCTGTGAAGGATCTGGATGTTTCTCCCTGATTGATGGGATTTCCCCTCCTTTATAGGGTCTGTCTCAGTCCTACTTGCCGCTCTGGAAGGGCAGGACTCTGAGTCAGGACCAGCTGAAGGCTCTTGTCTGTGCACACAATCCCTGGACGAGATGTCAATCCGAGGTCATGGCTGAAATGCTTTAACAAGGCTTGCACCACCAAAAGTGCAGCATTCCAAGGCTGTGTCAGTGAGGGAAAGCATACACGGCAGATGGGATAAATCTGGGAAAACGCGAAAGGAACTCTCAAAGTGTCAAAGAGGAAGGATTTAAACGAAATCTGGATTAGATCTGAAAAATACATCATGCTTCCTAGAAAGCACTTTTTGGAATTCTAAAAGAGAAGGATTAAGGCAAATTAAGAGGGATTACTGCTCTTCAAACTGGAAATTAAACTTGGGGAACCACCAACTCCAAAAAGTATTAGCTAAAAACATCCACGTAGTTTACACCGAGGTTGGGTTCCGCTTGTATTGAGGGCGCATGCCAAGCAGTGTAAGATCTCCTAAGATAGAACTCAGTTTCTCCAGAACACCTTTCTTGAGCGCCCAAGTCAGAGGCAGAACACTAACCTTCTTGAACTAGGAATTTACTCCATGATAAGTCTTAATTTCAGAGATGAGTGAACGCAACAGCACGAGGTGTGGGCACTCTGATCAGGAGTGACACGGTGGCCCAAGCTGGTGCCCCTCGTGTTCCTCAGCCCTCCTCCTGGTGCCGAGGTCCAGGACCGCAGGCTGGCCAGAAAAACCACATCTCCACCATGCCAGGGGAGCACTCCTGCCCTCTGACAATAGAACTGCTACCCATCCTTACCTGCCTTTAAGATCATTTTACCATTAGAGCAAAGGCCATCAGCAAAGAGTCGTGGACAGAGTCACAGAGGCGGACACGACCGAGCGACTAGGCACAGAAGGGTCATCTCATGTCAAAGCGGCATTCTGAGTTTGCACCAGGTGATGTTGATATTTTAACTAACCCTCTGGGATGTTCTGTTCAGTCTCCCTGTGTTGGGGTGACAGATGGTATTCTGTCTTCTGCTGGACCTTTGAGAAAGCTGTTTCCAGTCTGTCCTTATTTGCTGAAACTTCCCATTCTTCCCTCGTGCAGCATTATCTATTATGCTATATACTATTCTGCCCTACCTTTCAGCTTGAACAGAAGATTTAAATCCCTTCTGTCTTCCACATGTCTTTGGTGGTGCAGGCTGTAAACACCATCAACGGCATCAAGCTCACAGCGGGAGTTGAAAACCTCCAAAACTAATGGCTCTAGAAACTTCTCACTGCCCCAGGAGAGGGTCACTGCATTTTAACTTTGGTGTGTCAGCCTCCATGGCTGTTTGGGGAATGCAAGATGTGGCAAAAAGAGGCAGAATAGCCTTTAAAATCCACTGGAGGTCAATGTATTCCATTATATACACAGTGCTTCAAATTCAGTTTTAACCTTTGATGAAATTTGCAGTGTTGGGAATTTTCATGCTAGAGCAGACACAGGAAATCACAGGTGCAACTCATTTTTGGTTTTGACTTACAAATCACTGAGGGCTCCTAGAATTTTTGTAAGAAAAGTCTCCCTTTAACTTGAGCGTGAAGTGTCAGAAGTCAGAAGCTTGTCTCTGTAATGGATATTAATAGGTAATATTGATTTGTGGAAATTAATTACTAGGAAAACATCTCTCAGCACTTACCTTGCATTTGGAAAGATTTGAGAGCCCTCTTGTGGCTGTCATAAACCTCACCTGAAAACTGGATGAAAAGCTTTGAGCTGGTTTATTGTTGCTGTTTTTCATTCATTCTTCCCCCCCCCCCTTTCTTTCCCCC
>SJYV01031325.1:229737-266804 GCA_006410875.1 Neotragus pygmaeus | reverse complement strand
TTTTTTGCTTTTTTTCATTCTTTCTTCCCCCCCCCCCCTTTCTTCTCAGTTACATTTGTTTGCTTGCTCTAGAGTTTGGATTTTTTTTAGATTAATGTTAGCATATTCTAAATCATTTCAATGGAGGATGCAGAGATGGTCGCTGGTGTCAACGTTAAAAGGACAGGCTACTTCTTTTTTTTTATGATTCTTAAACTCAGATTTTTATCACCAAGAGAAATAATAAATGCAGAGGCGATACGTTTGGGGAAGTTCCCAAAGCAAGGGAGTTGCGGTTGTGTTATTCCATTTCTTAAAGGATACTTCCTCTGATTTTTAATCCAGGTATTGATTGCACAAAGGTAGAAGCCATCTCTAGCGCAGCTCCAAGCTACATTATTTTTGAACATCTTAAAGCTTATTATCCCTGACTTACATATAGCAGAGGAAGGTGGGAAAATAAGTGTCCTTGTTTGAGTGTTTTAAAATCTCTAAGAAATGAATACCGAAAGTTATTTCCTGTCTGAGGCTTCAATCATTCCTGAAGAAAAAATATTTGCAGTTTCAGGCCACTGTGCTCTGCACTTCAACTGATGAAGGGTCACCCCAGGCAAAGTTTAGACAGAGCCAATTGATTTTTTTTTTTTTTTTTTGGGAGGTTTAAATGAGCCTGCATGTATTTTTTTTTTTTTCCTGCATTTCAGTCTTTGTGTTATTAATTAGGCAGAATTACAGCCACGCTTTGGAATGCACCGTGGCTGAGTAGCTGAAAGATGCCACTGAGTGTCCATGTGGTCAGCTGGGCTTCTGGAAGGAACTCAAGTTCTGATTGTGAATAAGTGGATTTTGGCGAGAACCTCATTAGGGCTCTGCTTTATTTCTTGAGGCATCATTTGGTTTCCCCTAGATTAGCATATATCGTGACACTAGCTTCTGGTCACAGATGAATCACTTGCCCTGCCTTTTGTTCCAAGCGCCAAGGGAAATGCCATGCATGTGAGCTTAAGAAGAAAAGTGAAAGAGAAAACCCCTGACGTTCAGGCCTTGATAGGACATATGAAAGTTAAAGGTGGCATCTGGTCCATGTCCCCTTCAATGCATAGGTGTAATGAACACAAATTGCAGTTGCCTGGCTTGGTGGGAAGTGAAAAAAGGAGACTGGTGTGCAGGTAATACTGGCCAGGATGAGATGCTGAGCAGAAACCATTCCATTGCTAAGGACCTGCAGAAAATGTCCATCTCTCACACCATCTTTCTTGATCTTTGGTGCAAGGTCCTTTAGGAAGACATACATGGCTACAGGGGTTGCACCGAGGGGCTTCCGGTTGCATCTTTCATAAGTTTCTACTGATCAAAAATTAGATAATTTGAACATCAGTAAGAATAATGACTTCAGTGTATTGAAACTCATTTAATATGTTTAGATTCATGAGCTCATAATGATATGAAAACAAACAAGCAGCATCAACAAAAAGCCCTTTTGAAGAGTTCTAGGCAAGCAAGCTATTATTTTGCAAACCAGTACACAAAATGAGTCAAACATTCATCTGCCTTGGAGGATCCCATAGTTTACAGAGGTTGGGAGAATTTGCCTTTATAGAAGCATGGCAGCTCATATTTGAATAAAAAATATATGATTATATTATCACTATTTTGCAGTCCTCTAACATAGCCGTCCTCACAGACTGATCTCAAGGAAGACAATGTTTCCACAGACTGGGGGGCAGGAGGCAGGGAGATGGTTTGGGGATGATTCAAGTACACGGCATTTATCCTGTACTTTATTTCCATTATTACATTGTGATGTATAAGGGAAGAATTATACAACTGGCCAGAACGCCCTTGTGGATCTGAAAGGAGGCAGAGCTCAGGCAGTATTGTGAGAGATGAGGAACATCAGTAAATATAGACAAAGTGTCGCTCACGTGCCAGCCACTCCGGTCCTGCTGTGTGGCCAGGTTCCTACAGTCCATGGACCCCTGCTCTAACCAATGATCATCAGGGGCTATGCCTCCCCAAAAGGACAACCACCACATATCAATGCCTCCAAACAGAAGTCCACAAAACTGCCTTCGTGGAAACAATAGTTTATTATTCCATAACGACTTTTCCCCACAACTTCAAATATTACCTGAAGGTGTATCTGGGTTTCTCTGGTAGCTCAATGGTAAAGAATCCACCGGTAATGCAGGAGACGCAGGAGATGCAAGTTTGATCCCTGGATCAGGAAGATCCTCCGGAGCGAGGAAATGGCAACCCAGTCTATTACTCTTGCCTGGGAAGTCCCATGGACAGAGGAGCCTGGTGGGCTACAGTCCATGGAGTCATAAAAAGTCAGACACGACCGAGAATGCACACACAAAGCCATCCATATCCTAGTATTTCTTCTGGCTCTCCATTTTCAGTAGGTTTTCAAAGAGAACATGAGCTAATGTACAAACCAGTGGAATCATTAAACATAGAATAATGAGCTAATATCATAATTTCTTTCTAACTCTTAACTACACTAGCACAAAATAAGACAACTTCACAGTCAGCTATTGAGGTCAGGCTGCAGCTTGTGGACCATTATACCCCAAGAATCTAACATAGTGTTTGGCATCAAATACATAATCAATAAATACTTTTAGCTAAGTAAATAAACTTGTCTCATAGCTGAAGAAGAAAAAAGTCTCAGCTCCACTAGTTGTTTGATCTCGGGAACATCCTTTCATATCTGTGAGCATCAGTTCCCTCATCTGTAAATTCTGCCTCTGACATAATTTTGTACTGAGAATCAAGTGAAATAATGGATGAGGAAAGTGTTTGGAAAACCATAAGTATGTTATACAAATAGAAAAGCACTATCAGCTATTTTTTAAATTATTAACACAGCTTGTTTAATATTTAAAATTTCACTGTATCTGAAGCTCTGATATCCATGAGAGAAGGGAAGCTTTTGAAGCGGAGAGTGTGGACTTATGTTGAGGGTCTGCTATGCAGCAGCTACTGCTGGACCTTCTATAGTCATTATTTTAATCATTAACTCCCTCGACTCTATGAGGTAAGCATTTATACCCTGGCTCTTTAGATGAGAACACTAAGCCTCCTAGAGGTCATATACGCTGACCAGCTCACATCAAATGCCAAGTGGACCTGACATTGAAACCCATATCTTTCTAACTTCAAACCTATTTTCTTTCCATGGCACCTTAGGTGATGTTCCCAACATGTTTGAAATTGTTTGCTAATGTTCCATCCCAATGGTTGAGTTTGACTTGTATTTTTCTTGAATCTTCTCTTCCTGAATAAAGGTGTCAGAACAGCCAGCGTCAGGATCCCAGAACCTTTTTTGAACACCTTTGTACCATTGTGTTTCAAAAGACCTATTTTAAAAACAGAAAAAGAACTATGGCATCGCAGGAGCTTTGGCTTCATCTGAATTCTCTTGCATGGCTATTTCTAACCATGCTTTATTGTCCTGAGATGACTACAGCTTTTGTCTTCCAGGTTACTTGGGAGTGATACAGGGAACTATATTCAATATCTTATGATCAACCGTAATGGAAAAGAATATAAAAAAAGAATGTATATATCTGTTTAACTGAATCACTTTGCTGTTCAGCAGAAACTAACACAATATTGTAAATGAACTAGATGTTAATAGAAAAAAAAATAATGGTAAAAGAAGAAAAAAGAAATGAATGGAACTGCGGTAAATTCCCCCTTGTCTCTAATATCCTTTACTCAAGTGTGGATTTTTTACACGGTTGAGAGGGTCTGCTGAACTCAGGAAAACCGTGTTTAGGATTACTCCTAAGCTCTGAGTAGCTGACCTCTGACTCTGAAAGGAGCCTGGTGCCCCTGTCTCCCAGGCCCCTGCAGTATGCTGCCTCACTCCCATCTACCCACAGGCAAACACAGATCCCTCACCATAAGATGCTAATTTTGCTTTTGGAGCTTTGACTTCAACAAAAGCCCAGACCATCGATGCATTAAGTCACAAAGCATCTCTACAACAGCCTGACACAGGACGATGGAGACTGTCGGAACTCCCATCATTTTATGAAATGTCAGACATCATCTAAAAGCCTGTGTAACTCAAAGGGTTGAGTTACATGATCAATGCATGCATGCATGCTAAGTCGCTTCAGTCGTATCCTACTCTTCGTGACCCCATGGACTGTAGGCTGCCAGGCTTCTCTGTCCATGGGATTCTAAATGCTTTATTTATTAAAATGAATACTGGAGTGGGTTGCCACGCCCTCCTCCAAGGAACCTTCCCAGCGCAGGGATGAACCCACATCTCTTACGTCTTCTGCATTGGAAGGCAGGTTCTTTACCACTAGCGCCACTTGGGATTAACAGAAGTACTTAGAAATGTTCTTGGACATAGTACTCACTCAATAAATGTTGTCCATTATCATGATGGCTATTAGTACCAATTTTGTTTCCAATAAATACATTAGATTTTTTAATTCAATAAAAATTTTAATTTTCATTTTAATAAATAAAGCATTTAGAACTGTACTTTGATAAAATGGGTTTCCCTTGTGGCTCAGCTGGTAAAGAATCCACCTGCAATGTGGGAGACCTGGGTTCTATCCCTGGGTTGGGAAGATCATCTGGAGAAGAAAAGGAAAGGGTATCCACCCCAGTATTCTGGCCTGGAGAATGGACTGTATAGTCCATGGGGTCTCAAAGAGTAAGACACGACTGAGCGACTTTCACTTTGATATAGTATGTACTCAGTAAGTGTTATCCATTATTATTATTGCTATTAATAACAATTTTTGTTTCACATGGAACTTCCATGTTTTCCATGTAGCTTGCTTTTAATCATTGCCTGGAGGGAGCACTTCCCTGGTAGTCCAGTGGTTAAGACTTTGCTTTACAATTCGGGCAGGGGGTACGGTGAGGTGGGAGGGTGCAAGTTTAATCCCTGGTCAGAGAGCTAAGATCCCATATCCCTCGTGGTCAGAAAACAAAACATAAAATGGAAATAATGTTGTAATAAATTCAATAGGCTTTATATATGGTCCACACCAAAAAAGTCTTTTTTTAAAAAATTGTTGCCTGGGGGATGACCTACAAGGCACTCTTTCTTTGAGAACTGGCAGGGGAAGGAATCAGGTGGCACTCTCTTAAGTATTTTGTTAAATATGTTTAAAATGACTGCCCAGACCTGATACCACAATCTAGGAAAATGCTAACACGAAAGACTCTTTCATGGAAGAACATAGCAAAATCTGGACACAGGTGATTTAATTTTTGGTTCTTGCAATGTTTTAGGAAAACCTGTACCCAAGCTGTGAGCTATAAACCTAAATATCAAAACGCATGCCTTGACCTTGAAGGAATACCCTGATTGACTTCGTTTTTCTTTTCCAAATCAGCTGCTAAAAAACAATGACAATGAAGACACTGCCTCGCTGCTACTGGAAATTCCCACATTCCCTAAAAGCAGTACCTGAGAAATTAGCTAAAGAGCAAGCACGACTGAACACGCATGGCCTAATAACACAATCTGAGTGTACTATCTGGTGTTCCGCGTTGCCCGGCTGGGGATTAGAGCTGCGCCTGAGATTGAATTGGGCCTTATCTCACTCCGGGGCTGCTCCAGGCTTCAGGTGGATGCCCGCATGCATAAACCACAGCTCTGCAGAGCAGAGCACAGAGCCTAGAGAACTCCTCCTGCCCAAGCCCCAGTGCGGCAGAGCAAAGCAGGGCGCCTCTGAACCAAATAATCACAGAAGTCCCTGAATAATGCATGAGAGCAGGACCCTCCCTGGCACATCTGAAACTGTACTGGGAGGAACTGTACTCAGCAAGATAGCAGAAACACGTCCCTGGAACATGCATTCCCTGAAATTTATTCTTGCAGCGGCCACTTGGGGGAAACTGAAAGCAAATATGACAAGCACCTGAAAATCATGGCATTTTCGTGAGTCTGAGGCTCCCAGGATTTGTGTCAATACAAAGAAGCCTTGTGACAAGATTTAAAATGGCATCTTAGTGAGAAATTCTACCTTCTTTTTTCTGGTGAACTGGGTGGGGGTTCCTCTTAGAGAAATGACCAGTGACCGGTATCTTCCAAAAATCTCTTATTTTGTGCTTTTGTTTGGTTGGTTTAGTGACATGTGCAGTTTCCCATTATTAATGTTGTCTGATAGCTGTGCTGTGTGCTAAGTTGCTCCAGTTGGGTCCGACTGTTTGTAACCCTGGGGACCGAAACCCACCAGGCTCCTCTGTCCCTGGGATTCTCCAGGCAAGAATCCTGGGATGGGTTGCCATGTCCTCCTCCAGGGGATCTTCCCAACCCAGGGATCAAACCCACATCTCTTATGTCTCCTGTGTTGGCAAGTGGGTTCTTTACCACCAGCGCCACCTGGGAAGCCCTGCTGATACCTAGACTTGCAGAAAAGCTCCATCACAAGAGGGAGGCTGTGTCCAGAAGTACTGGTACTGAATATAATCAGGTGAGGAACTTCCCTCTTTCTGAGCTAGATGTCGGCTTTAATATAGCTCTAGTGTTGATGAGTGGGATTTGATTCCACAAATGTTTAGCCTCTAATTTGATATTCCAGCTGCTCATTACATGCAAAATAAACAAATCTTTTTGGAAGAATGTTTCCTCAGCACCACATCACAAACCCCATTTGGCTGTCCTAGGATGTCCATCTTTTAGGCTTAGGATCTGAACAGGGCATCTTTCCTGGCCCAGCTGGGAGAGGGCAGAGCCAGGAGCCTGTTTCAAGGCTTTTCCTCTACTTTCAGATGAACTTGTCCCCAAACACCCCATGATGTCAGGTCACACAGAATGGCTCTGTCCTTAGCTCTGCTGGACAGGTCACATGGAATGACTCTGTCCTTGGCTCTGTGGTTGGCTATACTTCAGCATTTTGATTATGAAAAGTGAATGAATGTGAAAGTCACTCAGTTATGTGCAACTCTTTGCAGCCCCATGGACTATACAGCTCATGGAATTCTCCAGGCCAATATACTGGAGTGGGTAGCCTTTCCCTTCTCCAGGGGATCTTCCCAACCCAGGGATAGAACCCAGGTCTCCTGCATTGCAGGCAGATTCTTTACCAGCTGAGCCACAAGGGGAGCCCAAGAATACTGGAGTGGGTAGCCTATCCCTCCTCCAGCAGGTCTTCTAGACTCAGGTATTAAAACAGGGTCTACTGCATTGCAGGCAGATTCTTTACCAACTCAGTTATCAGGGAAGCCAATGGGGCAATTCTCTTGACTCGGAAATTCTGCATGCTAAATCGTTTCAGTCGTGTCTGACTCATTGCAACGCTATGGACCGTGTCCCACCAGGCTTCTCTGTCCATGGGATTTTTTAGGCAAGAACACTAGAGTGGGTTTGCATTTCCTTCTCCAGGGGATCTTCCTGACCCAGTGATCGAACCAGAGTCTCCATTGTCTCCTGCACTGGCAGGAAGCTTCTTTACCACTGGAGCCACCTAGGAAGCCAGTCAGAAATTCTAGCCATTTATTCTCTGCCCAAATATTTATGGTTTAAGGAGTTTATCAGATTATTGTCTCTAGTAGCCCCCACTCCAAACAGAATCAACTTATTTATCCAAAACTGAGAGCTTGGTCACATAAATTATGGTACATCCATATTTGGAACACTATGCTCCTATGGAAGAACATTAAATAAAATGGAGAATACATTCCCCTCATATTTTTAAGGTTTTGCCCAGTTGTTCAGTTGTGTCCAACTCTTTGCGACCCCATGGACTGTAGCCCTCCAGGTTCCTCTGTCCATGGGATTTCCCAGGCAAGAATACTGGAGTGGGTTGTCATTTCCTCCTCCAGGGAATCTTTCCAACCCAGGAATCAAAACTGTGTCTCCTGCATCAGCAGGAAGATTCGTTACCACTGAACCACCTGGAAAGCCCTTTTAAGTTTTAAATGCTTGTTAAAACTACAATGTACAGCATGATCTCAAATCTGTGAAAGAAATATCTATTTAACTGTGGTTATATCCTAGTGACGTGATTCTAAGTAATTTTCATTCTTTTCTCTTATTTTTATGGTTTTTCATTGCTCATATGTTCCATAATGTCAATGTACTGTATTTCTAACTGGGGTTAGGCATGGGGATCAATGATTAAAAAAAAAAAGAAAGAAAGACCAGCTACCTCCAAAGTATTCTCCCTTTAATGTTACCAGGTACCCTGGGAAAAAGAGGACACAGAGCCTTTGCCTTTGGAGGGAAGCGCTATGGGCTTTCCTCTCCTCAGTATCCTCCCAACTGAAAAGAGTCAAGATCTTTGGGTAATAAGTCAGATAAAAATTCCTCAGTCAAAAGGGTCTGGCTGCTTTGTAAGTAAGTCACCCTCAGGGAGGAGGTGAAGGCAGCTGGGTGGGGGAACACGTGGTTTCTGTGTCGAGTGAGATAAGGATGTGTGAATGTTCCCATTTTCTCATCACAATGCCGGACATCCTTAGAACCAATGGCTCTGACAGACGCCATTGTCAGCCCCGGAGTGTTTAGTACAACACTTAACAATCATCATTCCCAATTTCCCATTTGCTTAGAACATCATTCTTAAATCCCTTAATTTGTTTTCAAGACTGGAATCAAAGGCCTTTTCATCACTGTGTCAAAGGGCATTCTGATTGCCAAGCTCTAAGTGCTGTGATTCCCCCTATCAGATACAGAACAGTGCAGATAATACTCCACTGAGATAATGAAGAATGGGCGGTCCATAATGAGCGTGCGGCTCTAAAGAGAGTCAAGAAATTAATTCCATTCTGAGCGTTTGGAAAATGACTCCTGCACACAGCACAGCAGGGTGGGAGACCTCAGTTTCATTTTTTTTAAATGCACACATTGTTAACACAAGTTCACGTGCCCAAAGTACAGTGAGGCCAAACAAACTGAAATGAAGGCGTCTGGAGCAGAGAAAGTTTTATCGCAGGGCCCTGCAAAGGGATGAGACGGGTGGCTCCTGACCTAAAAAGCTCTGGATTCCCCAAAGCATTTCGGCAAAGGATTTTGAGGGTGGCTCAGCAGTAAAGAACCCCCGCTTGCCAATGCCGGAGACATAAAAGACACAGGTTCAATCCCTGGGTTGGGAAGATTCCCTGGAGGAGGGCATGGCAACCCACTCCAGTATTCTTGTCTGGAGAATCCCATAGACAGAGGAGCCTGGAGGGCTACAATCTGTAGCATTGCAAAGAGTCAGACACAACTGAAGTGACTTGGCATGCAAAGGACTTTTAAAAGCCAGGTGAGGAGGTAAGGGTGGGGGTCACAGGGTCTGTGATCAGCTGGTGCACAGCTCTCTGATTGGCTGATGGTGAAGCAGCAGGGTGGGGTCACAGGGTTAACTTTATCAGTCTTTAGGTTCCAGAAGGCCTGGGACTATGCACTTAAGGTCATCAAAGTCACTCAGTCTGACTCTTTGTGACCCCATGGACTGTAGCCTGTAGCAAGTACTCTTGCCTGGAGAATCCCATAGAGGGAGGAGCCTGGTAGGCTACAGTCCACTGGGGACTGATAGACTTTGATGACCTTAAGTACATAGCCCCAGGCCTTCTGGAACCTAAAGACTGATAAAGTTAACCCCTGTTAGTGCCTGGAGTGGGCTGCCATTTCCTTCTCCACGGGATCTTCCCGACCCAGGGATCAAACCCTGATCTCTTGCATTCCAGGCAGATGCTTTAACCTCTGAGCCACGAGGGATGCCCATTAAGGTCATCAAGTAGTTAGCAACTTCTACTGGTTGGAGAAGGGGAGGTTGTTTACATCTGTAAAACAACACAGGATATGTACATCAAATACTATTATCAAATTCTCTGGACAGAGGGGCCTGGTGGGCTACAGTCCATGGAGTCTCAATAGTCAGACACGACTTAGCAAGTTAACAACACAGGTACTTCAGAGAGGAGCTAAAGTGGAGGATATAGGGGAAGCACTGTCCCCCCACGCCCAGAGGTCCCATGGGGTCTCAGTCAGTTACAGCATCAGCTTGTGTTTAGGATGGACTGGTCATCTGTGCTTGCTCCCTGCTGAAGACCAAAGAGCTCCTTCAATGTCCTCAAGGCCACCTTATAGGGAGGGGAGCCAGGCTCAACCAGGAGGGGATATATATATATGTGTGTGTGTGTGTATAATTATGGCTGATTCACATTGTTGTACAGCAGAAATCAACACAACATTGGAAAAATTAAAACAGAAAACATAGAACAATAGGTTTCAAAATAAAAGTCTGTAGGAAAAGAGGAAGGAGGAGAAATTGATTGTTTCTCATACATTTCATAAGGTCTAGGCTAAGGGAAATCATTAGCCTGGGCTACTTCTGCAGGTTAAGGCACCAACAAGTTCAGTTTCCTGGTGACAA
Source organism: Neotragus pygmaeus (assembly GCA_006410875.1). Taxonomy (NCBI): domain Eukaryota; kingdom Metazoa; phylum Chordata; class Mammalia; order Artiodactyla; family Bovidae; genus Neotragus; species Neotragus pygmaeus. The sequence goes on along the minus strand of SJYV01031325.1, from coordinate 256,482 downwards.
TCACCATGAGAATTCCTAAAATGGTGGCTGATAAAATGTATCTGTTTTTTAATTCCATCAACATTGAACATCTGAACACCCAGGATGTACAAGGTCATGAATCACATGCTCTGAAGGCTGAAGGATGAGTGACGTATAAAGCCAGCTCAAGAGATAAGACATTCCCTGGCCACCAGAATGAAAATAAAAGCTTGAGCAGCACAGGTTTTCGGGGGTGGGNAAGACTTTGATGCTGGGAGGGATTGGGGGCAGGAGAGGAAGGGGACGACTGAGGATGAGATGGCTGGATGGCAGCACTGACTTGATATACGTGAGTCTGAGTCAACTCCGGGAGTTGGTGATGGACACGGAGGCCTGGTGTGCTGCGATTTATGGGGTTGCAAACAGTCGGACACGACTGAGCAACTGAACTGAACTGAACCATCTAGAACTACAATCTACTCATACACAGTTTTGTACAATGCTTTCAAATCTATTCAAGAAACTACCATAGCATGTTGACTTTGACTTACACTGTATAAGAAAAATAACACAATATCTTCAATACCTTCAGTAATATGAAGTTTTGGTACTAGTATTTTTCCTTTTCAACTGTCAAATGAATATGAAACCTTATCCAATCTTTGCTAAATAACTACAGTCTCAAATAAATGTAATTATGATAGGAAAAATGGCATTTAAGATTTTGTATTTTACTTCTGGTGTATTTATAATTACTCAAATAGTATACATACACAATGTCCTATTTTAAAAAGTCAGACCTTCTCAATAAAATGGATGCTTTGCTGAGTCCGCTTGCAATCGTATTCTCCTCCTTAGAGATAACTACTAACAGAGCCTAGATTTTATATGCCCTGACTTCAGTGCAGTAGTTTAAGAGCACATGTATGTCCTTCTTCTTCTTCTTCTTCTTCTTNCTTTACCAAAAAGGTCCATACAGTCAAACTGATAGTTTTCCCAGTGGTCCTGTATGGATGAGAGAGTTGGACCATAAAGAACGCTGAGCACTGAAGAATTGGTGTTTTTGAATTATGGCATTGGAAAAGACTCTTGAGAGTCTCTTGGACAGCAAGGAGATCAAACCAGCCAATCCGAAAAGAAATCAACCTTGAATATTCATTGGAAGGACTGATGCTAAAGCTGAAGCTCAGTACTCTGGCCACTTGATGAGAAGAGCTGACTCGTTGGAAAAGATCCTGATGTTGGGAAAGACTGAGAGCAGTAGGAGATGGGAGCGACAGAGGCTAAGATGGTTGGATCGCATCACCAACTCAATGGATATGAGTTTGTGCAAACTCCAAGAGATAGTAAAGGACAGGGAAGCCTGGCGTATTGCAGTTCATGGGCTCACAAAGNAAAGACTGAGAGCAGTAGGAGATGGGAGCGACAGAGGCTAAGATGGTTGGATCGCATCACCAACTCAATGGATATGAGTTTGTGCAAACTCCAAGAGATAGTAAAGGACAGGGAAGCCTGGCGTATTGCAGTTCATGGGCTCACAAAGAGTGGGACACAGCTCAGCAACTGAACAAAAAAGATAAAAAGATAAGGCTTCCCAGGGGGGCTTAGTGGTAAAGAATCCACCTGCCCAGCAGGAGACTCAGGTTCTATCCTTGGGATAGCAACCGGCTCCAGCATTCTTGCCTAGGAAATCCCATGGACAGAAGAGCCTGGCGGGCTGCAGTCCACTAGGACTCAAAGAATCAGACATGACTTAATGACCAAACAACACAGATAAAAAGATGCCATACTCTAGGACTTCACCCCAGAAACCATACTTGAAGAGCCTTATCCATACCTGAATTGGACTCATATGATTAGATCTAGTGTACAATTATAATTTCAGGGCAAAGAAGTGAAAGAAAACTGAATTCTATATTATGACCCATCCAGCAGGTCCAGTTATTCCAGGGTCCCCGAGAGGGAGCTACCTGAAAGAATCATGGGGGAGAGAGAGAAAGGAGACCAAGCGGCGAAGAATGACAGAGTCAGTCTGGCTGATGTCAAGGTCTCATTTACTAGCTGAAAGCAAATAGTATATATAGGCAAAGGTTACATAAGGAAGTGACGCGAAAGGATTACATAAAGTGGTGCGAAAAAGTGGCGCGAAAAAGAATTACACAAAGAAGAGAAACTTATCCCCGCCCAGCATTCCACTTATCCCCGCCCAGCATTCCAGTCCCAGAGTTATCTTTGGTACACATCTGTTGCTTTTCTTCTAGGTGACTTGGCTTTCTTAAAACCCTCCGTGAGCACAATGATTCCAGGAAGCTGCTGGTTTCACAATAATTCATGTTGGCTGTTTGTTAGGCAACACCGGCCCCATGGCTTCTCACAATATTATACATTTCTCAGATATTTATCTCACTGATATTAAGTAGCCCTAAATATAGATTGAAATTTTTGGTCAGTTAACATTTTCTTCTTATTTTTTGACCATTTTTTAAAAATTGAAGCATAGTTGATTTGCAATGCTATATTAGTTTCAGTTGTACAACAAGAATGTCACAGATTATATTCCATTTAAAATTATTACAAAATAATGACTGTATTTTCATGTGTTGCACAATATATCCTTGTCGGTTATCTATTTTATACAAAATACTTTTTATTTCTTAATCCTATACCTTTATGTTGCCCCTCTCCCAACTGGTAAACACTTGTTTGTTCTCTATATCCCTGAATCTATTTTCTGTTTTGCTATATACAACCATTTGTTTTATTTTTTACATTCCATATATACATGATAAAAAAGAGTACTTGTCTTTCTCTGACATATTTCACTAAGCATCATTCTTCCTAGGTTCATCAAATAGCAGAATTGCATTCTATTTAGTGGCCAAGTAGTATGGCATCAGATATACATACACACCACATCTTCAACCACTCGCCTGTTGATGGACACTTGGGCTGCTTTCATATCTCGGCTGTTGTGAATAATGCTGCCATGAACGTTGTNACCCTCAATAAGCCATATGTTAATTAAATGACTTGCTAATTAAAGAAATGAGCAATTATAAATACAATAAACTGCTTAGTGAAATACAGGTTCTTAAAGCAGAAAGGAAGAAAACTACTAAGTTTAGCATTTTAAAAATCTCATTTCTAATAATTATCTGGTATATGAAATTCTGCTTTTTACCTAAAGTCTCTTATGACTCTCTCTGCATATTAACCATCATGACTGAATGATGGATGGATTAGAAGATTTTATGTCTTTTTACTCTTTTCACATGTTTGGGGTGTTCAAAAATAGTATCGGATTAGTTTTTAGGGGAAAAAAGAAGGGCCTATTTGTCAAAGGCAATATTAACCTTAGTCATTAGAATACACTTATCTCCTTTGAAGGTCATTTCTTTTCCACAGCATCATTTATTGAATATCTGCAGTGAGCAGGACTTTGTGGAGGTGCTGTGGGGCACCAGGCCTAAGGTCCAGTTATCAAAAAGGAACTTAAAGGGGAGATGCGGACAGGACTTTCATACGCATGTTAAAAGTGCAGTAAGTGATGCAGTAAGCCCTCAAGGCTGGCAAAGTCAGGGGAGATGGAGATGAGGCTTGAGCTGGGCCAAGAAAGATGAGCAGGATGCAAATGAGCAAAGGAAAACTCAAAGACTGAGGGAAGGCAGTCATGTCCTTGCTCTGTATTTTGCATTTTTTAACAGGATTACCTTATAGCCGAACAAGAGACTGAGCAAAGCACATGTTCCTGGTCTTTGCACTATAGTAAGCCATGCTGCTACTGCTGCTAAGTCGTTTCAGTCGTGTCTGACTCTGTGTGACCCCTTGGATGGCAGCCCACCAGGCTCCCCCGCCCCTGGGATTCTCCAGGCAAGAGTACTGGAATGGGGCGCCATTGCCTTCTCCGATAGTAAACCAGGATGGGTTCTATAACAATCATCAGCTGAATTGATCACTGAACTAACCAAAGAGCCCTAAGTTTCCTGAGTACACAAGGCTATGCCATCTTTACACAGGGCTCACAAGAATAATTATTCTAAAGAGCTGTAATTGCTTTTCAGACATTCTTGCATGAATTTGTCCAAACTCTCAAAGAGGCAGGTGGCAAACAGGAAGTCTGCAGGCAGCAAGCTCTCATTGAGACAAAGTCTCTGTCCTCAGGATCTTTCTGATCCAGGGAGACTGGCAGAACAGTCCCTTAACTTGGTGGTTATCATCTGTCCCACTTTACCAAAATCCCTGGGTGCCTGAGATCTCCTTGAGGACCATGTCTGGGTGATCTTGGGGTCCCTGCTGCCTAGCCCCGTGCTCACGTGTGTGCTAAGTCAATTCAATCATGTCTGACTCTTTGCAAATCTATGGATCATAGCCCGCCAGACTCTCCTCTGTCCACGGGATCCTCTAGGCAAGGATACTGGAGTGGATGGCCATGCCTTCTCCAGGGGATCTTCCTGACCCAGGAATTGAACCCCGTGTCTCTTACGTATCCTGCATTAACAGGCAGGTTCTTTACCACTAGCACCACCTGGGAAGCCAGTGCTTGGCAAAAAATTGGGAGCTCAATGAATGTTTGGAGGATTCCCAGGTGAGTGAATGGATAGGTGAAGGGAGAAAATAATAGTTTACTTGTTAATGTTTCCAAAATCTGGGGAGACTTGAACTGAAAAGTGTTTAACAATTTAAATAGTGTTTAAGTGTTTGAACAGATGGAGCTCTGCCTCTGTTTAGGGGACTGAGTCAAAAGGGGCTGCGTTCTATGAGGACCTCTGCACGTGGCCACGCAGGCTTTCCTGGGCAGCTTGCTTGTCCTTCTCTGATCTCTGTTTTGCCCTCCATTGTGCTGTTGAACAAGGAAGGCTTGAAAAGGAAAGTTGCAGATTTCAGGGTATTTTTAAGAATTTTCCTTAGATTGGGATAGATTGGGAATTTGGGATTGACATGTGCACACTGCTATATTTAAAATAGATTATCAACACGGACCTAATGTATAGCACAGAGAACTCTGCTCAATGTTGTGTAATAGCCTAAATGGGAAAAGAATGTTTAAAAGAATAAATACATGTCTATGCATAACTGAATCATCTTGCTGTATGCCTAAAACTAGGACAACATTGTTAGCACATTATACTTTAATATAAAAATTTTAAAATAAAATAAAAAATAAAATATTCAGTTTTTTTGTTTTTAAGAATTTTTTTTAGAAACTGAATTGGGCAGAAGCAGAAGAAAATGAATTTCCATTATTTGGGAGTGGGGAGGAGATTCATGAAACTGGAGTGACGCTTGTACATATGAGGCTGGACCTGTGGCCTGGAGGTGAATGTCATTTCATTAGTGACCTTGAAATTTTCTGGCTGAGAGTAGAAAAGCACATGAAAGTACAGAAAAAAATAGAAATGAGAAAAAATGATTTGATGATTAAAACTGTGATTTTTTTTCTTTCAATAGTTGGATATTGTTCAATCCTATTGTTTTTAGCTTTCTATCGTGACTGCTTTGCAGGATTAAACGAAACAAAGCATACAAGAGAATATGTCTGACTTAAATACCCAAATGCTTTCAGGCACTTGGCTCCAGAACCATGGAAGGGACAACTCTGTACTTTATCAGTATGAATGTCGCACTAGTACATTTTTGTGTCTTGATGTCAGAGTTAGTGTTACTTACAAATGGACCCCTGACCTATTTGGCGTGGAACCTGCAGACATTTGAGAATGATTTTACTTGTATAAACATCGCCCTATAATTTGGCTAATCATTGTCTCAACGTAGTGTTACATTGAATAAAATTTGAAGCCAAGACCATTTTAAGTGTAAGCTAGTTTCAGTCAGCTTGGAGACCATGTGCATTTCCGATGGAGCAAAGACACTGGGAATTCTTTGGCAAGTTTTCCGAAGTGAGACAACAGCTTCTAAGATTCCAGCAGCTGGTTCCAGTTCCTTTATGCCACAAACATTTGTCATCCTCAGCCCTAAAATCTCACAGCTTTTATGATTATTTTAAAAACTTGGATTGTGTATAAATTTGAGACACATAAATGGAGCTAAGTCTGTCGATTGTCATCTTTTTCATTTAAATACTTTTTTGTGCATTTTCCATTTTATCCAACTAACCAGAAAAATTATACATTTCCCATTTGTGATCTTATTTGTCCAAGCAAAGATCTCTCTGATTTAAGGTATTCTGTCCTGATGAGTCTGTGTTCCTTAACTCACCTAAGTTACATTATAACCACCATCATCATCATTGTGTTTATATATTTATTATATACTTGTCAAATAAAAATAAGTCTCTGCTTGTAGAACCGAAATGTGAACAAGTTTCAACATAGGACCAAAGCGGGATTAATAATGACATGTCATATAACATCCAAACATATAATATCCTGAAAATCTTTATTGTCAGCATTTCCTTGTGGAGCCCAGAAACGATGTCAGTCATTTCCAACTTTCCCTTCAGACCTTTTGGGAAAATTTCCCCCGCTGATGGAATTGTCAATCTGTCATCAGGAAAGACAACAGAGTAATGTAAAAATGGTGATTGGCAAAGCAGGGCTCAGGCTGGCCTTTCTGTGCCGGTTTCAGTACATTCTTCTTCCTGATTTAAAGGGATGAGAGTATTACTTAAGATTTTGGATTTTCTTTCAGTTCAGTTCAGTCACTCAGTCGCGTCCGAATCTGTGACCCCCATGGACTGCTGCACACCAGGCTTCCCTGTCCATCGCCAACTCCCGTCACGTCCATCAAGTCAGTGATGCTCTCCAACCATCTTATCCTCTGTCCTCCCCTTCTCTTCCTGCCCTCAATCTTTCCCAGCATCAGGGTCTTGTCCAATGAGTCAGTTCTTTGCATCAGGTGGCCAAAATATTGGAGCTTTAGCTTCAGCATCAGTCCTTCCAATGAATATGCAGGACTGATCTCCTTTAGGATGGACTGGTTTGATCTCCTTGCAGTCCAAGGAATTCTCAAGAGTCTTCTCCAACACCACAGTTTCTTTAGCACATTTCAAAACTGTCTGGCTAGACATGCAAAATAACTGAATACAGTAAATGTATTGTTTTAAATATACCTCATCAATTCCTTTTTTTAAAGGCAGCATAAAAAAGAATACAGAGTGCCAGCTTCCCTGATGGCTCAGATGGTAAAGAATCAGCCTGCAATGTGGGAGACCCGGGTTCTATCCCTGGATTGGGAAGGTCCCATGGAGAAGGGATAGGCTACCCACTCCAGTACTCTTTCCTGGAGAATTTCATAGACAGAGGAGCCTGGCGGGCTACAGTCTATGGGGGTCGCAAAGGGTCAGACGTGACTGAGTGACTAACACTTCAATTCCTTATTTTTGTCACTGCTTTTACTAGCTATAATTTTTTTTTAGTATAGTTTAGGTTGTCAGGGGAAGCAATGTTCCTTTCAGAACTTTTCAGAGATGTTTTTGTCTGCCCAGGGCAAACCCCGAGTGTCACTCCTGGTGACAGAGGTGGGGTGGGCATCCCACTCCACTGGCAGCTGCTCAAATGATGAGAAGGATTTTCCTGACTTGGAATCAATATTTGCTTTTCTCCAATGCCTACTGCTGTGTCTTTATCTGTCGATTTTCCAAATCCCTTCTGGCCTCTTCACATCTCTCTTGTCCTTTTGAGCCAGTTGTACCCTGATCTTTACCTAATCATTCTGAAGCTAACCGTTTATAAAATGTATCTCTTCTCTGTGTTCCATTAGGTGCCAATAGATGAGATGACACCTGTGATTGTAAAAACCACAGCACCTGACAATTAATAGGCATTCAATAAAAATTAGTTACATTTTTTGTTTTTAAAATTTGCTGCCCAAGAAAGCACAGAAGCTTTGAAATCAAATAGGCCTAAATTTTATCACAGTTCAAGTATTCATTTGCTCTAGAATCTTGGGCTGTTTTTCACCTCTGTGTTCTCAGGTTGTTTTTTTTTTTTTTTTTTAAGTCATGATAAAACCCATTTTACAAGTTATGTTGAAGGTTATCTGTGCCAGTACTCACAAAGCACCTAGTCCACTTTCCAGCACAAAATAAGTGCTCAGTAAATATTAGTCTGCATACAACACATCTTTCCCCTACCCCACCTACCTCTTAACCCCAAAAAAGATTAAGGAGACTTGGCTTTCCACTTTGCTGTTTCTAGTCTCCTGACTTTGGATAAATCATTTTTAACCCCCTTGCATGTTTTCCTATCAAATAGTCCCCAATATCTACTCCAAAAGTACCTTTTAGGGATCAGATACAATATCATTTGGGTGATAACTTTCAATAGTCATGGTGAGTTTTCTAAAAGTAAGGTGGTGTTGTTGCCAGTTATAATTTATCAGTGAATAATTACTGCATGAAGGCACGAACCATTTCCCTCAACCCCAGCCCTCCCCACACTGAGTGAGCGAAAGTCGCTCAATCCTGTCGAACTCTTCGTCACCCCATGGACTATAGTCCACCAGGCTTCTCTGTCCATGGAATTCTTCAGCCAAAGACTACTGGAGTAATCTGTCCACACTGTAGCCGAAAGGAAAAACGCAGCAAATGGTACTGAAAACCCACGCATCCATGTTTACAGATACATGCACAGCAAGGAACACTGGCCTAACAGCCTCTCGCGTGAGCACTGGCAGGACATTCTCAGGTGACCCTTTGGCAGCCAAGCTGACTCAGTGCTGATATAAAGGCCACAGAGGCCCGAGTTCCCAGGGTTGTAGTTCTGGAGGACTGACGCTCTCCCCCTCATCTCTTCCAGGAATTTCTATTACATCACCATGTTGCGGGATCCAGTGTCCCGATACCTGAGCGAGTGGAAACATGTCCAGAGAGGGGCCACGTGGAAAACCTCCCTCCACATGTGCGACGGGAGGAGCCCCACCCCGGACGAGCTGCCTACCTGCTACCCGGGGGACGACTGGTCCGGGGTCAGCCTGCGGGAGTTCATGGACTGCACCTACAACCTGGCCAGCAACCGCCAGGTGCGCATGCTGGCCGACCTCAGCCTGGTGGGCTGCTACAACTTGACTTTCATGAACGAGAGCGAGAGGAACGCGATCTTGCTGCAGAGCGCCAAGAGCAACCTCAAGAACATGGCGTTCTTCGGCCTCACGGAGTTCCAGCGCAAGACGCAGTTTCTCTTTGAGAGGACATTCAACCTCAAGTTCATCTCCCCCTTCACGCAGTTCAACATCACGCGGGCTTCCAACGTGGAGATCAACGAGGGCGCCCGCCGACGCATTGAGGAGCTCAACTTCCTCGACGTGCAGCTCTACGAGTTCGCCAAGGATCTCTTCCAGCAGCGCTACCACCGCACCAAGCAGCTGGAGCGCCAGAGGGACCGGCAGAGGAGACGCGGGGAGCGCAGGCTACAGCGAGATCACAGGGCCCACCGCTGGCCCAAACAGGAGGGGAACCCCGAGGGGGCCGTCACGGAGGACTACAACAGCCAGGTGGTGAGATGGTGACCCCCTGCGCCAACGGCCTGCCCTCTCCTCCCGCGGAAGGGGGAGGCTGAGCCAGCACACTGACCTCACTTTGGAGAATGTGGGACCACGCCGAGGACGTCTGGCCCGTAGGTGGCTTGCTTGGGACCCGCCCCTTCTTGCTTCCTCTCTGTCTTCACCTTTTTCCAGCCAGAGATGATCCATCTGGTTCTCTCTTTTTTTTTTTACCCCCCCTGACATTTGTCAATCTGTGTTATTAAGTAGGGTGAGGAATGCACCCAACGGGATAGACCTCTTTAGAAGGTCAAGGGGCAAAGCACCAACAAAGGAAAGAGTCCTTGGGATTTTTGCAGCAGCAGCAGCCCAGGTTGTAATTTGGGCAACTGGAACCTACCCAAGTACACATGAAAAGCCACATCATGGCTTGGATGTTCTGCTGAAACTGATTGGTTCATATTGTCTCTTTAATGGAAATACTGCTGTTGAAAGAGAGAGGAAGAGAAGGCCTTTTCAGCCTTCCCATGAGGTTTAACGCCAGCTCTCTCGGATGTTGGCTCTCATCTTTGAACTCTATTTGAATGTGGTTTAAAATCATAAGCAGTGTAACGTGTTTCGTTGTTATGGTTGTTTTTCAACACGATTACCCTGCTATTGACCGTCACTGCAGACTCACATCCTCTGCATCTTATCCCTGAGCCATGCATCTCCCCCGTCTTTTAAGGAAAGGCTAGTAGATTCAGGAGACGTGTGCCTGTGGCCCCAGAGAAAGGAACGTGGTAGTAAGGCCATTCGGGAGAGAACATGCTTATTAACGAATTCCTAAGGAGAACACCCTTTACCAGTTTTTATTTTCAGTATAAGGAATGAAAGATAAATTAAGAAGGGAGAAAAGCAGGAGGATAACTAGCTGTCCACCATTTCCAATGTGACTGCAGAACCTTATTTTTTTTTTAATAAGGACTATTTCAGAGTTTTTCCTATTTGGAGCAGGCCTCTTATCTGATTCAGCCCTGCCAGGTTTGAAACGCTACTGTCATAGAGGAAAAGACACTGAAAAGGAATTTGGCCTTTAGTATAGGAGCTCAGCTAGCATGTATGCAAATAAAGTCAAGATCACTAACTTAAAAAATAACTCTGACTTAGGCCAGGAAACATGGAACACAGTGCGTGTTTACTCCAGGAATTTAGAAGGACTCTGCCTCCCAACGTTTGAATATCTGTAGCCTGGTAATATTTTTTTCTCCGTGCATGATCACTACCTGTTGTGAAAGTGTAGTCTGAAAAAATATGCTGCATTGCCAAGTGCTTCTTATTTTCACCTCTTCCCAGCCACAGCTACAACACAATGTCTTTGAATAATAAGGGGAGAAATATGGCAGAGGGAGTAGAAACCCTTTGCCTAGCACTTAGTAGGGGATCAGAGTGAGTAGAAAGTTTCACAACAGACTGATCTGATCAGTCCTTTCAAGGAGCTGAAGGCAAAATGAGTGAACCCCCTAAATCAGATTGAAAAGCCTATTTCATTGATATCCAATGTTTGATGTTTAAGCCAGCTTTACAGAAGCTTCGTCTCAGCCTCCAGAATACTCTCTCTGGGGTTGAGAGTTAATCAACCCACATTCATGGAGCACTCGCCTGCGCAGAGGGGATCCTGGTGTCTCCATCAAAGAGAGTTCTAGAGAAGAGGCTTAGATATTCCTGATACTACCCTCAGCTTCATATCTCATGGGAGGAAAGGCATTACTGGGACCTTCCTTGTGCCAGGAACTTTGAGAGGCCCTTTTCATAACTCAGATCTATTCACAAGAAGGTAGATACTGTTTATCCCAATTTCACGATGTGGAAAGTGAGATTCACAGTCAATAAATAGCTTCCTCATGGGTTGTGAGCTAGATTTGGCTGACTACAGAGGGCAAACTCTTTTTTTGTCTCCTTAATGTTTTCCATATGGGATAAAAGCTTCCTGCCAATTGTGCTAGAAACCACCCATTATTGTCCAGAAGGGTTTGTGTCTAACCCAACTGAGTGTGATAGCTCCAAGCCATCAGGGACCCAGTACCATGTTGCCTTGGGTGAGTCTAACCTCCTCCAAATCACTCATCCATCAAGGGGCTGAGAGACTGATGGCTTTATAGACAGTTGTACTTCTTAAACCATAGATGGGGTGGGTTAAAGGGGCCGAAAATATAGCTTGTGAGCTGTTAGAGATTAAGCTTACAAAATATTAGCATTTCCCTGCCTGATGATTTGTTCCTAAGGTAGTGAGAAAGAAGGCTTGCTACTGGGATTAATGAGCAGCTTTCTCTTTCTTTCCATTTCAATGCTAAGATCTAATGCTCTGTAGAATGGCAGAGCTGCAAATTATTGTTCTGCCTGTCGCTGTGAATCACACACACACACACACACACACACACACACACACGCTAACAATCCAATGTTTTGTCATGTGGAAAATCAAAACAAGTTAGAAAGCATTCAGATTGTTTCTTTTAAACTCACTTTACATTTTTGGCAGAGAATCCGTGCCTAGCTGAGACTTGAAGGCAGCCTCTGCTAACTTTACACCGTTCCTCAGGCGCCTCAGGGTTTCTATCAAAAGGCTTTCTGTGGCCTCGCTGCTGAAGGCGTGATATATGAGGCTCCGCTGGAGACCCAGTATCAGGATGTTGAGAGGAGAAACCATCTCTCTGTATTGGCCTGAGGCCAGTGCTGAGCAAATTAAAAAGACCGACATGAACTTCCTCCTCGTATCATTTCATTCTAAAGCAGCACACTCGTCCTCTCCCTGCGGTCCTCTGTTGATAGAAATGAAGAGGTGAGGATGCAGTTTGTTCTCTGAAAATTGACGGGGCGCCTACCTGCCCAGTGATCCTCAGCTCAGGGAAAGGATATCAGCAGAAGGCATCTGGGTCTAAGGATCCATGGGTAGCCAGCAGCCTTAAGTTGTTGCTGTTGTTCAGTTGCTAAGTCATGACCGACTCTTTGAGACCCCATGGACTGCAGCACACCAGACCTCCCTGTCCTTCACTCTCTCCCAGAGTTTGCTCAAACTCATGTGCATTGAGTCGGTGACACCATCCAACCATCCCATCCTCTCTCGCCCCCTTCTCCTCTTGCCTTCAATCTTTCCCAGGATCAGGGTCTTTTCCAATGATTTGGATCTCCGCATCAGGTGGCCAAAGTATTGAAATTTCAGCTTCAGCATTGGTCCATCCAATGAATATTAAGACCCCAAACTGTCATTCCAGATACATCTGTGTTAAAAGCCCAGCAGAGGCAAAAAAAAAAAGAAAGAAAGAAAGAAAGAAAAATCCCTAAGGTGTTCCACATCCTGTTGACTCCTACAATTCCCAGGTAGACCTTCCTTTTATTCTCTGGCAATGGCAACATCAGTAACCAGACTGGGATAAACTATCTATGTAAGTGTGTGTTTAAATTATTATTAAGGAATAAGATACGTACTATATATTCTGTCTCCTTTTAACTTCTTGTCTACCTACTCTCAACGATAGAGAAAACCTGCCCTGAGACTTATTTGAATACTCTTTCTAATGATTGCTAACATTAACAATCAGTGTTAGGCAACAGTTAAGGTTATCACGTGTGTTATTAAAAAATTATAAAAATATGCTTCTTATCATCAAAAGGAGGTAACTTTGTCAGAAATAGTTTGACCAAAGGTTTGAAATGCGGACTTGTTCAAAAATCTGATAATATGAATGGGAAGGGATCAAAGAGGTGAACAAAGAGCATTAAAATATAAATACAAGTCCATTAGGTAGGATTCCTATTTGGCTGCTTTAACAGAGAAACGGAAAACAATAGTGACCTCAAAAGATTGAAGCAATTGCTCTCCCAGTTAGAAGACAAACTAGCCTGCCATGTGATTTTACTAGAATCCCAGGCCCTCTCTTGCTCTTTCATCCTAACATGCAGCTTTCAACTCATGGTCCAAGATGACTGCTGCAGCTCCTGCCATCTCATTTTTATTTCAGATAGCTTAGAAGAAGCGGGGAGAAGTTGCACATATCAATCCCAGTCACATCTCATAGGCTAACACCTAGCTATTAGCTACATCTAGCTGCTAAGAAGACCAGGAAATGTCATCATTATTGGTTGCCTTGTGCCTTGATAAATATATAGGGTCTATTATTAAAGAAACAATGTGAAAATCAATACTGATCAAAACTATCAGTCTCTGACACAAAAAGGAATTGAAAAAATATTTCAAGTACGTTTCAATGTCATCTATTTCAGCACCCATTTTTGCTAAGGCTAAGATTAAAATTTGTAACTTCGTATAGTATTTCATGCTTTTCAAAACATTTTTACATCTAGTATCTCATTTGATCTTCACCACAGTCTTGTATGTAAAATAGCTCATTAATTCCATTCGATAGTTTGGCATGGAGATTCAGTGATGTTGAAAGATTTCCTAAAGATTCTAGTTTATTAAGAAGACAGGTGCTCACAGCCCTGGTCTTTTGACTTCATATTTTTCTGCTACTCATCATCAGTATTGGGAATGAGAATTGCAAGAATATGAAATCTCAATCTCTATTGATTTATAGCTTCCCTTGCCTTCTTATAGAACTGCAGAGACTCAAAAAACACCGAGGAGAGGGGTAGAGTTGGCTCTCAACTCCCTGCCTCCAGGGAGGAAACCTCTTATTAGGCACGAAATGGCCAAGAGATGGGTAGTGTTATAGGGAAATCTTGAAGCATCACCGCTCAAACACCTCCCGTTGGATGTCCACCCCATCCAATCCAAAAGCTATTCAAGATGAAGCCCAAGGGAAGGTCCTCCTTAGGGAAGCTCGGTGGTAGAAATATTTTGAATCAGTGGCAGCCTGAATAGAGATGCTTTACAGAGGCACAAGAGAACCCCTGGTTGAAAAATCTCTCTTCCTCTCTACTTCTTTCCTCAGTCCCTGGAATTTTATCAGCAACATACTGCTTTGGTTCTTAAAATTTTTTTTTGCTATTAAATGAATCCCTTTGCACATTTGCCAGGGAGAGGGAATGCTTTCAGTTGTCATAAGCTAATACCTTCCCACCAAGGATTTATCTGACTCCTCTCCAACTCGGACTTCTAGCTGAGAGCAGAGCTTGTAGGATGGAATCATCTTCATGGGATCAGATGTGGGGGTTGGGAAAGAAAGAGTAGCTACAGAGAAAAGTAGGGCTTTTAAAAGCAGGCAGGTCTTTAAAGGGGGAAAGATGTGCCAGGAAATAGGGAAACATAGGAAAGTGAGTTGGGGACAGTTTCCATCCTCAGTGTCAAGGGCAGTCTGGAGCCACTTGGATTCTTTTGGCCACTGCAAAGAGCAAGAAAAGGCTTGAGGCTTGTGAGACAGGATCAGAGCATTCAGGATCATTTTAGGGACTGGACTGGAGCTGGATCAGAGAGAAAGCTGGGGTGGACTTTGGCAAAGGGTACTGTGATCTGATCACAGCTGTGTCGCTAAGGTCTTTCTTTTTTGTCATTACTGTGCCTCCGCTGGTCAGCAGAACTCCAGCTGAAAGTCTGCAGGTGGGTTTTGGGACTGGCCGAGTCCAATGACCTTACCTATTTATGTCATCTCTGGGCAGCATGCAAAAGTTCTTTCTCCAAGGCACTTTCAGCTTTTCTTCCACCCCCCTCCCTCCATCTCTACTGGACATAAGCCTGCTTTCTCTCACCGCATCCACCTAGACACCCCTGAACTAACTCCCTTATTAGCCCCTCTGGGCAAATGGGCAGGGTTCTGAGACCTGTGTGTTTTGTAGCCTAATGGACAGACTGCATACGGACCCACCCTCACAACACACCTGCAGAACCAACCTGCCTTGCAGAGGTGCTGAGATTTCCAGAGGACTGGCCTCACTATGAACACCAGCAACATCTGCAAGACAAAAGCCCCTGAACTTCCAAGCCAGGACTGGAGGTAACCTAACAGAACTAAGGATCTGAGGACACAGGACCACAGATGTTTTTTGAGCCTGTGTTCTAGGTCATTTATGGACAAGACTACAGCTGTCAAGCTTTGGCACATTAACCTCCGTGGGTTACAAGTTCTGGAATTTATTAAAGGGCCAGATATCAGTGCTGAAAGGCTTCAGTTCTTTCTGGGGAAAACTGAGGGAGCAGTGTCCGTTTGTCATGGTCGTTGGACAGTGACAGGGTGATTTAGTCATTGTCCCATTTATTTCCACCAGCTTGTCATTTTTTAAAAAATAATGTGACCGTCTTTTCTTTTCCTTCCTTCTCCACACCTCCCTCCGCAGAAAGACCTTCTGGGTTTTGCTTGTATTATTTTTCATTTCACAAATCCACAATGAAACATGGTGGAAAGAAGAATCTGGACTTGTGTTTGGTGCCCCATTTTAGATGTAAAGATAGTTATCCAATAGATAGTAAGTGATTCCTCCTAAGATATTTCTTTCTGTTTCTGTGCAATACTATGTATGAACTCGGGTACTAGGAGATTGTGTTGTGAGATTATCAACCTTTATTGCTATTTAAAAAATGATAGTTTGTAGAACTGAGGATTCTCATTGATGTGAAGCACAATTTAATGAATAAGTTAACATATTAAACTGTTGTGATGTCAAGAACAACTGTTTCCCTCTGTGATTTTGTTAGACATCGTTGCAAAAGGGGAAGAGCTGGTTAAATACTTTAAGGGATTTGTGGAAATTGAATACAAGGGATCAGCTTTGTCAAAGTCTAAAAATCCATGCTTTGGATACAAATGTGGTTATTGGATGTGAAACTTTAAAAGCATAAAAGACAAAGAAAATATAGATTGAAACTATTTCAAATCTCTGAGGCCAGGGAGGGTTTCACAGACTCTCAAACATGTGAACTTCTAAAACCATGGCTCTTGGTGAGGCTCCCCAGTTCAGTGCCTGCTGAGCACACTGAAATTCACAGTGAAATGCAGAAAGCAACCTACAGACTTAAAGGAGGAGGGAAAGGTCTGAGAAGGAATGATGGAAGAGGAACAGCAGGGATTAAAGGAAAGCAGTTTGGAATTCAAGCTAAAAGAAAGGAAAGAAACAAGAGGAAGGAAGGAAAGAGGAAGAGAGAAAGAGAGAGGAAGAAAACCCAAACAGTAATGAGATCCATTATGGGTCCCTCCAGTTTCTGTGTGTGGTTTGCCAGCTTTTATTTTATTTTATGATTAGTTTCTCTAATACAAAGAGACAAAATTAACTTCTAGGAAAGAAAATTTTCCTTCATTCAAAAATCCCTTGAGTGATACAATTTATCATTTTCTTTTTGTTCTATTGGAGAAGGAAATGGCAACCCACTTCAGTATTCTTGCCTGGAAAATCCCATGGACAGAGGACCCTGGAGGCTACAGTCCATGGGGTCTCAAAGAGTCGGACACGACTGAGCAACTTCACTTTCACTTTCACTTTTTGTACTATAGAGGTGGGAATTGTAAACATTTTCCTTGCTTGTTTGGTAGTTCGATTGGGAGCCTTAGAAAAATGTCCTTCGACCAGGTTCCTCCATCTAGTGAGAATCATATGCAAAGGGACATTGACTCTAGAGCAACTCGAGTAGCTTATAAAAAAGACTCCAAAAAATGGAAGTTAAATATACATCTAAACACGCACACACAGACATTTGGGGGACTTTTGTCTTTCAAGAAAAACCTCAGACAAGTTAAGAGAAGGACTAAGAAATATTCGAGATTTACTGCTTTGTCTCATTCACCTTGAAAATAGTGTTAAAAACAAGATTGAAAAAAGTGTCAAATATATAATTGAAAATATGCTTTCAATATGGTACTGTTTCACAGATCATTTTTCATATCAAATATATATTTGAAAATTAATGGAGTAAACTAATTCAATATAATTATTTCTTCATGTTGTAAATAATTTGTTTTTTATGATATTAAAGTAATATATGAACTTAGATAATTTGGGAAATACAAGGCATTAAAAGGTTTGTAAATTATAGAGCCAAACTCAGACATTATTTTGATCTATTTTCTTTCCTATTATTTAATGCATTAGCAATTAGAGTAACATTTAGATAATAAATGTTTTAGGAAATTAAAATCATATAGTCTATGCAATGTAAATGCATATGTTAATATCTTAGCACCCATTCTTTGAAAACATAATTTTAATAACTGCATATAATTTTTACCATTCCCATATTTTGGAGCATTCTGGTTATTTTCAGTTTTTTCCACTAATATAAATAACACTGAAATGAATATATTTGTACACAAGTAGCATCTTTGTATTCCCCCTTGGAGAGAGGACAATGGATCAATTATTTGTATCTTCCCAATGACTCCAATGGAGAAGGCAATGGCAACCCACTCCAGTACTCTTGCCTGGAAAATGTCATGGACAGAGGAGTCTGATAGGCTGTAGTCCATGGGGATGCGTAGAGTCGGACACGACTGAGCTACTTCACTTTCACTTTTCACTTTCATGCATTGGAGAAGGAAATGGCAACCCACTCCAGTGTTCTTGCCTGGAGAATCCCAGGGACGGGGGAGCCTGGTGGGCTGCTGTCTGTGGAGTCTCACAGAGTCAGATACGACTGAAGCGACTCAGCAGCAACAGCAGCAATGACTCCAAAGGAAAACATACTCAAAATTATATTCAAAAATTATTCAAAATATGTCAAAATTACTTAAATGGAGCTAAATGAACATTTAAGAAAAAAGAAAAGTTATTCATAGAATCAAAGAAAAATGTCTATATGTCTCCAGAACTACCCTCCTGGCCCTGGATTGACGCTCTCATTCCCAAAGATGCTGGGGGTGTTGGCTGTAGGCTGATAGCTCCCAGTTGAGTCTCTCAGGGACCTAGCCTCCCTTAAGGTCATGCCACCTTTGGGGGAAAGGTCATATAGAATGACTCTGCAGTGGAGCTGAAGGTCAGGTCTTTTGACTGGCGGCATCTCAGCTGCAACGCACCCTGTAGGCTCAGCTGAGGACTGCATGGCCAAGCATCTCCGTTCACTGTCTGTTTCCACCGCATCCTGCTGCCAATAGGTGTGACCCCAATCAGCTCTGGACACACACATCACCAGGGACTCTGCTCTCCGGGAAGGAAGACTTGCCGTGGACCTCTGAGTACTAGCCTCCGCAGCCTTCTGCCACGTGTCGTCTTTCTTCTAGCACCTGCAGACTTCCTATCTTTTGAGCTCAGCTGTTTTGAAACATTATTATGGCATATTTTGTCCAACATTTCTACTTGTTTGTAGATGTAAGAGGAATCTGTGTTGGCTCAGCTTGTCAGGTTCCTAGAAACAAGTCTGCTTTTAAATGTTGAAATCTCCTTTGAGTCTATGCTTCTACAGCTTTTCCATTATTTGGCCCTTCATCACATTTTCTATTTTGAGACTCCAGATTTTCACAATTAACTTTCCCTCCTTTTCTGCTTTGAGGGGCTTTTCCTTCTGTTTGCTTATCTTTTCCCAAACCTGCCTGTTTGTATTCTTTCCCTCAATGATATTTTTATTTTCCCACCTACATGTGTTGTATATATTTTACTTTACATTTCCACCTCTTAATTTTTGTTTTCAGTTTTTAATCTTATATTTATGCTCGGATTTTTCATTTTAATTTTCTTTGTATTTGAAAAAATTGTTTTTAAACCTTTGTTTTATTGGTCTAGCTTTTTATCTTTTATTAATCTCACCAATTTTATCTATCTCTTAATGCTTAACTTCTTATTTTTATAGATAGTTTGTCCTTATACTCAATTTTGTATCAAGTGTGAAAGTATTAGTCACTCAGTTGTATCCAGCTCTTTGTGACTGCATGGACTGTAACCACGAGGCTCCTCCATCCATGGGATTTTCCAGGAAAGAATACTGGAGTGGGTTGCCATTTCCTTCTCCAGGGGATCTTCCTGACCCAGGGATCAAACCCAGGTCTCCCTCATTACAGGCAGATTCTTTACCATCTGAGCCACCAGGGAAGTGCATTTTCTGTCAAAGTTTCTTTCAGTTTCTCCCTGTTGGTTATAATGGTCCCTTTTCTTTATTTGGAAACAAACATTTTATTCCTGCTATTTTAAGTCAACAAGTGGTCAGGTAATTCTGCCTGCACAATTTCTACTTTCTGAACTCTACTGAGATTCTTTGGGGGCTTTGTATGTACTCAATTTTTGTAAAAATTTCATGGATACCTGAAAAGAATATGTATTGCATTATTAAATTATATATCTACAGAAATGTCTCTATATATAATATAAATACATATGTAAGGTATACTGTAACTATCATTGCATATATAGCATTGTATACAATCATTATATGTGTACATATACATATATGTGCATATATATATATATATACACATAATTTATCAAAGACAAGGTGCCTGTTACCCAGTATAACTGTGCTTGGATCTTTCATAATAGTTTATAGCTTATATATTTTGGGGACACTTTATTTATTGTTTATGACTTCCATTTTGCTTTGATGAGGATGTCATTTCCAATATAAAATGATCTTCTTTGTCTCATTTGACACTTTCTGCTTTAAATTCTCCCTTCATTTTAACATTATTTTCAACTTTTTGTAATTTGCAGCGTACACGCACTTTCATTTTTCTTCACATGGTCTGAGCCTTTGTCTTTTAGTTTGAGAGTTGTTATGACTTTTAGGTTGCTATCCTCTGATATGCTCTTGTTTTATGATTTCACTACTTATGCTTCTCCTCTATTTTATGTTCTGTTATCCTGATAAGGCGTGATTTTCTTGGAACCAGTATTAAGAATCCAACCATATTTATTTGACATTCCTTTGTGTGACTTGAAGATGTTTACATTTAAATGCTTCTCTCATCCTGTTTCCAATTGTTGGCTTTAATTACCTGATGTAAGAACCCAGGATTAGATGTAATCTGGGACTTGAGATTTACACTGTTATTGCTGCTGTTATAGTGTTACTACAGTTACCATTATAACTGTATCAAAAAGAGATAAGAGAATGTAAATTAAGCACACTGTTGTTCTTATCCTAGTCTGGAAATTCTGAGCTATTGCAAACTCAAAGTCATCACACTTCTGGGTGATGTTCGCATATCTGATCATTTAAGTAATTCATACAGTTGTTGCGTGTGGAATAAGAAGATATGAGGATAAAGAGGAAATTGGGACCTCTCATACTGGTGTTTGAAAGCCATGGGGACAGCTAGCTTTCAGGATGTCATCAGTTCCTTGAATAATGTGTTTGCTCAATGAGAAAAAAAAAAAAAAAGGAATGAAAATTTTCTCAGAACTCTAGAAGCACAATTGTTTTCAAGTTTAATTTATGACTAACTAAACCCATACTATACACAAAAGAGGTGAGAGGGGATAAAACAATCTTCTGTAGTTAATAACAGAAGTTTTGAAATTTAAGAATAGAATTTAAAAATATTTCTGAGTAAGAACAATGAATGTTAATATCAAAGTAACAGCTATTGAATAAATGTAACATAACGATTCTTTTCTGGAAAGGAAAGACAGTGCCTTCACAAATCCGTGATGCTCACTTGATCTGGGGCACGATTTTGTTCAGTCACTGTCAAGTCCAGCTCTTTGTGACCCCCATGGACTGATGCACACTAGGCTCCTCTGTCCTCCACTTTCTCCTGGAGTTGTACTAATACCCTCATGTTTCTGTACCCACAGGTGTTAAATGACAAGAAGTCATTAAATCTGTGCCAATCAGGGCATCACGCCCAGGAGCTCTGCCAGGATGCCTGCCAGTTAAGTCTTAAGCAGAAGCATATGTATCACTGTTCTAAGAAGCCATTCCTGAAGGTTTCTGTCCACACATGCAGCTGCAGGTCACAGCCACTCACCCCCAGCTACCCCATCACTACTCCCCACATGAAGGTGGAAGCCACCAAGGATGATACATTATCTCACTCACCGCTGAAGAATCTTGGTCTTCTGCTAATGCCATTTTCATTGCTCTCTAGGAGACAAAGCCACCCCCTAGGTAAGATTCTGAAATTTAGGAAAGGTATGCAATTAACTCATAGAATTATGATGTCCCCCATCCTGGAATTGCTGCTACTGCTGCTACGTCGCTTCAGTCGTGTCCGACTCTGTGCGACCCCATAGACAGCAGCCCACCATGCTCCCCCATCCCTGGGATTCTCCAGGCAAGAACACTGGAGTGGGTTGCCATTTTCTTCTCCAGTTCCTAATGACCAATTTTACTCAAAGTCGTTGGAGCACACTTTCATTAATATTCATCAGTCCCCAAACTCAGGTTTGCAATGTTTTTGTCCCCCATAGTAATTTCTCTGACTCCGTATAAGTTCAGTAGAGATTCTGCAATATCTTTGCTGCTGCTGCTAAGTCACTTCAGTCGTATCCGACTCTGTGTGACCCCATAGATGGCAGCCCACCAGGCTCCTCCATCCCTGGGATTCTCCAGGCAAGAACACTGGAGTGGGTTGCCATTTTCTTCTCCAGTTCCTAATGACCAATTTTACTCAAAGTCGTTGGAGCACACTTTCATTAATATTCATCAGTCCCCAAACTCAGGTTTGCAATGTTTTTGTCCCCCATAGTAATTTCTCTGACTCCGTATAAGTTCAGTAGAGATTCTGCAATATCTTTGCTGCTGCTGCTAAGTCACTTCAGTCGTATCCGACTCTGTGTGACCCCATAGATGGCAGCCCACCAGGCTCCTCCATCCCTGGGATTCTCCAGGCAAGAACACTGGAGTGGGTTGCCATTTCCTTCTCCAGTGCATGCAAGTGAAAAGTGAAAGTGAAGTCGCTCAGTCGTGTCTGACTCTTCGCGATCCCATGGACTGCAGCCTACCAGGCTCCTCTATCCATGGTATTTTCCAGGCAGGAGTACTGGAGTGGGGTGCCATCGCCTTCTCTGGTAGTATCTTTATTACCGTCTAAATCCAGAGCCCAGAATGCTGATAATTTAAAGCTTTCCAGGACTTCCCTAGTGGTCCAGTGGTTAACACTTCACCTTCCAAAGCAGAAGGTGCGGGTCTGATTGCTGGTCAGGGAGCTGAGACCCCCACGTGCTTCAGGGCCAAAAAAAAAAAGCACAGAACAGAAACAACAGAAACAATATTGTAACAAATACAATAAAGACTTTAAAAATGGGTCACATTTTTAAAAATCTTTAAAAGGAAAATTTAATTCTTTCTGATGTTTCTTTCCTTCCTTTCTTTTTATTATTCCTTTTTTCTTTCCATTCTAAAAAACAGTCGCTGAGTGTGTTCTACCAGGCACAATGCCAGGTGCCGAAGTTAAAAGAATAGGGTCCTTCTGTTACAAAACGCTAATTTCTGATTGTTTTCAGCAATCCCTTTATCACCTACAGTCTGGTGGCAGGTTCCCCAGAAAAACTCTTGCCTTGCCCCTGCTCCCCAGAAATACCTCAGAGAATTCTTCATCCTCAGCCACCTGAACCTGCTATCCCACCTCTCTGGTCCACTGTTGTACCTACTTTACTCCAGATCAGCATTTTCCTCTGTTCTCAGACACTCTGTGCCTAGACGGTCTACCCTCCTCCTGTGCCACGACCCACAGCCACAGCCCAGTGCTACCCCGCTCCGTGCCCTGCTCAATGTCCTGGCATCCAGCCCACACACAGGCTTGGTGTCCTGGCCACCTAGGGTAAAGGGCAGGGGCATCTGTGGCCAACTCAGATCCTCTGCCCTGGGACAGGATAGGTTTCTGAGGCTCAGGGACAACTTCTGCCTATTCACCACTGTTTAACATCATTGACTATGGCTCACAGGGGACACTCAGGGTATGTTTGATGAATGGGTGAGTAGCTGAAAGAATCAGTGAGAGGATGAATCCGCTTGTCCTCTTGGCAAGCCAAGCACATTCCATCCTGACCACAAGGACCTCCATTCTGATGGGGTCTTAAATAGACAGCACTCTCTGCTGCTGCTGCTGCTAAGTCACTTTAGTCGTGTCCGACTCTGTGCGACCCCATAGACGGCAGCCCACNCAAGCCAAGCACATTCCATCCTGACCACAAGGACCTCCATTCTGATGGGGTCTTAAATAGACAGCACTCTCTGCTGCTGCTGCTGCTAAGTCACTTTAGTCGTGTCCGACTCTGTGCGACCCCATAGACGGCAGCCCACCAGGCTCCACCATCCCTGGGATTCTCCAAGCAAGAGTACTGGAGTGAGTTGCAACAGCACTCTCTAGATAGCTCTATTTTTGTGAACTAATCACCACCAGTGCCTAACTGGCTTCCACTCATACTTCAATTTAACTATCTAAAAGAAACTCATTATCTGTTTTTTTTAATCTGAAAAAAAAATAAAATCTATTCTTTTGTCCTTTGTTAACCCACACTCAGCCATGAACTATAGGACACTTGGGGGTCACTGAAGGTCAAACTCCTAGTCACCCTCAAATCCCATTCTGATGATGCTGTTGGAAAACCTGTCTCCTCTCCCACCACTTCCCCAGTTTAGATCAGCCTTCTATCTCATCCTTTATACCAGTAGGAGCTCCTTATACCTGTTTAATCTTCATAGTAATGCTGTGAGGCTTATGACTTTTTCTAATTAGAAATTGAAGATCAGAGAAACTGAATTTAAAAAACACCTAATGGATATATAGTTGATAAGTATTAGCACTAGGATTTGAAGTCAACTATGGGCTTCCCTGATAGATCAGTTTGTAAAGAATCTGCCTGCAATGCAAGAGACCCCAGTTTGATTCTTGGATTGGAAAGATCCCCTGGAGAAGGGGAGGGCTACCTGCTCCGGTATTCTGGCCTGGAGAATTCCACGGACTCTATAGTCCAGTTCAGTTCAGTCGCTCAGTCGTGTCCGACTCTTTGCGACCCCATGAACCGCAGCATGCCAGGCCTCNATCCCCTGGAGAAGGGGAGGGCTACCTGCTCCGGTATTCTGGCCTGGAGAATTCCACGGACTCTATAGTCCAGTTCAGTTCAGTCGCTCAGTCGTGTCCGACTCTTTGCGACCCCATGAACCGCAGCATGCCAGGCCTCCCGGTCCATCACCAACTCCCAGAGTCCACAAAAACCCATGTCCATTGAGTCAGTGATGCCATCCAACCATCTCATCCTCTGTCGTCCCCTTCTCCTCATGCCCTGTCCAAGGGGTCTCAAAGAGTCGAACACGATTGAGTGACTTTCACGTGTTTCAGCCCAAAGCCCCAAGTTCTGCATGCAAAACCTTTCCTCTCGGCCTGATATTCTGGCTTTTCAAACACCTGGTCATGTCCTCCTCCCTATTCAACCTTGTTGATGGTGACCAGTTGACTTTGGGTCAAGTGAACACTCTGCAGAAGGGCCTTTAGGACCCATCATCCCACCACACATCCTCTGATGTCATCTTGCTCTCTACTAAATTTGTCTCTACTAAATCTGTTCTGCTAGTCACACAGATTCCTGGAGAATTCCCCCAATTTGTCTGGGGGAAAAATGAATACCTAAGGGGATCATCAGATAGGGCTTCCCAGGTGGATCTCTTGGTAAAAAATCTACCTGCCAATGCAGGAGACATGGGTTCGATCCCTAGGTTGGGAAGATCCCCTGACGTAGGAAATGGCAACCTGCTCCAGTATTTTTGCCTGGAAAATTCCATGGACAGAGGAGCCTGGTGGACTATAGTCCATGGGGCCACAAAAGTCGAACAGATTGAGCAACTGGACATATACACATTTCATCAGATGGGTAAGGATGGAGTTAAACAAGAAGGGGAGTTAAATGACAGCAGGGACTTGGACCTTCTTTAGGTGGAGGACCTCACATAGGGAGAAGGCTGTTTTGACTGAGTAGCCAACTGTTATTCTATACCCAGTGCAGAAGAGAGAGGGGAGAAGAATGCAATTCTCTAACTAAAGGGAATTTTTTAGTGAGTGCTGCACTACAGGTAATTGTTGAGAAGAGTCCAATCTGATATTGAGGCACCACCACAGCAATGAAACCATGAACTGTGTGCAGGAGGCCACACCTGTAGGGAATGACTGACTCTCCCTAAGGAAAAGTTCTTCTGGGTCTGTCTTCGGTCATAACAACAAGGAGACCCCTGAAGACCTCTGGACCTACTTCTACTTCTGGTGGCTCAGACAGTAAAAAATCTGCTGGGAATGCAGAAGACCCAGGTTCAATCTGTGGGTCGAGAAGATTCCCTGGAGAATGGAATAGCTACCCATTCTAGTATTCTTGCCTGAAGAATTCCATGGACAGAAGAGCCTGGCAGGCCATAGTCCATGGTATTGCAAACAGTTGGACATGGCTGAGCAACTAACACACATCTACTTCTTAGCCAGTCTTTGGAGGAGAGACCCTAAGAACATATAGGCAACTTCAAAAAAAAAAAGAAAAAGAAAGCTGGGGGTAGGGTAGGAGATAAGGAAAGCAACCTGTCAAAATTACTGAGTCAGTGACAAAACAGAGATGCACTGAGTATAATTCTAATATTGTCCCATTTAATTTTTTGAGGACAGATAATTCTAACTTATCATTTAGTTAACAAGAATATTTGTGTTTCTCATGATACTGCTATCCGCAGATTCCTTAGCCTGAACAAGTGGGAGTTTATCGTGAAGCAATATCTTTTAGTTTGAGTTTGGCTTTTATATTTTGTTTTCCTGCTATAAGACTCACTATCTTGTTAGCATGTGGTTCCCAGACTGTCTACGGATTTCTCTGATGAAAGCCTCAAGGTAAATTGGTTTGCTTTACCTCCTGAGATAGTAATTTAGATAGACAAGAAGAATCAGACTCTTGAACACTTTCATTGGCCCTTCATGATCAAATCTTCCCGTAAACAATCAGAAATAGGTAACAGTGGTGAATTAACTCCTTGATGGTAGAAAGAAACCTGTTCTAGATTTGGGATCTTCCTGCCGTCACCCTCCAGATTGCCCAATCATGAGGTCATCCCCACATTTTGAGAACCAGCACAAGCATTCCAATAGAGGATCTGCCCAGCTGACCGGTTCCCTCTGCTTCCCCCTCCTTGTTCCATCCCAGACTGGGAGGGGGATGGTCTCAAGTCCCTGCACATCTCAGGCCAGAAACCCAATTTGTAGCCACCTCTCCCTGCCACATTCACCCCTTGGGTGGACTCCCACCAGAGCAGGTGGGACCTTGAGGAGTGGTTTGTCCAGCATGCTGTTTGCTGGGCAGATAATCTGAGGCGCTGGGCACCCAGAACATGGAGTCAAATGAGGCAGGGTCACAGGTGTCAATTGACAACATCCCTCCTGGACCTGGAATCCTTCTCCCTACCAGGAAGGGGCAGGACTGGAGGAGGACCAGGGAGGTTCCTCTAAGCCTGGGAGTCCTGGTGGCCTGAGCCAAGGGTTGTTTTTTTTTTTTTTTTTTTTTTTTTTTTTAAAATTTTAA
>SJYV01031325.1:201085-229625 GCA_006410875.1 Neotragus pygmaeus | reverse complement strand
CTTTTTTTTTTTTTTTTTGTTAAAATTTTAAATTTATTTTTGGCTGTGCTGGGTTTTCATTGCTGCATGGGCTTTTCCCTAGCTGTGGCGAGTGAGGGCTACTTTAGCTGCGGTGCTTAGGTTTCTCATTGCAGTGGCTTCTCTTGTTGCAGAGCACAGGCTTCAGTAGTTGCAGCACATGGACTCAGTAGTTGCTGCTCCCAGGCTCTATAGGCTCAGTAGTTGTGGTGAGGGACTTAGTTGCTGCGTGGCATGTGGGATCCTCCCAGATCAGAAATCAAACCTGTGACTCCTGCACTGGCAAGCACATTCTTTACCACTGAGCCACCAGGGAAGCCCTAGGCCAAGGGTTTCATGCTCAGACTTTCTGTCCTATTCATCTCTGTACTTCCTGGCTCTGATAGCTAGCTAATACCTTAATTTTAGATCAATGTAATTGAAAAAAAGACCCCTGGATCAAGTCCTATCTTAAGGTCTTCTCAGTCAACATCTGAGCACAGAGGTGGATCAGACTCTTTCCCCAAGAAAGGTAGCTGGGAGGCCTGGCAGGGCCAGAAGGGAGAGAGGTCTGTGGACACTGTTGACAGGTGGGCAGGCACTAAGATGTCATTGCACCCCTATCCTAGTCATCGAGCTTCACTGGTGGCTCAGTCAGTAAAGAATCTGCCTGCAGTTCAGGAGACCCGGGTTCAATCCCTAGGTTGGGAAGATCCCCTGGAGAAAGGAATAGCAATCCACTCTAGTATTCTTGCCTGGAAAATGCCATGGACACAGGAGCTTGGCAGGCTACAGTCCACATGGTCACAAGAGTTGAACATCACTTAGTAAATAAACCACCATCCTAGTCATCCATCAGCTTCGCCTAGGCCTCCAGACCCGGGGACAGGTATTGCCAACAAAGCTGGAAAGGACAGCCCTCCAAGTGACACTTCACCTGCATAATCACCTGGACTGTTGGTGGCACCAACCTCCCAAGGAGGCCAATGTTGGCCTTAGGTGCCTCGGCGCCCAGAACCTACAGAGGCAAGTCAGTGCTCAATGGGCTGGCAGCGGTCCCGGGATGTGGGAAACTCTTCTCTGCTCCCACCCTGCAGTCTCTGCTCTGGTTTCCATTCCGGCTGTCCTATTTCACCTGAAGTTTACCGCTGACCCTGCCCCAAATCCTTCCAGAAGTAGGTGAAGTATGAAGTCTAAATCAGTAGGTAAATGTATTTGATATTTATCCGTACAGAAGAGGCTGCATGAGCCAGAAGGAGAATCTGTGGGGTTTTATTTGTTTTTGCAAACAAGCCAGTTTTATAGGATGAAGAGGGACCATGCACTGCAGATACAAATGGTGAGGCCAAGTGGCCTGTCCTGGTAGAGCTCCGGCCCTGGAGAACCCAGCCGCTCACCTTTGCTTGAGGTCCCTGGCGGTCTTCTGTGTGGCAATACTGAAAATCCCAGAAAAGCAGTTTCTGTTGTTTTTGGCGGGGAGGGGAATGTGGCCTTTATCACTAGCAAGTTACTTAGTGCTTTTTTTTTTTTTCTCAGCAAACAAACAAAAATGTAGAACATTGTTGAGAAAGACTTAAACCTTTGCCTGAGGCTCTGAATCGCTCTCATACCTGCAACAGTGGTTGACTCCCTGTGGGAAGAGGCCCTAGGTGGGAACACAGAACCTACTGTGTCTCCTTTTAAAGTTGCTAAGATGTTAACTTTCAGTCTAAGATCTAAACATGTTATTGATAGTCACGCTCAGACATCACCTTCCGATTTATCTCCTTCAAAGTAAACACTATTGTGGATATATTTTCTGGGTCTCTGCTTTCAAAAGAGGGCAGGAAGAGGGGTCCACAGTTCTCTGTCTAGTCGCTAATCATTATCTAAGGTGAGTGGACCACCCCCGCCTCCCCTCATTCCAACAGCACCCAGGAGCTGAGACAAAGAACACTGTGTCACTGCTCAGCAGTGTCCAGCCCTCGCACTTCAGCGTCACACCTCCCTGTCCTGCTGAACTCAAGCCTGGTCCTTGAGATGTGAATGAGGTGAAAGGTGTCACTTTCAGGCCGATGCTTTAGGAACAAGCAAGTGCTTAAGCCCTGGAGAAGGAAATGCCAACTCACTCCAGTATTTATTGCCTGGAGAATCTTTTGGACAGAGGAGCCTGGTGGGCTAGAGTCTATAGGGTTGCAAAGAGTCATGTCAATGTATGGCAAAGCCAATAGAGTATTGTAAAGTAAAATAAAGTAAAAATAAATAAATAAAAATTTAAAAAAAAAGAGTCAGCCAGGACTTAGCGACTAAACTGCCACCAACATTGTGCTTAAGCCCACCTGACTTTCCCTCTGTCCCCGGTGTTAGCAATGGTCCTAAGACTGCCTGTTCCACCAGCCTGGGTCTAGAGAGTGCAAACCATTACAGGCATGACTGAGCAAGGAGGACCCCAACTAACCTGGGATGGATATGTAGCCTGGGGGAGAAATAAACCTGGCGTGTTAAAGGCCACCAAGATTATCCTAACCTGCCTGGCAGGCTACAGCCCATGAGGTTGTAAAGAGTCAGACATGACTGAGTGACTGAGCATGCATGCTTCCTGAGTGATACAGAGTCTAATATTGGCTATTTCCTAAAGAATGGGAAGTATATTCCAGCTTTTCCTGGGAATATCTGGCTTGTAATTCTGCCTCTCCCTAAAAGTTAGATTTTTGCCAAGTTTAGGATCTCTGCCCAGCCTATCAATTTCACTGGGTCATTGGAAAGAACAAAGTTCTGATAGTAAAATGATTCTCTTCTATGGAGACAGATGCTAGCACCAACGAGGGTTCTCCCTGCTCCTGAAAGAGCGAGAATTCGGGTTCTTTCACTCCCCAAGTCCATCCAAGGACTCTTCCTTGTTAGGGGCAGTGGGGGAACAGGAGGTGTCCAACTTCCATGGGATCATTGATCCCACTGAGGATTGATGGTTGGAAGATGACAAAGACAGAGAAGGAACGGGACCTGCCCTTAGAGGGCTGGCTTCTAGAAGAAATAGCACACACTGCCCAGTACAAGGTCTTCAGGACCACCCTCCAGGTAACACTGAACGGCGGGGCAAATGGTGGACCACTGTAAACAGGTCCCACATCCGTGAGGGGCGGGTTGCAAAAGTGATGCTGGAGAGGCAGGTAGTCCATCAAGGCAGGTATGTTGGGCCATGAGAAGGTGGAAAGGGAGGTTTTTCCTGTGTAATCTGAGCCCTCTGCCACCAACTTGCCCACATACACACACATCATCTCATGCAACATTCCATGGGGTCATTGTCATTATCTTCGTGTTTTTCAGTGAGAAACCAGGCTTTGAGTGGTGGGGTAACATCACTAGAATGAGGATCCCATCACAGGCCTGTGTGACTTCAAAACCCCAGTCTCTCCTTCATGGCACACGTCTGCCTTCTCGGGTACCATTCGAGTGGCGGTCCCATCAGCGATGGGCCTGGCAGTGCCAGTGCCATTGAAGCCCCTGCCCTGGATCCTTCCTTCCAAATTAGGCGGTTTAATTTTCTCTTCACGGAACCGTTGGCAGCTTCCTCTGCCTGCAGGGCCTAATTGAGCAGGAATCTCCTGGGGGCTCCACTCTGCTATTTCCTGATGAGCAAGGGGAGAAGGGAGCAAAGAATGCAACCACATTCATTAATGAGGGGCCCCCGTTTGTCATTCTTCTTTTCGGCATCATCACTATTTTAATTAACCATCTTTGCTGTCGGGCTTGCAAATAATGGTTCTCTGCATTGTTCAAATGGCTAGGATGGGTACCTTTAAAGGCGCAGCCTTCTCGTTCCTTTGGCTGTTGCTAATTAGAGCAGGAGAAGCTTTAACTTCAGGAGAAGGCCTGCAAGTCAGGTAGGAAGCGACCCTCATTAACACTGGCAAGATTACAAGCCCTGCTGTCATTATCCGGGTCTCGGTCCCCCTTCTGAAAGTCACCACTTGCTAAGAGGGAATGTTGATCTGCTGTAGTTTGGCCTGACAGAGCAAAGTTACCAGATAATGTTTTTATTCTAACAACAGGAGAAGAGAGCATTTACCTTCCTAGGTGGAGGGTAATTTTCAAGTTAAACAGCAGGCAAAAAGGCAAATCTGAAAGGAAAAATAAAATGAATCTCTCCAAAGTCTGACTATGAGAAAAGATAGGATTAAAAGGAGTTCAACAAAGACAGCTACACTGCAACTCGGGATCACGGAGGTGAAGACTCTCCGGGGAACTAGTACTAAAAAAAAAAACAAAACCTGGCGTGTAAGAGTTCATTTTAATGCTAGCTCTATGGAGAGAAGTATGAGAGAGAGCAAAGAAAACTGCATAAAAAGACTATAAAGTGTATTGTAGAAATGGCTTTGCAAACCTGGTTTCAGACCCAGGTAATGAAAGGAAAAACAAGTGTGGCTAAAACGTGGTCACAGATACTTGAATTGGACTAGTGACTTGTCATGGGTCCAGATTTCTGAAGCCAATGTTATGGACAAAGCCTTTTCTGTGTTATTCACTGTGGGTTTATCTGTAAGTCCGTGAAAAAAGCAGTGGTATCCCCCGATCCTTTCCCCTTCTGGGTCTACAGATGTCTGAAGTCCATTTGTGGAATCCCCTCAGTTAAGTTCAAGCACCCCATTTCCTCATAACTACTTTTCTTTCTATGAGACTGAATATACAAATTAACCATGTGCCAGGCAAGAATACTCTAGTGGGTTGCCATGCCCTCCTCCAGGGGATCTTCCTGACTCAGGGATCTAACCTATGTCTCTTATGTCTCCTGCTTTGGCAGGCGGGTTTGTTTTGTTTTGTTTTGTTTTAACACTAGGACCACTTGGGAAGCCCAAAATGGACCATGGCTAGACCATATATATAAAACTCTGACCCGAAAGGTGCAGCGACCAGCCCATCTCTAAGCTAAGCAGCCCCAGAGGCTGGCCAACTCAAAGTCAGACTTGTAGAAAGTACGACTACATCTCCAGCAACAATTCAAGAAGACAAATAATAATCCTGAGAACAACTGACCCCAAATGGCCAGGTCTTGATTAGTACCTGCCAGCTTCCCTCATTTGCAGCCTCTTGGCCCACTCCTAGCTTCCCTAGGCCAATAGCTTCCAATCAGGGTAGGTGGAGCCTTCTCTTTTCTCCTCTCTGAAGATCTCCCGGTACCCCGCCCGCCCTTGCTGCTGCTGTTAAGTCGCTTCAGTCGTGTCCGACTCTGTGGGACCCCATAGACAGCAGCCCACCAGGCTCCCCCGTCCCNACATTGGGGTACATGTGTCTCTTTCAATTCTGGTTTCCTTGGTGTGTATGCCCAGCAGTGGGATTGTTTTGGTTTTTTATGGCTCCTTCTAGAAGTGGTGAGGGAAGGTATCTACAGTGAAAAAATAAGTATAAAAAGGCACAGCTGCTACAATACTAAAGGCAGTAACAGTATATATATTGTTATACATATATATACATGGTTTGGAAATATAAAAACCTGACTCTCCCAAGAATCAAATGGTCCTGTCAAATCCCAAATGAGAACTGGACTTTCTGCCAGAATATCTGGCCCCACAACTGAAGTTAGGTATCTATAAGAACCTATCTCTCCATTTTGAAATGGGGAAATGATAACCCCCAAGCTTCCCATCACAGAAGACTGCTGTGAGGATGGAATGAAAGAACATGCATAAACAAAGACTATGGTGGAGATAAATAAAAACTATGGGCACCAAAACCAAAAAGTCAGCCAGGAAACAAACTGTCCAATATCTGGGTAGCCCTCCAATTTTTATTTTTAATTTAGCAGGGCACTCAAGACTAAATCTTAGCACTCACCTCTATACACTGTCACCAAGACTGTTAATTAAGACAGGAGCCTTTCTCCATCTCTACTTGAGGACCAGTCTTTATTTAGTGGCCCTCAACTCTTTCGACAGAAGGATGCTGAATGCCTACAGGAAGACTCACCACTGGTCTCCTGTGATGCTCTCCAGCCTTAGCCAGGAATCCACTTGGGGAAAAAAGGATGGTGCTGTGGTAAAGCTAACCAGGTAAATTCAGAGAACTTAAAGCTGCCTTCATGTGTATGAGAAAATGGTCAGGAAAGAACTGCAGGAAAAGGGTGTATCTTTTTTGCAAATGTTCAGCACCTGCTTCTGTTAAGTATTAACACCAAGCAGCTCTGTGTTATAATCTGGAACATTCAGAAGAAGGAGCAAAGTCATGTTTTTGCTATTTCAGTGCTCTTTCATGAACTGCTTTTCGTTTCTGCACATACCCAGAAGTACATTTTACTTCGTATTTCATTAGTTGTTTTAGGCAGACACTTTTGACACCAAGCAAATGGGATTTCTTCCTTTCAACGACAGTTATGCTAAGTTCCCATATGGACAACTGTAGCTTTTTTGGCAGTTAATTTGAGAACTGGAAATTAGGGGGAACTACAGAAACATATGGTATTCACAGAACTGGCAATAGATAATAATGAGGGAAGGAGGCTCAGATTCTTTGAACAGTGGGGGCTTTTGAGGTAAATCCTTACTCATCAGAGACCTTACTCAATACTAACTGCAAGAATTTGTAATGATTCCCAAAATTAACCCAAGAGCTGTGAAAACAGTCTAAATGTGAATTGCTGCACATAAAAATTAAAAGTAGGAAGCTGCTTGTATTAGTCTGTTGATGAGAGTTCTACTCTCTAGTTCACTTGAGATGAGGGCAGGCGTAGTTCTCTTCTTGATCCTAAGTTGCAGTCTGAGCTGGTACCTCAGGACAAAGGACAACTACTCCTAATACTGTCCAGGACTGGTCAGGGGCAGCGCTGACAGCTGACCTTGAAAACCCAAGCATCTCGGTACCACTTCACTCTCTCGGTCTCTTCGTGGTTGAGAAGATATGCCTTGGGCTGGGAGCAGCTTCATAGAGAGCTTTCACCTGCTCTTTTTCTGCCCACATCTCCTCATCAGCCCACAGGCCCAGGCTGCTCAGATGTGTCCCTCACGGATGCCCAGGGAGCCAGTGAAGCATATGCCAGTCCACCACGTCGGAAAGGCTGTCCCTTTTCTTTAGGACCCCAGTGTTGCCCAATTCTAGGACCACATTCATCTATGTTGCACCCCGAGTTGGGCAATAAGCTGCCCCCCACCTCCTTCCCAAGTTCTCTATTCTCCAGGCCTGGAGAGAAAGGGAGAAGGTGAAAGAGGATACCACTGTCCCTTAGAGAAGCCACAAGGCTCTGTCCTTCTTCCTTCCTGACTTGCTGAGCCTTGGAGTCACCCTGTAGTTTAGGGAGGAAAGTTCAGGAACACTGATTCGGGCTTCAAAAGTCAAATCGAATCCACTCCATCCGTCAATTCAGCATATTGACAGCGGGCCCAAGATTGCTTAACACCTAATGTGTCATGGTTAGTGACAAAGGAACACTCGTAGTTACTGATGTAGACGAAATGCAGGACCATGTCAACCACATCGTTCCCCTCTCCTATAAACACACAGGCTCTGGCCACGGGCTTCATACTATTGTGACCTACTGGTATCACACGAACCCTCAATCTAAAGCACATTTTTAGGAAGCAGTAATAAAAAAATTTAATCAAGGCTGCTATAAACATTCATGTGGAAGAGAACTCAGTTAACACAATATTTTTTTTTACTGGAAGAAGACTCATGGCTTTTGAATACATATAAGACAAAGGGAACTGTATCAAAGTAATGGCTGCCTACCAGACACTGCAAGGAACTTACCGGAGTAGCCAGCATAATATACTTTCTTTTTCTTTCTTCCCTTTTTTCAGTATTTTAAAACACTTTATTTATTCACTTTGGCCACACCACACAACATCTTAGTTCCCCCACCAGGAATGAACCCATGCCCCTTGCAGTGGAAGCATGGAGTCTTAACCACTGGACCACCAGGGAAGTCCCAGGCTAGAATGCTTTCTAACTAGTGGGACTGCAGGAAAAAGGGTGCTTCTAAAGTGTCTGACACTTTTGCCTCAGTCATGATCTCTATCCTTTGCACTGGCGTCCCTCCTACAGTCAAAGTCTAGCCCACATCTCAAGGTATCTCATTGGTGGTGGTGTAGTCGCTAAGTCGTGTCTTATTCTTGCAACCCCATGGACTCTAGCCTGCCAGGCTTCTCTGACCATGGGATTCTCCAGGAAAGAATACTGGAGTAGGTTGCCATTTCTTTCTCCAGAGGATCTTCCCAACCTAGGAATCAAACTTGGGTCTCCTGCATTGCAGGCAGATTCTTTGCCAATTGAGTTAGAAGGGAAGCCTGTGTATGTCATTACTTATTGTAAAAGAAAAGATTCTGAATTCATAACAGAGATGTTCTGAAGGAAGAGGCAGAGACTCTCGGGCATCACTTGGAGGAGAACACAGGCCCAGGCCACATGACCTGCAGCTTGTGGTCAATATCACACAGTACATCAAGGTTCTCAGGTTCAGAGATACAGGGAAGACAGCAGCAATTCCTGAGTGTCCTCCTTGGGGGGATGCCAGAGATAGTGACCGTCTTGAATCTAGGAATGGGACTGCAGGTCTGCGCACACACGGGGCCTCTGTGCAGNACATCAAGGTTCTCAGGTTCAGAGATACAGGGAAGACAGCAGCAATTCCTGAGTGTCCTCCTTGGGGGGATGCCAGAGATAGTGACCGTCTTGAATCTAGGAATGGGACTGCAGGTCTGCGCACACACGGGGCCTCTGTGCAGACCCCTGAGAAGCTGTCACGCCATCTGCTCCAGCAGCAGTGAGTCCTCTTCACACAGTGCCCACCAGCGATCTAGACACAGAGGAGGAAAAGCGAGTTCACTGACACACGCTGGTTTTCCCACGGCGATCCCCACGTGCACAGGAAGCAGCCCAGGAGACATGCCACGTGTGTGGGCGGCCAGTGAGCCATCCCTGACCNAGACACAGAGGAGGAAAAGCGAGTTCACTGACACACGCTGGTTTTCCCACGGCGATCCCCACGTGCACAGGAAGCAGCCCAGGAGACATGCCACGTGTGTGGGCGGCCAGTGAGCCATCCCTGACCTTGCTCTTCTCCTGGGACTGGAGGGCATTCCCCATCCGCCCCTGCCCCCACCCAAGGTGCAGAGTCACCCATGCCTTTCACCTGCTGAGTATCTGTGGCGCGCAGGACAACTTCCCCCCACACCCGCTTTGACCCTCCTCGATCCCAGCTGTTCCTCACGGTTCCAACCCCCTCCTCCCTCCATTCCACTCATTTCTCAAAAATGACGGTCTCACATACCACACTGCTGAGAAGGAGAGGGATGCGAGGACAATCACAACAGCCACGGAGCCCAGCCCAATGCCCAGCATCTGAGGCAGCAAGAGTGTGGGCGACGAACCTGTGAGGCAGAAACCACCCGCTGAGCCCACAGCATCCGGAATCACGGCCCTCCCCGGAGCTGCACGCCCACCTGCGCTGGCTCTGCATTAACCAGAGCTTGACCCTGTTTAATAAACTATGCCAAGAAGGCCCAGAGTGCCTCTGGGCCCCTTGAGCTGGCCCTGAGAACAGGGCATCAGGGAAACACTGTCCCACAGCACTTTTGAAAAGGGAAAATAAAAACTAGGCCAGATCTAACTTGAATGTAATTTCAAGGGATAAAAGCTGATCTTTGGGGGCACACAAATGCACACTTCTTCGTGTGTCCATCCTCCTCCAAGTCAGTTACACCTGATCAGCTTTTATGGGCAGATATCCTTTCCCTTGAGGAGGACGTCATTCTGACATCATTTGGAATTTTGCTCCAAATATGGTAGTTTAGCTCGGTGGTCAAATACAGCAAACAAACCGTCTCTGTTGAGGAGAGTCATCTGTCACTTTCCCCACACATCAATAAGAGTGCTACCTCCCTGCTCTGTTCAGCAGGTTGCCATGAGGATAAAATAAGAAAATTGATGTAAAAACTCTTTGAAAGGCATTCATATGTTCTATTTGGGGGTGCCTTGCATGCCAACTCCAGGGAGATCCCTGGTTGTTAACGGGAAAACACCCACATTTGAATCGCACATTTGGGCCAAATGACTACATCAGATGATCATGTTCCAAACTAAAGGCTTCATTTTAATTTGCAAGCACTTACTTACCACTTATTATGTGCCAGACACTGATCGAAAAACCTCTCCTAACCACCCACTGGGTACCATAATAATAGCACCAAGTATTATTACACTAGGCACTATTATGATTCCCATTTTATAGAAGAANCCATAGACAGCAGCCCACCAGGCTCCCCCGTCCCTGGGATTCTCCAGGCAAGAACACTGGAGTGGGTTGCCATTTCCTTCTCCAATGCATGAAAGTGAAAAGTGAAAGTGAAGTCGCTCGGTCGTGTCCGACTCTTTGCGACCCCATGGACTGCAGCCTACCAGGCTCCTCCTCCGTCCATGGGATTTTCCAGGCAAGAGTACTAGAGTGGGGTGCCATTGCCTTCTCCTGCCCGCCCTTGAGTTTCTATCAAATGCAAGTCACAGTGGCTGCCTGCCTGCTACCGCAAGATCTGAAGGTATAGCCCTTGCTTATCTCATTTGATTGACCTTTGTTTATTTCTACCTTTCTCTCTCTCTCTCTACTTTCTGCCATAGTTCTTCTTGGAGCCTTTTTTCCCCTTTTTCTTCCCATGTCAGGGTCACATTTTACAGCTTTGCAGTTTCTTTACATCAAACGCTTTGTTTCTTTTCCTCCAGAACCATTCCAGGTTATCCTAGGTTAATTGGTAAACTGCTTACCTATTGTGTAAGAAATTATCACACATTTTATCAGCTTAGTAGAATACCCACTTATTATCTTAATCATTTTTGTGTGTCTGGGCATGGCTGATCTGGGTGCTTCTGCCTAGATCTCTCACAAGGCTACCAACAGCATCTCTCCTGGGAGTGGAGTTACCTCCAGGCTCATCTGGATCAGGATCTGCTTCTAAGCTCACTCAATAGCTGTAGGCAGATTTCATCAAAGTGAGCAAGTGAGGTGAGAAACTGCCAGCAAGATAGAAGTCACAGCTTTTTATAGCCTCATTTCAGGAGTGACATCCTGTCACTTTAGCCAGCTCTTGGCATTGGAAGTCAGTCACCATTCAATCAACAATCAAGACCATGAAGATCAGAAGGCAAGGACCTTGGGAAGGCATTGTAGGTGGCCACCTGTCACAATTAGCCAGGCATGATCTTTCTGTGAATCTATTTGTGTTTCCCTCTGGGAATCAAGGGCTTTCCAGGTGCCACATTGTGTCTCCTGCCAGTGCAGGAGACGCAAGAGACTCAGGTTCAATCCCTGGGTCAGGAAGATTCCCCCAGGAAATGGCAACCCATTCTAGTATTCTTGCCAGGATAATCCCCTGGACAGAGAAGCCTGGTAGGCTATAGTCCATGGGGCTGTGAAAGAGTTGAATATGACTGAGTGACTGAACACACACACACAGTGGGCACAAAACTTTCCCTATTCTTCAGCAAGTTCCAGCCTCCTTCACCTCCCAAGTATTCTCAGCAGAGGCTTCTTTCCCACTTTGAGACGATATCAAAGGACTCAAAAGACTGTTCCTTTTCAGATGATTTTGGATCTGCTTTCTCACATTGTCCTCAGTCTCATCCTGTGAGTGAGACAGAGTAGCCCTATTGATCACAGACTCTGCCAAGATTATTGTGCTTGAGGCCCCTGGGGACAGAGTCAGGACTGAAGTTCACATTCCGTTTCCTTCCTCAGGATCCTCAAGTCACCAATACACACTGCAGTTCTGCCTGTGTTCAGACTCCTGGGGGATCAGTGATGTGAAAGCTTTCAAATGGCTAGAGATGCTTATCTGAGGGCTGCCAGAGTTAATGATATCTCCCTTTCTGGGCTAGAGTGGCTTTGGTTCTTTTAATTACATTATGATGCAAATTTCAGTACTTAGATATGATGTACAGTTTTCCGATCTCTAACAAAAGTAAACTTCTTGGATATTTTAAACTGATGGGGACTCCAGAGCTGGTGTAGCTAAATGCCTGGGAGGGCATAAAGGGATTTTGGCTCCAACCAACCATCACACCACTGTGAGTAATGATGGGTAGTTCTTCCCACAAGCTGAGTGGATGTCCTGATCTTTTTAAATAACCTTTCCTGGGGAAAAGATTGATGCCCACAAGGAAATCTATTAATAATCTCCCCCGTGGCTTAATCCTATAAGGCTCACAGCAACTTTCTATTAGATGTTTTTTTCACACTCATTTGGGAAACAAGGGACAAGTCTGTATGCAAATTAAGGAGACAAACTTCTCAAACAAAGAAACTTCAGAGAAAGAAGTTTATATATATTATTCATTTATCTCCAGTGTAAACTTAAAGACGTTTGCTAGGAAAAGAGGTACGGACTTTTGGCCTGCCTTGACCCAGAAAATATTTTAAATATTAATAATAACCTCTGAACCTATAAGTACAATGGGAAAAAATAATGCCATATGGCTCATATTAGGACTTCAAAGCCCATTTGGGGATTTCCCCAAGGCTCTCCATTTCATGCTTTAGAAATGAAAAGACAAAGAAATAATACAAGTGAATATTTATAAAACAGATTCATAGACTTAGAGAACAAATTTATGTTTACCAGAGGGGGATGGGTGGGGGAAGGCATAGTTACGTAGTGTAGGACTGACATGTACACACTCCTATATTTAAAACAGATAACCAACAAGGACCTCCTGTACAGCACAAGGAACTCTGTTCCATATTATGAAACAACTTAAATGGGAAAAGAATTTGAAAAAGAATAGATACCTGCATATGTGTAACTGAGCCACTTTACTATATACCTGAAACTATCACAACATTGTTAATCGACTATATGCCAATATAAAATGAAAAGGTAAAACAAAACAAACCTGGATGAAATTTGAAAAATGCAAAGACAATTTATGAGTGTGTTTATTACACTTAAGACAAAGCTCATAGATTATGAAGTCTGCTTGTAGGGCTGGGTCATTTCAAGGAGGCTGGGGAATTTCTCTCATCCCACACTATCCCCTCCACTCATCACTGACATTCTGCTTGATGGTTCTATCTCCAGGCAGTTCCTAAGCTCCCCTGATGCTTAAATTCAGAAATATGAACAACCTGTATTGTAGTAATCACTATTTTGGGCAAGATCTAAAATTAGCATTGATGCTTTTGCACTGTGGTGTTGAAGAAGACTCTTGAGAGTCCCTTGGACTGCAAGGAGATCCAACCAGTCAATCCTAAAGGAAATCAGCCCTGAATATTCATTGGAAGCACTGATGCTGAAACTGAAACTCCAGTACTTTGGCCCCCTGATGTAAAGAGCTGACTCATTTGAAAAGACCCTGATGCTGGAAAGATTGAAGGCGGAAGGAGAGGGGTCGACAGAGGATGAGATGGTTGGATGGCATCACCAATGCCATCATCAATGGATCTGAGTTTGAGTAAGCTCCAGAAGTTGGTAATGGACAGGGAAGCCTGGCATCTGCAGTCTATGGGGTCGCAGAGTCAGACACGACTGAGCGACTGAACTGAAAACTAGCATGTGAGATCCCAAATCACTGGTTGTCTTTACCACTTCCTAGTCATGTCCTCCTTGCATAAAAGTAGAGCAAAACTGCTCATGGTCTTTTAATGACTGCTCAACCAAGGGTCACAGACCACTCAAGGTCAAGAAGCCAAAGCCAAACTCACCGTCTCGTCTCCCATGATGACTTCCACTCTGTCCATCACGCACCAACCACACCCAACACATTTAGTCTGTCACCAAATTCTGCATCTTATTTTTCCAGAGCTTCTCTCATCATGATTCTTTCTTTGGAATTCTCAGATCCAGTCTTAGTCAACCTTTCTTATCTCTTGCCTGGCTTGTTATAATAACCTTCCACCTGCCTTCCAGCTGAAAACCAGAAAGATTTCACCAAACTGTAGATCGAGTCATGCCATTGTAGCAGTTGCTAGAATGAGGCCCCAGATCTTCAGCTTCCATCTTTCCTTCATGCCCTGTATCCACCTTTTTAACAAATTCAAAAGACAAAATAATTCTACCATTTTGAATTACTGCCACCGTCATTGCCTCCACCCAGGCCCAAGCTGCCATGGTCTCTTGCCTGGATCTTTGCACTAGTCTCCTCTGCAGTCTCATATCATCTGCTCTTAGCCCATACATGCTGTTCTCATCACAACGCTCAGAGTGACACCTTTAAAACAAAAATCAGATCATGTAACTCCTACTTAAAACCCTCCAGTGTTTTTCCTTCTCACTCAGAATG
Source organism: Neotragus pygmaeus (assembly GCA_006410875.1). NCBI lineage: Eukaryota > Metazoa > Chordata > Mammalia > Artiodactyla > Bovidae > Neotragus > Neotragus pygmaeus. Next base: position 215,393 of record SJYV01031325.1, on the reverse strand, counting down.
AAAGCGAAAACTCCATAAGATGGCCTAGAGAACCCTTTGTGACCAAGGCCCCCTCCTCTCTGCCTCCCATCACCTTCTTAACCTCACCCTCCCACCACTCTCTCCACCTCCCTCTAGCTGAGAGCCTCTATCTCAGAGGCACCAAACAAACCCCACACTCAGTAGAATAGACGTGCATTCAACACTTGTTGCAATCTCCATCACATTGAGTAAGAGGAAGAAAGGAACTTTTGAGGTCGTTTCTTACACTGTGAGTCTACAGAACCCAACACAGTCCTAGGCACACAAATTATAGGCTTCCAAAGCACCCACAGAGTGTTTAATCAGCATTTCCCACACTTGCCTGCTTATAATATGTTACCCAGCGACTTCTCAAAAATAATTGAGAAAACCTAGATCATTAACAAATATTGTGATAGAATCCTATGACCAAGCGTGTTTGCAGAAACCCTGGATAAATCCTCTGCAACTACTGTAATGGCTTAGAACACATGTGAACTTTCATTCTGTCATCTCACTTAGTTTCTTTAGATGTTTTGATGAATAAATATGGGTTCAATGTTTCCCTTCATGCTTAGTCACTCAGTCATGTCCTTCTCTGTGACCCCATGGACTGTAACCCACCAGGCTCCTCTGTTCATGGGGATTCTCCAGGCAAGAATACTAGGGTGGGTTGCTGTTTCCTCCTCCTGGGGATCTTCCCAACCCAGGGATGAAACTCAGGTCTCCCACATTGCAGGTGGATTCTTTACCATCTGACCCTTCAGGCAAGCCCAAAAGTTTTCCTGACCGCATGGAATCTTGGTTCCTTCCTTAGAAATTCTAGAGCCCTTGCTCTGGGCTGGTCGGAGCTAAAGTATAGAGGAGCAGAGAACCACAGGGTTTCCTTAATGCTTTCTTACAAATTCCTGAGTTAACTTTCAGAGACTTGTCTTCTGTTGGCCTCAGTTCACCCATCTGTAAAATGAATATGATGCCGCCTCCTCACAAGGGTATTGGAAGGTTTAATTATATTTTGAAATCCTTTGCATCTGTCAAAGAATGAAGACTTGCAAGGTCTAATTACGAGCGATGCGTCAGTGTTCCTGGGTTATCATGCCGTTAATGTCAAGTCTGCATTTAAACTCAGAATAAAGAGCTCTCGGTTTTCATTTTAAATAATTCCTTTCTCTTCTTGCTTCCCATTGTGCATAGAGCCTGACGGTGGAGTCTGTATCAGGTCCAAGGTGCCTCAGCTGTAGAATTTCTCCATCATTTCTGGAATCTCTTGTAACTCAGCTAAAGTTCCAGCCCTCAGCCAGCTGGGCTCCCATCTGCCCTCTGACACTGGGAAGTTCTTTCAGCTTTGGTTGGCTCTTTCGCAAAATGGAGCAATATTAATACCAAAGGGCTAGAAATGAGAATAAGAGAATAGGAACTGAATCAATGGTAACTATTTTTAAAGAGAATAAGAATATTAAGAGACCAAAAATTGACAGGAATTCCCCAGTGGCTCAGCATTAAAGAATCTACCTACAATGCAGGAGATGCAAGAGATACAGGTTTGATCCCTGGGTTGGGAAGATCCCCTGGAAATGGAAATGTCAACCCACTCTAGTATCCTTGCCTAGAGAATCCCATGGACAGAGGAGCTTTGCAGACTACAGTCCATGGGACTGCAAAAAGATTCAGGCACCTGAGCAACTGCGCATACAAGCAAAGATTGAGAAGTGTGAGGAAAACACTTACTGCTAAGCAAAACCTCACTACTGTATAATGTCTAGGTTCCAGGGATGAGATCCGGGGGAGGAGAAGTTAGGTCAGTTGAAAGATTCTGAGCCAACTTTCCTTATATCAAGAAAGCAAAATCCTTGAGTATAGCTGACAGGGCAGGGTTATCTAGCTCCTTGCTTGGATGACCATTTGGGGCTAGAAGTGGTCAAGGATGTGGGGCTTCACTCTGCCATTCTGGTACCCAGGTTGCCACTGTGTGCATGGATGTGTGTACACTGGGATCTGTCTCCAGTGACAGGATGGCCAGGCTGAGGTTTATTAATATTATCACGCTGATGATTTGTAATATTACTCAACAAAACATATTGTCTTCTTGGAATCTCTTCACCTTCCTTCCCAAGATCCCTTCCAATTCCTGTTCCTACTCTTTGTTTTTTTTGTTTTTTTTTTTAATTAATTAATTTATTTATTTTTTAATTTAACTTTACAATGTTCCTACTCTTTGAAGTGAAGTGAAAGTATTAGTCCCTCAGTCATCTCTGACTCTGTGACCCTTTGGACTATAGCCTGCCAGGCTCCTCTGTCCTTGGGATTCTACAGGCAAGAATACTGGAATGGGTAGCTGTTCCCTTCTCCAGGGGATCTTACTGACCCAGGGATGGAACCCAGGTCTCTTGCATTGTGGGCAGATTTTTTTACCATCTGAGCTACCAGGGAAGCCTGTTTCCTACTCTTTGGACGTCCCTTCTCGGCCCCAGATCCTCAGGGCTTGTGATTATCAGAATAGGACTCCATTTTCAGGAGTCAGTATTATGTGTCTCTTTTCAAGGTTCAATGCCCAGGTAGCTAATCTGAGCAATTTGCCAAGTTAAAGGCCGAATAGGGCTTCCTTGGTGATTCAGTTGGTAATGAATCTGCCTGCAGTGCAGGAGACTCAGGTTCAATCTCTGGGTCAGGAAGATCCACTAGAGATGGGAATGGCAACCCACTCTAGTATTCTTGCCTGGAGAATTCCATGGACAGAGGAGCCTGGTAGGCTTGCAAAGAGTGGAACATGACTGAGTAACTCACACACACACAATGGCCTAATAGAGAAAGATCTTCTATGGCCTTCTGTAGGTAATGTTATCCCTCTCAATGACTCTCCAACACAAATTTGCAGGCTGACTTGTAGACCTAGGGGTAAACAGAGGAGGGGCCATGTCTGGGGATCGGCCATCTTTTGGCAGCCCTATGATCACACCTCTTTGGAGCCAGCATGTTCCCCTTTTGCTTTAAGAGTGAGATGCTAGTATTAGTCAATGTTCTTCAGAGAAATAGAACTGATACAAGGTGATTTGCAAACAAGTGTAGTTGTTACAGTCTAGAGTCCAAATGTGCAGGGCAGCAGGCTGTGCACTCTGGTAGGGCAGGGCTTTAGGCTGCAGTATTAGAATTCCTTCTTCTTTGGAAAGCCTCAGTCTTCACTCTTAAGGCCTCCAGCTGACCGGATGGGGCTCACCCACATTATAGAGAATGATCTGTTTTATTCAAAGTCTACTGTGATATTATGATTTATAATAAGAAATATATATTTGGTTTTTAACCCCTTCCTCGCATGGGGTTCCTATAACCCTTGAGATTCCTGTAAGTGATGAGAGCAATAAAGGTACCTTTTGCTATGTTGAAGAAGTGGCTATTTAAATGCAACCTAACGATGAGAGCTTGTCACTGGAGGAAGCAACCATGTGATTAGAGGGTTGAAACTTTCAGTCCCACTCCCTGACTTCCCAGGTGGTTGAGTGGGTAAAGAATCCACCTGCAGTGCAGGAGACACAAGAGATGTGGGTCCTATCCCTGGATCGGGAAGATCCCCTGGAGGAGGGCATGACAACCCACTCCAGCATTCTTGCCTGGAAAATCCCATGGACAGAGGAGCCTGGAAGGTTACAGTCCAGAGGCTTGCTAAGAGTAGGACACGACTGAAGCAACTGAACACGCATGTACCCTGACTTCTGGTGGGGGGAGAAGGGTTAGAGATTGAGTTCAACTACTAGTGGCCAATGGTTTAATCAATCCTGCCTGTGTCATGAAGCCTCCTTAGAAACCCAAAAGGGCATGAGTCTGAGAGCCTCTGGGTTGGTGAACTCATGGAAATTTGGGGAGCCCTTTGTCAGGGGCCAGGGTGCACCAGGGGAAGATATGGGAGCTCTCCACCCCTTCCCACCTCCCTGGTCTTCATCTCTTCTCCATCTGGCTGTTCCGGAATTATATCCTTCTATAATAAGCCCGTAATGTAGTAAGTAAAATGTTACTCTGAGTTCTATGAGCTGCTCTAACAAATATATTCAAGGAGAGGATTGTGGGAACTTCCAGTCTATTCCCAGGTGATCAGAGGCACAGACAGCAATCTGGACTTGCCGTTGACCTCTGTGGGGAGGAGCAGTCTTGTGGGACTAAGCCCTTACCCTATGGGATCTGACTCTATCTCCAGGTAGATAATATCAGAATTGAGTTAAATTGTAGGACATTCGGCTGGTACCAGGGAATTGCTTGGTGGTGCTGGAAAACACTCACACTGAAATTGGTGTCAGTTAAATCAATTCACATTGATTTAAATGTGAATCACGTTGAAAGAAAATATCTTTACTGCAAACATCTAGATAGGTCTTGGAGCCAACAAATGGAATCATAGCCTAGTCAAGCTGACACAACATTGCCCATCATAGTGCTCATTTCCATTCTTATGCCACCAGCCTGCAGGGGTGAAAACCAACAGCTTCCTCTTCTTCCTCTCAGTTTTCCAGACTCTGCTTCTATTCAGACAGAGTATGACTGCAGAGCAAGCATACAAACAGACCAAGGAAGGCATGCAGGGCATTAGAGCAATTAGGCAAATCTACTGACTCCAAGTCATGCTTTTAAAATACCAGCAATTTTTTTTTTTCATTCTCAAATTTGGCTAATTCAATGTCTGTTTCCATTCCCCACCTTCAGTCCTTTACACTTAGAACAAATTGTCTGAAAAGAACTGGAGAAATTGTGGTCCCTTCCTCCAGGGAACATCTAAAATAATGTTTTAAATGTGGCAAAGGATAAAAATTGGAATCCAGATGAAAAGCGGGCAGACTTTGGCACACACTAAAAGTCCTGCTCCCTAAGCATCTTGCCCAACTCCTTGTTAGGTAACAGCACTACCCAGGCCAGAGAAGAACAGTTCTCTTATCTTCTCAGGCCAGCTGGCTCATGGTGCTCTCCAGGCAATAGATCAGAGAAAATTATTTCCAGCGCTCAGCTTCCAACCAGCAACCCAAGGGCCTTCCTACCTCCCTGCTGCCGGCCTTGCTAATTCTTATTCCACAGCCAGTTTCCAAGATGGGCAATGCTGAAGTGATGGCTGGGGAGAGGGGAAGTGGGCGCTCGTCCCCATTTTGCAGATGAAAATATGAAGCACGGTCATGAGTTACCCTTCAACCACAGGACCAGAAACAGCCTTCATCATAGCCGGTCTCTTCAACTAATTAACGCCTCTGGTCAGGCTGCTGAACTAAGCCAGCTAGAAGGAAACTAAATTCAAGTTCCCTGCTGTCCAGCTTGCAACCAGCAGTAACTGCTGATTCGTTGGGGTCACAGGACTTGGCTACTTTCTGGCTGTTGGGATGAAAACGGTGATGATGAAAACAGTGATGATGACAATAATGAATAAGATGGCACCACTCACCAAGCTGCTAATCTGGGGGGCACATACGCTAAATCACTAACTCATCAAGCTAAGAACTTTAATCTGTTTCACAAATGAGGAAACTGAAGCTCATGGTCACTCCCTAAACAAGAGTAGCAGAAGTGGGTTCAGACTCTGACCTGACTCTCCTCTGCTCTCATAAGATCTCTGAAACCGTTTCAGATGAGGTGGTTCCCTCAGGCACTCTGACTCAATTGCTTTAGAATCTCTGCGGGCAAACTGTACAAGTTCAGCCAGTAGTAGGAAAATGAAGGTTGATTGACCTGATTTTGAGTCTACCACATTAGAAATTTCTTTCACTCAACTTTAACTTCAGACTTCAGGGGTTTTCAAGCTAGAATGTGACATCATTATTGATACAGGTGAAGCATGCTATTACAGTCCAGCTTCATTTTATACAAAAAGTACCCAAACCTACAGAGGGGAGGAAGAAGTCAGAATCTCACTGGAATATATTCCCTGACTGAGTACAGAGAATGCTAAGACTGGGAAGCTTCTGGAAACAAACAATAAACAAGTTAGGAATGACAGCAGTCAGAAAGCAAGCTCTAGTTGTCACAGGTCCTGTGGCCCCTAGTAAGTCTCGAAGCTGATCACCCCCATCTTTTCCCCCTAAAAGACTTTTCTTAACTCTCATTTATTGTAGGATTTTTTCTTGTGAAAACATCCATTTAGCTTCTGAGAGTTCTGATAGGAAAATAGATTTCCTTTTACTAAAGCAATTGCTTTAAACTTGTCTCTACTGGAATGTATGTATTCTGTTAAGTGATAGATACGGAGATATCTTGGTGGGCTTGGAAATTAATTTCCTTTATGTTTCATGGCCTCGCAAACTGGTTCCCACTGTTGACTGTACCTCATATATCATTCTCTCCAATTATGAACCCTGCTTGAGAAAAACTGGCTGGAGGAAGCATAAAAGTAGATCAATCATAATATGTATACCTCCTGGGAAGAAACTCTGTCTATTTTCCAGGTCCACGAACACAGTATTCAATGAACTTTTCTCTAATTTATCAAATGAAAGTATTTTTTTTCTTTCATGCATTCAACAAATATTTATTGTCTACTACATATCAGACACTATTGAAGCAGCCAGAGACAGGAAGAATAAATCATCAGTTAAGAAGCCCTGTCTTCATGGAACTTACATTCTAGCAACGCACACACACACACTTAAACACGCTCAGTTCAATTTAGAGGTAAATTGGTTATAGCCAAATGTTAAGACCTGAAGGGTTAAATTTGTTGTTTAGCAGATTTATTAATATTTGTTAGAATTCCACAGACTTAATACTTTCAAGTAAATTTCTTTGGTGAAGTATAACATACTTACAAAGAAGTATACAAATCATGAGTGTATGTTCAATGAATATTCTCAAGAACACATTATTGAAACCATCACTGAATAAATAAAACACTACTAGTATCCCACTCTTTGCCTTGTCTGATAACTAACCCCTCTCCCTAAAGATAACCACCATCCTCTTCTTTTTTTGGTTTTAAATTTATTTATTTTTAGTTGAAGGATAATTGCTTTATAGTGCTCTGCTCTACTTAGTCATGTCTGACTCTTTGTGACCCCATGGACTGCAGCTCGCAAGGCTCTTCGNTAAAGATAACCACCATCCTCTTCTTTTTTTGGTTTTAAATTTATTTATTTTTAGTTGAAGGATAATTGCTTTATAGTGCTCTGCTCTACTTAGTCATGTCTGACTCTTTGTGACCCCATGGACTGCAGCTCGCAAGGCTCTTCGGTCCATGGGGATTCTCCAGGCAAGAATACTGGAGTGGGTTGCCATGCCCTCCTCCAGGAGATCTTCCCGACCCAGGGATTGAACCCAGGTCTCCTACATTGCAGGCAGATTTTTTACAGTTGAGCCACCAGGGAAGCCCAAGAATACCAGAGTGAGTAGTCTATCCCTTCTCCAGGGGATCTTCCCAACACAGGAATTGAACAGGGGTCTCCTGCATTGCAGGCAGATTCTTTACCAGCTGAGCTACTGGGGAAGCCCCTCGCTTTATTTATTGTGTTGATTTCTATCAAACATCAGCATGAATCAGCTATAGGTCTAACTTCTAATATTATATATTTGTTTGTTTGTTTTAGACTTTATATAAATTGAACCAGTCAGTGCTACTACTTTATGAATCTGGTTTATTTCATTACAGATTTTTTTTTGGAAATTTCTTCCCATTGCTGTATATAACAATAGTTCATTCATTTCTATTGCTATTTTATAGTATTTCATTGTAGGATAAACAATTTGTCATAATTTGTTCATTATACTGTTGGAATTTGAATTCTTTCTAGTTTATTCTATTAATGATAATGCTGAAATAAACAGTCTTATATACAATGGCACCCCACTCCAGAACTCTTGCCTGGAAAATCTCATGGACGGAGGAGCCTGGTAGGCTGCAGTCCATGGGGTCGCTGAGAGTTGGACACGACTGAGCGACTTCACTTTTACTTTTCATTTTTATGCGTTGGAGAAGGAAATGGCAACCCACTCCAGTGTTCTTGCCTGGAGAATCCCAGGGACGACGGAGCCTGGTGGGCTGCCGTCTATGGGGTCGCACAGAGTCGGACACGACTGAAGTGACTTAGCAGCAGTAGCAGCAGCATACATACCTTTGGGGGCATATGCTGCTGCTGCTGGGGAGTGGGGTGCCATTGCCTTCTCTGTTTGGGGCATATACCTATGAATAAAAATCTAGAAGTGAAATTTCCACATCATAAGGCACACATAGGATCAGTTTTAGTAGATACTATTGAACACACTTTTCCGGAATAGTTCTTTCCATGTGCCCTTCAATCCATAGTATACGAGTCCCGATTGCTACGCATACTCACCAGCACTCAGTATTTCACATCTTTTTTAGACTTTTTATCTTATATTGCAGTAAAGCCAACTAAGAATGTTGTGATCATTTCAAGGGGACAACAAAAGAACTCAGCCATACATATACATGTATCCATTCTCCCCTGCCTCTTATCCAGGCTGCCACGTGACATTGAGCAGAGTTCCCTGTTCTATACAGGAGGACCTTGCTGATTATCCATTTTAAATACAGCAGTGTGTACATGTTACATCTTTTTTTTTTAGCCATTCTTGTCAGGTATATAAAGGATTTTAATGTGGTTAACAATTAATTGTGTCTGGTGACTAGTGATGTTGAACATCTTTTTATTTGGAGCATTTGGAAATTATGTTTTCTAAGGTGTCTACAAGTCTTTTGTCCAATTTTCTATTGTATTGTCTGATATTTTCTTGTTGAGTTGCAGGAATTTTTGTACACTCTGGATATGGCTCCTTTGTATGGTTGCAACTATCTTTTCTTGCCAAAGCTTGCATTTTTCTCTTTCAGTGTTTTTTGACTAAAGAAATTCTTCATCTTAAAGTAGTCTAATTTTTTGATAATGTTTATAGTATATGCTTTTTATGTCCTCCTTAAAATCTTTTTTGCCTTACCACACGGTACTGAAGACATTTTTCTTCATTTTCCTCTAGATTTATGAAGAGACTTTATTATTTATAGCTATAATTTACCTGAAATTAATTTTGTATATAATATTAATATGCTTCAAGATTCACTTTTTGGCACATGAATATTTTGTGTAGATGATTTTTAAGAAAAACTTAAGAGAAGCAGCTTAAAATATTAATATTTAATAACAAAAGGAAATCATTTATATTGATTTTATTATGTGCAAATATTGCCTTGGACCACTTTACATGTCTCAGTTCATAATATATAGATATAATTCGTATATTCCCATTTTACAAATGAACAAATTGAGGCTGAGAGAGGTCAAGCAATTTGCCTGAGGCCGCACAGCTAATCAGTGGCAAAGCTAACACTTGAATTCAGGCTGTTACCTGTCAATAGATCCTACGTTGTTTGCAGTCAATTGAAAAGTGGGGTTATACTGTCTAAATCTGGACATGCTGTTTAAACCGTGTAAGTGTATGACTTTAGAGAAATCAAACCCTAGAAGAGCAATGTGGAGTTAAAGGACTCAAGCTGTGTTCTTCTTCCCACCACCCTCCCATTTTGGCCTGATCTTAGTGCCTCTTGCTTAAGTTTTAGGCAGACAGAACTACTCCGGGAGCAAGTTTCCTTTTTTTAATTTCAAAGAGTGCGTCACTGCCTTAGTCTTCAGGACACCGGCCAAGCTAAAAATGAAGCATTTTTGTCCACGTTCTCACTACAGACCTCTCCCTCCCCGATGGCTGCGATTTAACCAACAGCAAGTTTCCACCTCAACCCTCTTTGTTTCTGTGGCTGGAAGCCAGCCCTTTAAAATCAATTTCACTTGCCCTTGACTCCTGTGGCTGAATTTCTATTTGGTTTCTTTTTCTCATTCTTTCTTTTATTTAAATCCTGGCTTCCATCCAAAATGGGAGGAGAAATGGGCTTTAACCTTGAAGATCGTTAGCTCCAGCGGACTGTTACGGTGTCGGAGCCCTGCATGGTGACCTGGGACCTTCCCAAAGCCTGTCTGCAGTCACTGAGGCTGGTGTGAGCAAGCTATTCCATCTTGTGCATTCTGAGATACAATCAGTGCACAATCTGGGAAGGCGAGTGCAGCCGGGACTCCACAAGCAATGAGGAGCCTGCCTCAGAGGAAAGAGCTGCCGGGTTTGGGGCCACCATGCCGTAATACACAGCTCTAATTAGGTTCCCGATCCAGTGGCCCATATGACTAAATGGTTTATAAATAGAACCTCCGATGTAGAAACAGAAGCACAAAGCGTAAGTCACGACTGACTGAGTTGGATTTAATTAAAAGTCATTTGAGGTGGTGAGTGCAGGGGGGAGAGGAACGACTCAGCTCAGGCCCCTGGGGAGATGACTGTTAGGACTAACTTGGAAGCAGAAACTTCAAAATGTGCTGCTGGAAAAATATCCCTATATTGAGTGGTGGGGGTATGGGAGGAGCTATTGCAAAGTTCCAGGAAATATCTGTATGCTGAGGGGAAATGTGAAACCCGGAACACATTTTTTCATTAAGAATACTAAGAATTTTAAAGTTTTTTATGTGGGATCAAACGTTGGGAGGTGTTTCAGGGCCCTGTCATTTGTGTGGGCCTACCTTCTCTAAACCCCTCAAGGAAGGAAGGTCATTTGAAAAGATCCCCTCCTGCTTTGAGTCAGCCTTTCAACGTTCCATGTGACCCTAAGAAAGTCATGATTGCTCTTTCTCTGACGGTACCAGCTTCTCAAGGACAAGGGGCATGCCTTGGTAAACAGCATCTCTAGCTGTGGACACACAATCAAAAAAAGTAATGAAGAATGAAAGACTATCTAAGCTGCCTTTTGTTCTTAATACTCTGTGTTTCTATGGGCCTCCCACATAGCACAGTGGTAAAGAATCTATCTGCTAATGCAGGAGATGCAAAAGACATGGGTTTTATCCCTGGGTAGGGAGGATCCCCTGGAGAAGAAAATGGCAAAGCACTCTAGTATTCTTGCCCGGAAAATCCCATGGACAGAGGACCCTCATAGGCTACAAGTCCATGGGGTCACAAAGAGTTGGACACAACGCACACATTCTGTGTTTCTACATTTAAAAATAGTTTACAGTAAGCATTGTAGGATCAGGCTAAATATAGTCATATATTAACACTCAGGCCAATGGTTTGATTTGCCCTGGTGGGGAGGAGTTATTTTAACATTGACATGGTTGAGATTTGCAGGTACATGGTGATAAAATATTTACTGACTTTATATTGATTTTACTATAGTTTTAAAATTGTGTTGTGACAATCCACCCACTTTCTGGCAGCTCCCACTGCCCCATGCTGCCCACACCCCCGACTCCAGCTTCTCATCTTTTCTTATCAAAATCACAAACTTGAGTTGAGTTGTTTTCACAGTAGCTTTCCTCCAAAGAGTTAACTAGGTGAGATAAGAGGAAGCCAATGAAATGATTTCTAGTGAGCTGGTAAGGCCCACTACGGGGTATTCACTGAAAACGATCACAAACATATTAACAAAACACACACATACAGAGTGGCTCTTCCCCTGAGGGTTTAGTGGAAAAGATAAATTGCAAGATCTTTGGACGCTCACAGAACCAAAGTGTGCTGTGGGCAGCGGCAGTAATGCTCGGTGAAACGGGAGTGCATTAGATCTCAAATTTTAGGTTAAATGAAGTAACCTTCGCTCTTTCTTGGGTTTCCCCAGTGGCTCAGTGGCAAAGAATCTGCCTGCCAATGCAGAAGAAGCCAGAGACACGGGATTGATCCCTGGGTTGGGTAGGTCTCCTGGAGGAGGAAATGGCAACCCACTCCAGTATTCTTGCCTGGGGAATCCCGTGGACAGAGAAGCCTGGCAGGCTACAGTCCATGGGGTCGCAAAGAGTCAAACACAGCCGTTGTGGGTGCTAGGAATGCAGACTTTAATGACCCAGCTCACATCCAGACACTTCCAGTCCCTCCACCACCAGCTACATGCCACACAGGGTTCTGAAGTCACCTTCAGATCAATGAGACATTTTTTAGAGAGAGCTCATACGAAGAGAAAAATTGCAGTCTTTGAGTTGACTCTGGATTTGCGCAGGAAAGTATGTTTCTGATTCAGTGGTTGCATTTCCTCTATTGCCTTTCCCTCCTCCCTGTCTCTGTTCCCCGTCTCAGAAGGATGCTCCCAGAGACTAATATCTGCAACGCCCTCCACAGCCCATCTGGGGCGACAGAGCCACGGTTGTGTGCTGAGCAGTAGGCGGTTTTCTTTGCCTCCAGGTCACCACAGTCCTGCAGAATCCAGTGAGTCACTGTTCATCAAATGCTTTTCTCCAGCTCCTCCTTGCTCCATCTCAGAGAGGCCACTTACTTCTTTCAAAGGCGAAATTAGGTTAAATGCATTGGTTTCTGAATGATACATCTACTCTCTGAAGGACAGAAGTTCTGTGGCCGCAAGACTAATATGCCCCTGTCTCTTATACACTTCTCNCAAGGAGAACAGAACAGAGAATCCTCTCAGAGCCACTCTTAGCAAATGCCAAGTCAACAGTACAGCTTACCTTTGGGAGAAGCGTTTTCACCACCCCCATTAAAATTACATTTGTCTCAATTTTTAAACAAAAGGGAATTGGGGTTGAGGTTCCCCAAACCCCAGGACAGCTTGGTGAGATAAGAGGGCCTGCCACCATGTAGGAGGCTAGAGAGATTTTCTGATGAAGTATGACCAGAAGGCATTCAGATCCGCCCTCCCCCTGCCCCATGCCAGAGGATCCCCCAGTGGGTCTCACATGCCAGGCTGGAACCAGTTGCTCAGGCACTGCAGTGAACCAGGGTGAAGCTCCAGTGAAGCTCACACCCGGCCTGGACAGAGCCTTGGGGAAGCAACCTCTCGGGCTGCACTTGCTCTGACTCCGGGCGTGGATCAGCACCAGGTGCTTGGCTCAAGTCCCTCGCTAGGAGTGGGGCAGGGTGTCTAAGGGATGGAGAGGGAGACTAAGAGAACAAGAAGTATTACAGACATTGGGAGCTTTTTTCAGAGCTTCTGTCAAAGTGCCAGCACAGAGGCTGCCCTGGGGCTTGATGGTAAAGAATCCACCTGCCAATGCAGGAGACACAGGTTTCATCCCTGGACCGGGAAGATCCCACATGCCTCAGAGCAATGGGACCTGCGCACCGCCACTATTAAGCCTGTGCTCAAGAACCCGAGAGCAGCAGTTACCGAGCCCACGTGTCACAGCTACTGAAACCCCTGCACCCCAGAGTCTGTGCTCGGCAGCGAGAGAAGCCGCTACAGTGAGACGNCAATGGGACCTGCGCACCGCCACTATTAAGCCTGTGCTCAAGAACCCGAGAGCAGCAGTTACCGAGCCCACGTGTCACAGCTACTGAAACCCCTGCACCCCAGAGTCTGTGCTCGGCAGCGAGAGAAGCCGCTACAGTGAGACGCCTGCACACCGCATCTCGAGAGGAGGCCCTGCTCGCGGCAACTAGAGAAAAGCCCACAGGGACGAAGACTCAGCACAGCCAAAAATAAATAAATTATGGGGAAAAAAGTGGCAGCACAGAAAACATTCACTCATTCTTTTCAAACCACGTGAACTGCATCCTGGCCACCTGTCCTGAGGAGGCAAACCTGTGATAACTCAGACACAACCCTGGTCCTCAGGAATGCTGCCTAGTGTCACTGACTCCACACCAAGGATCTACTTTCCGGTTTCCAACCTTAATTTCCTGCTCAGTTTCTACATCTGTAAAATGGATGTACCAGGTTCTTTGTTACATTATGGAGCAGTGAGAAGAAGAGCTGGAAGTTTCTTGTTCAATTTGAATTAAAATATAATGGGACCAGAAAGACCCAAAAGAACTGAAAGCAGAAATCCCAACAGATATTGTACCCCAATGCTCACAGCAGCATTATTTACAGTTACCAAGAGGTGGAAGGTTACCAAGAGATCAACAAAATGTATATGCGTGCAGTGGAATATTCTCTAGGCCATAGAAAGGAAGGAAATTCTGATACACATTTTAACATGGATGAACCTTGAAAACATCGTGCTAAAGTAAATAAGTCAGACACACAAGAAACAAATTTTGTATGATTCCTCCTAAGACATCTCTAGAATAGCAAATTCGTAGAAGCAGAATGGAGTAACTACGGAATAAGGGGGAGGAGGAAATGGGGAATTATTTTTTAATGGGTACAGAGTTTGTTTGTGGTGAAAAAGTTCTGGAAATGGACAGTAGTGATGGTTGTACAATGGATGGTGACTGCAGCCATGAAATTAAAAGACACCTACTCCTTGGAAGAAAAGTTATGAGCAACCTAGATAGCACATTCAAAAGCAGAGACATTACTTTGCCAACAAAGGTCCATCTAGTTAAGGCTATGGTATTTCCAGTG
>SJYV01031325.1:165438-201070 GCA_006410875.1 Neotragus pygmaeus | reverse complement strand
ACACACACACACACACACACACACACACACACACACACTATTATTATAAAACTAATACATCAGGTGGCTCAGACAGTAAAAGCATCTGCCTACAATGTGGGAGACACGGATTCGATCCCTGGGTTGGGAAGATCCCCTGGAGAAGGAAATAGCAACCCACTCCAGTGTTCTTGCCTGAAAAATCCCATGGACGGAGGAGCCTGGCAGGCTACAGTCCATGGGGTCGCAAAGAGTTGGACACGACTGAGCAACTTCACTTCACTTCAATACATCTGTAGGCTTCTCCAGTAGCTCAGTGATAAAGAATTCCCCTGACAATGTAAGAGAAGCAGGTTCAATCTCTGGGTTGGGAAGATCCCCTGGAGAGGGAAATGGAAACCCACTCCAGTATTCTTGTGTGGAGAATCTCATGGACAGAGGAGCCTGGTGGGCTACTGTCCCTGGAGTTGCAAAAAGAGTCGAACTCAGTTTAGTGACTAAAGAACAGCAAAACATTTGTACTGAGGGTGAGACATATCCCTTGGCAGAGGTACTTCCACCTAAGTGATTGCATTGGTATGCCTTGTACCTGAGGTTCTCTGCTAGGCCCTGAGCCTTTGACAAGTGGCCTAGAGCAGTGAGACTAATGGCGTGAGCAAGCTGAGCTAGCTCAGAGAAGGAGGAATTCTGTCCAGGAACACTTGTTATGCTTCCCAGAAAGGTAATAGAGTCCTGAAGAAGTGCATGGCTATAGCAGGAATGCATTTACTGGCTTTTTTGACGAGCCTTTTACTACCTGCTGTCACTCTGTGGAGTCCCAAGCCAAAGGCATAGGAGATGCATGAGATTTCCTGAGAGGATGAAATTGAGAGAAGGATTTTCCTTGAACCCACCCATAGCTTCCGTGGGATGGGATGCGGAGGAAAAAGTGTCAAAAGCAATTTCATAATATATGAAGTATTGGCTTGGGCCAAGCTTTATGGAAATATATTTCTTTACATTACAGGTTTGAGTACTTCTTGAAAGAGACAGTCCAAGTTGTTCTGTATGGAATTCATGATATCAATTTTATGAACTATACCTCTATTTAAAAAAAAAATGTTGTCTTTCTAACTTACTTCACTCTCTATGACACTCTCCAGGTCCATCTGTATCCCTGCAAATGACACAATTTCAGTCCATTTCTGGCTGAGTAATATTCCTTTGTATATATGCACCACTAGAAAAGGTCAGTTTTCATTCCAGTTCCAAAGAAAGGCAATGCCAAAGAATGCTCAAACGACCGAACAATTGCACTCATCTCACATGCTAGTAAAGTCATGCTCAAAATTCTCCAAGCCAGGCTTCAGCAATATGTGAACTGTGAACTCCCTGTGTTCAAGCTGGTTTTAGAAAAGGCAGAGGGACCAGAGATCAAATTGCCAACATACGCTGGATCATCGAAAAAGCAAGAGAGTTCCAGAAAAACATCTATTTCTGCTTTATTGACTATGCCAAAGCCTTTGACTGTGTGGATCAAAATAAACTGTGGAAAATTCTGAAAGAGATGGGAATACCAGACCACCTGACCTGCCTCTTGAGAAATCTGTATGCAGGTCAGGAAGCAACAGTTAGAACTGGACATGGAACAACAGACTGGTTCCAAATAGGAAAAGGAGTACGTCAAGGCTGTATATTGTCACCCTGCTTATTTAACTTCTATGCAGAGTACATCATGAGAAACGCTGGACTGGAAGAAACACAAGCTGGAATCAAGATTGCCGGGAGAAATATCAATAACCTCAGATATGCAGATGACACCACCCTTATGGCAGAAAGTGAAGAGGAGCTAAAAAGCCTCTTGATGAAAGTGAAAGAGGAGAGTGAAAAAGTTGGCTTAAAGCTCAACATTCAGAAAACGAAGATCATGGCATCCGGTCCCATCACTTCATGGGAAATAGATGGGGAAACAGTGGAAACAGTGTCAGACTTTATTTTGGGGGGCTCCAAAATCACTGCAGATGGTGACTGCAGCCATGAAATTAGAAGACGCTTACTCCTTGGAAGAAAAGTTATGACCAACCTAGATAGTATATTCAAAAGCAGAGACATTACTTTGCCGACTAAGGTCCGTCTAGTCAAGGCTATGGTTTTTCCTGTGGTCATGTATGGATGTGAGAGTTGGACTGTGAAGAAGGCTGAGTGCCGAAGAATTGATGCTTTTGAACTGTGGTGTTGGAGAAGACGCCTGAGAGTCCCTTGGACTGCAAGGAGATCCAACTAGTCCATTCTGAAGGAGATCAACCCTGGGATTTCTTTGGAAGGAATGATGCTAAAGCTGAAACTCCAGAACTTTGGCCACCTCATGCGAAGTGTTGACTCATTGGAAATGACTCTGATGCTGGGAGGGATTGGGGGCAGGAGGAGAAGGGGACAACCAAGGATGAGATGGCTGGATGGCGCCACAGACTTGATGGACATGAGTCTGAGTGAACTCCGGGAGATGGTGATGAACAGGGAGGCCTGGAGTGCTGCGATTCATGGGGTCGCAAAGAGTCGGACGCAACTGAACTGACTGACTGACCACATCTTGTTTATCCATTGCTCTGCTGATGGACATTTACATTGTTTCCATGCCTTCAGTTCAGTTCAGCCGCTCAGTCGTGTCCAACTCTCTGCGACCCCATGAATCGCAGCACGCCAGGCCTCCTGTCCATGCCTTGGCTATTGTAAATAGTGTTGTAATGAACATTGGCGTGCATGTATCTTTTGGAATTACGTTTTTCTCTGTGTATATGCCTAGGAGTGGGATTGCTGTGTCATATGGTAGTTCTATTTTCAGTTTTTTAAGGAACCTCCATACTGTTCTCCATTGTGGCAGTATCACTTTACTTTCCCAGCTACAGTGTAAGAGACACAGACTTAGAGAACAAATGTATGGACACCAAGGGAGGAAGGAGGGGTGGGATTAACTGGGAGATAGGGATTTACATATATAGAGTCACTATGTATAAAATAGATCACTGATGAGAACCTACTGCATAGCACCGGGCAGAAAGAAAGTACAGTCTGTTTGTAGGACATACATTGAAAAAGTGAAAGTGTTAATTGCTCAGTCACATCTGACTCTTTGTGATCCCATGGATTATTGCTCGCCAGGTTCCTCTGTCCGTGGGATTCTCCAGGTAAGAATATTGGAGTAGGTAGTCATTCCCTTCTCCAGGTGATCTTCCTGACCCAGGGATCAAACCTGGGTTTCCCCACATTTGAGCCACCAGGGAAGCCCCAGGATATATATTAAGTTAATCTTTAAAATGCATTCCAATATACATTAGGTGCAGACAAATACTGTTTGATTCCTCTTATACAAGATGGCACCCCACTCCAGTACTCTTGCCTGGAAAATCCCATGGACGGAGGAGCCTGGTAGGCTGTAGTCCATGGGGTCACTAAGAGTCAGACATGACTGAGCAACTTCACTTTCACTTTTCACTTTCCTGCATTGGAGAAGGAAATGGCAACCCACTCCAGTGTTCTTGCCTGGAGAATCCCAGAGATGCGGGAGCCTGGTGGGCTGCCGTCTGTGGGGTCACACAGAGTCAGACACAACTGAAGTGACTTAGCAGCAGCAGCATACAAGCTACTTAGAATAGTTAAATTTGGAGTCAGAAAGTACAGTGGTAGATGCTAGGAGTCAGGGTGTGAAGGACTGGGGAGTGAGTATTTAACAGAGACAGAGTTTCAGTTTAAGAAAGTGAAACATTCTTTGTTGCTGCTAAGTCGTTTCAGTCGCGTCTGACTCTTAGTGACCCCATGGACTGTAGCCCACCAGGCTCCTCCATCCATGGGATTTTCCAGGCAAGAGTATTGGAGTGGGGTGCCATTGCCTTCTCCGGAAACATTCTTTAAGAAGGTGAAATTGCACAGCAACATAAATGCACTTAATACAACTGAACTGTGCAATTAAATAGGGTTAAAATAGCATGTTTTATATTATGTGACTTTTACCACAATTTTTAAAAATTAAATTTTTTGAGGTGAAAGCCACACAAAATATAATGAACCATTTAAAGTGAACACTTAGGTGGTATTAGTATACTCACCATACGGTGCAGTCACCACCTCTACCTATTTCCAAAATGCGGTCATCCCCCAAAAGGAAACCTCATGCCCAGTAAATAGTTATGTCCTAATCTCCTGTCCTCCAAGCCCCAGGCAACAATCTGTTTTCTGCTTCTATAGATTCACCTATTCTGAAAATTTGATATAAAGGGAATCACACAATGTGTAACCTTTTGTGCCCGAGTTATTTCACTTAGCATAATGTGCTCAAGATTCATCCATACTATAGCCTATGTTTGTATTTCATTTCTTTTTAACTTTTTGTTTTGTATTGGGGTATAGCCAATTAACCATATTATGCTTGTTTCAGGTGGATAGTGAAGGGACTCAGCCAGACATATGCATGTGCATATATAAGTTCCTTTTTATGATTGACTAATATCCTCTTATATGTATATACCAACTTTTTTTTAATCCGTTCATCCACTGAATTTGGGTTGTTTCCCAAATTTGGGGCTACTTTTGGCTACTGTGAATAGCGTTGCTATGAGTGTACTTGTACCTGTATCTGTTTATCTGTTTTTGACTCTTTTAGGTATATACCTAGGAGTGAAATTGCTGGGTCATCTGATAAGTCTGTGGTTAACTTTTTGAAGAGGCACCAAATTGCTTTCCACAGCAACTGTACCATTTTATATTCCTAGCAGCAATGAACAAGGGTTCCAGTGTCTTCACATTCTCACTGACAGTTGTTATTGTCTTGTTTTTTGATTTGAGCCATCCTAGTGAAAGAAAAGTGGTATCTCTTTGTGGTTTCGATTTTAATATACCTGATGAGTAATGTTGTTGAGCAGCTTTTCACATGCTTACTGGCCATCTGGATCGCTTCTTTTGAGAAATGTCTATTCAAGTTCTTTGGCCTTTTAAAAAATTAGCTTACCTTCTTCCTGTTGAGTTGTAAAGTACTTTTTGTATATTCTGTATATCTAGACCTTTTTCAAATACATTATTTGCTAATGTTTTCTCCCACATGTAGTTTGTCTTCACTTTCTTGAGAATGTCTTTTGATGTAAAAGTTTCCAATTTTGGTGAAGTCTAATTTATTTATTTTTTCTCTTTTTGTGTGTGCTTTTGGTATCATGTCTTAGAAAAAGTGAAAGTGAAAGTTTCTCAGTAGTGTGCAACTCTTCACAACCCCATGGACATCATCCATGGAATTCTCCAGGCCTGAAATATTGGAATGGGTAGCCATTCCCTTCTCCAGGGGATCTTCCCAACCCAGGTCTCCTGCATTGCAGGTGGATATTTTACCAGCTGCCACCAGCTAAATCCAAGGTCACAAAGATTCAAACTTTTTTTTTTTTTATAGTTTTAGCTCTTCTATCTAGGACATTGATCCATTTGAAGTTAACATTTGCATATAACTTAAGTGTTCAAATCCATTTTTTTCCATGTAGGTGTTCAGCTGTCCCAGCACCGTTTCTTAAGGAGATTATTTTTTCCTTGTTGAATGGTCTTGGCACCCTTGTCAAAATCAATCGGCCGTGGATGTATGGATCTATTTTTCACTATTATTACACACTTCTATATTCATAGAACTTTCATGACGAACATTTCAGCTATAATCAGTTCTGTTTTGTTTATTTCTCTTAGATACTAGATTTCTGAGGGATTTTCAAGCCATTAATTATGACGTTATATTTTTTTCTCCCTCATTCATTTAAGCATTTCTTGGCCTCTTTTCTGCTGGTGCTACCCAATGATCCAATAAGACTGGGAAACAATTTTGAGTAATTTGTAAATAATAAACTTGGCTCCTGTGATGACGCAGCACCTGCAGTGCCGACTGCAGGATGAAATGAGGCCCTCGCACTTTCTTCCACTTGTCCCTCTGAGTTCCCTTGAAAACAGTCAGCTCCTCTTCTGATGAAGTTATTCTCAGAAATGGCACTTCTGTCGCTTTCCTCTTAAACTGACTCCATGCATGACATCTTGTGTCTTGCTGCACATTTGTCATTTTTTGGCCCAAGATCTCTGACTGATTATTCACTATTGACTCTTTGAGGCCACAGTTGCTCCTGGTAGAATTACTTCTGAGCCCCCAATAGGCCAATTTCTGAACTTTTCCAATTGAAAAGGGCAAGCAGTAATGTTTAATTTTGAAACCTCTGTGGAAAACTGAAGGGGGCAGACTTGAACAAATAAATTCATATGCTGCTGCTGCTGCTGCTAAGTCGCTTCAGTCGTGTCCGACTCTGTGCGACCCCCTAGACGGCAGCCCACCAGGCTCCTGTCCCTGGGATTCTCCAGGCAAGAACACTGGAGTGGGTTGCCATTTCCTTCTCTAATCCATGAAAGTGAAAAGTCAAAGTGAAATCGCTCAGTCATGTCTGACTCCTAGTGACCCCATGGACTGCAGCCTACCAGGCTCCTCCGTCCATGGGATTTGCCAGGCAAGAGTAGTGGAGTGGGGTGCCATTGCCTTCTCCAAAACTCATATGAGCTGGCCACAAAACTCACTGAAAACTGTCATGGGAGGAAAGAAGAGGCATCTGACACCAAAAAACAAAGAGAGGTCCTTGGTGTTCCTATGACAGCATCAAGCTGTGACATGGGGATAGGAGGAACGTTGAGTTATTAATCCCTTAAATCTCCTACAGGCCTGGTCCAGAAAAGAGCTCTGAGTTTATTGCTGATCCAAAGAAGATGAGTTACTGATATATGATGCCTTAGAGATACTGATGCTGAAATGCACAACAGATCCTGTTTTCTGTAGGATGTTCAAGAGCATTGCAGTCAAAAAGCTTCTGGATGTCTTGACCACAAAGAAGCCTTGATTGGAAGGTTGTCTTTCATCTGAAGCCAAGTCCCTATACTGCTGTGAGAGAAGAAACACATCCATGCCATGTCATCAGATGCTGGGACCGCAGTAAAGTCACCACTGTTCTCACATCCTTTCTATGGACAGTAGGGGAGGGACCCAGGTTCAGCACTGTGAGGACTGAGAGCAAGACTGCTCTCAAACGTTCCCTGGTGGCCTTGGGAAGAGGTTGATTCTTTTGCATCCCCTACATTTTGTCTCTTGGAATTCATAGGGAAAATTATAGGAAAGAAACATTGTTAAATGTCACAGAGGAAGTCACAGAACACTTAAACTACTCTTTATAATAATCTAGATTCAAATTAAGTTATACCAAGTTGCCTTACAGTATTTCGTCGTCTCCCTTTACTATCGCCTCTTTTATAAAATCATGCATCCCCGTTGCCTCTTTCTCCTCAAACAAACCTGCATTCTTAGGGCTTCCATCCTGGCTCTATCTTCCCTTGAGCCACCTTAAACTTCCTTCTGCACTTACCTCTGCTCATCCCTTTCTGAAACACTTGCTTCCTTTGAGTTCCAAGGCATCCGTCTCTCCTGCTTCTATTCTTTGATTAATCTTTCTCGCTCCTTCATTAATTTCTTGCCTTTTGATGCTGAAGGTATGTTTCCTCCAAAGTTCCAAGTTTCCTGTTCTCTTCTCACCATCTGTATTCTCTCAGGATGACTGAGTCTCTACCAGTGGCTTCTATTATCACCTGTATTCTGATGTCCCTCAACTCTGTAGTTACCACCTGTCTCCCACACTCCAGCCACATTGCCAACTGCCTTCTGGACACCACCAAGGAATATCTTGTAAGATGATCATACTTAGGATGTCTGAAAGTGAAAGTCTCTCAGTTGTGTCCAACTCTTTGTGACCCCATGGACTGTACAGTCCGTGGAATTCTCCAGGCCAGAATACTCAAATGGGTGGCCCTTCCCTTCTCCAGGGGATTTTCCCAACCCAGGAATCGAACCCAGGTCTCCCGCATTGCAGGTGGATTCTTTACCAGCTGAACCACATGACATTTATAGAAAGCTTTGTAATTCTCTGAATTTTACCTTGGTTAAAAGTAGTCAATTATATTATCACCTTCTCTAAGCTTCTACATTTTGTTTATGACACTTCCAAAATATCTTCCTTATTTATTTTGACTGTCATTGCCCCATTTAAAACCACAATATTCCAACCAATAGCCCTTAAACTCTGTGAGGTCAGGAATTTTTGTCCATTCTGTTCACTATTTCAATGCTTAGCATAGTACCTGGCAGATTGCAGGCCATTGATAAGTATTTGCTCAATTAGCAAAACAATTATTTTCCTAGATTCTCTCCCTTTAATTCATTCTACACAACCATCAGTAGTAACCAACAAAGACACAATCATATCATTAATTGTCCAGAAACTTTTCATGGTCACCTTCCGTTTGCTGCAGAAAGAAAGTCACTGTGTCTAATTGAAACACTCAGGACCTCTCAGGGCATGACCCTCATGTACTTCTGAGAACTCATTTCCCACCACTATCTGCCAGGACCCTACTCACTGCAGAGGTTAGACTGTTTCCATGCCTTCAATGTACTATGTACATTTCCATCTCTTTTTCTTTGTTCTGTCTGTTCTCTCTGCCAAAAATACCTTCTCTCCTTTGTATCTGAGCTGGGTTGGTCCTTTAAGTAGTCAAATTTGGCAGGGGGCGGGGGTGGGGGAGCGGGTGGAAAGTCAAGAATTAAAAATAGGCAAATAAAGGTAATATAACTTGGGGTGTAATTGAAGGTTAGGAAAAGACTAAAAGGCTGCCTTTTAGAATCTCTTTCTTTAAAATGACCCTTCAGCGTCCTGCATTTTTAGGACCCAAAGTTCNCCACCAGGGAAGCCCTTAAATACAAGAATACGGTCTCTCAGAAAACCTCCTGCAGAGACACAGCACTTCAGACCCGAGTACCAACATCACAGATCTCAAGGGAGGAAAGGAAGCCAGGTTGAAAGAAGAAGGGGAGGAGGCGGGAGAGGGGGGCAAAAGGGGTGGCCTTACAGCCGTCTCCGCCCACCTACAGATGCCCAGGCGTTATGGGACTCTTCCCTGGTCCTCCAGAGAAGGGAGGACTGGAACTCGGCCCTACCAGAAATCAGACCAGACCAGAACCAGAATTCGAGTTCTCTGCCAAGAGGAGGTGATCAGTCTCCAATCCTCAGCTCAGGCTGAGGGCCCTTCGACCAGATTCCTGCATCCAGGACCGGGAGGCTAGAAAATTGGGGAAGGAGAGGAAAGAGAGAGGGAAAGGGAGAGAGGTCAATAAAGTCTCTTGTTCCTTACCAGTCAGGGCACTCTGGCCAGTTGTCCGCATCAGGAGGAAACCAGGGACAAAAGGGTCCCAGTTGTGGCCGCTGGGTCTGGTCCAGTGGCAGGCAAGCTGGCCCCTGAGTACCCCGAGTGGTCAGGATGTCAGTCTCAGCGAAGAAGAGTCCCCGCCAGAGTCGACATTTATTGCAGGAAGGCGGACCCTTTCCAGGGCCCCAAACTGGGCTCTGGTCTAACACTCGGAAAAGAATTGTCCGAGGAGACACATGTGCTGACAAAGCAAGAGATTTTACTGGGAAAGGGCACCCGGGGGGAGGGCAGCAGGGTAAGGGAACCCAGGAGAACGGCTCTGCCGCGTGGCTCGCAATGTCGGGTTTTATGAACCAATGAAGAATCCTTCTTGAGCCATTTCTTATTTCCTAATTGAAAAAAACCTCTAGCTTAAAAAAAAAAACCTTTTGGGGTATCACATCATGCTAAGTTGCTCAGTCATGTCCAACTCTGCGACCCCATGAAATGCAGCCCGCCAGCTTCCTCTGTCCATGGGATCTTCAGGCAAGAATACTGGAGTGGGTTGCCATTTCCTCCTCCAGGGGATCTTCCTGACCCAGGGATCAAACCCATGTCTCCTACATTGGCAGGCAGATTCTTTACCACTGAGCCACCTGGGAAGCCCTGAATTGGGATATAGCCGATTAATGTGAGAGTTTCAGGTGAACACAGAAGGGACTCATTCATATATAAATATGTATCCATTCTCCTCCAATCCCCTCCCATCCAGGCTGCCACATAACACTGAACAGAGTTCCATGTGCTATACAGTAGGTCCTTTCTGGTTATCTATTTTAAATGCAGCAGTTTGTACACGTGTGGCTTTTAATTCAATATCTTTCTTTTTCATACTTCCAATGCTAGATTCAGCTTTGTCTTCTAGGAAAGCTTCAAAGTTTAGATATTTTGATGTTCAGAGATTTTCTGAGGAACAAAGTTTAAACTAAATACATTAACAAAAATGAAAAAAAAAGAATTTTTTTTTCTGCATTCCTTCACTTACATATCCTTGAATCAATGCTGTGGTCTTTGACAAACAACACTTCCTTAGACTAGATCTTGGGTTCTGGATTCTGGAAATATTACTTTGCCTTGTATAACTGTTCTAGGAACTAGGGGTTGGCTCATTTCACAATTTGTTGTGTCTGCCAACACTTTCTGATGTGCATTTGGTCTCTTTAAAAAAAAAAAAAAGGGCAGCTCATAAAAGAAACATTTGGCATTAAACAAATACAACTTCTGAGACTCTGAAGGATCTACACCCGTTGCAGGAGGAAAGAGTCCAGCCTGCAGCTTTTAAAAGAAACCCAGCTCTGCCCAGGACTGAGAAATGGCTCTCCCTGAGACTGAGCAGAATATTAAGTTAAACAGAATGGATTTTGCACTTAAATTTCTCTGGCATTCTACAATACAAAGGCAACAGAATTTGATTTTGGACTTTATTTCCTTCACTCTTTTTCTTAAACTTGAATTGATGAGCTGGTTCTTTTCTGCCTGCTCTCCAGATCTCTCTGTATACTTCTTGCCCCAGAGGTGGTGCAGGCGCTTGGCCCTCTGCCTCTCCAGAGCTCGCCCCCGGAAGCACCGGCAGGACAAGAGGGAACTGAGGGCACGTGTTTATCCCCTCTGTTCCTTCCAGGTTGCCACGAGTTCCTTTTCTCTCTCTAAGGTGGCCCTCTCCATGCAACTCCTTTCTCCAGAGTCTGAGGCTCCCGCGCTCCGTGGGTCCCCTCAGGCCCAGGGTGGCATCAAGTACTCGCTCCTGAGAAGCCCAGATGCTGCCATCCTTCACTTCGGACGCCTTGTCTCCACTGTGATCAACAGGTCTTTTATCAAAACCTTGTCTACTGCCCAGCATGAGCTGCCATCTGCTTCCTCCTAGAAGTTAATGGATACAGCCTGGAAGGGAGTTCAGTGGACAAGTTACATTTCTCCCTGGGAATCTGATAATAAGAAGAGGATTGTATTTTATGATTTTTCATTTGCTCTCTTTGAAGAACCTCTGATTGCCTCTTCTGGATATGTGGCTGGATACATTTGGGATGTGAAGTAATATAAGTGAACTTCAGCCTTCAATGCAGAGAAGTCTTGGAGGAGGTAATTTAATTGGTTATTGTTTTGTGCTAGAACCGTTTGAATGTAAAATCTATACTGCCTATAAGTGGTCCCAGGGGTACTCAAAGGTGCAGTAACCAGTATTCGCAGAGCAGCCTCAGGAGAAGGGTCATCCTGAGATGCCCACTCCCCTTTCCGGCTGACAAGGCTATAACTCTAGCCGACCGAAGACTTAACAGTTAAGCCCCAGATGGTAAATAATTCGCCTGCAGTGCAGAAGACCCAGGTTCAATCCCTGGTCAGGAAGATCCCCTGGAGAAGGGAACGGCAACCACTCCAGTACTCTTGCCTGGAGAATCCCCTGGACAGAGGAGCCAGGTGGGCTGCAGTCCATGGGGTCACACAGAGTCAGACGCGACCGAATGACTAACACGCTCACTTCCCAGTGGATTAAGGTGCAGGAGCTTAGGCGGTTCTCATGGTGAGAGAAGTTCGCTGGCCACTCCCGATGCTCCCCGGATGCAGAGGGAATCTCATCAGTGAGACGCTGCTGGCCCCTCTCCACCCATGGCCCCCAGTTCCCGACCCCCTAAATGACGTCACGTGACTGGTGAGTCCACGAGAAAGTGGGTATGAACCCCTCCCTCCGGGCTGCACACTCTTCAGGAAGCCTCTGCTGACAGTGGCCAGGCAGTCCGTCCAGCTCCAGCCACAGCTTCCCACCCTTCAGTTGGCGCTGTGCGTGCAGACGGCTGCATTAATCCAGACAGTGAGACTTGGTGAGGAAACTGACTTAATTCCAGAATTTGGTATGAAGAAATACATTTGTACACAAACACAGGCCATCGGAGATAATATTTGGACTTCCATCTGCCTTGCTCCTTGGAGAACAGGGGTAGCATTTATTTGTCATCCTCCATGACCCCCGAAAAGTTAAAAGTTTCTCAGACCAAATCCTGTATTTTGCTAACATGATTTCTTGGCATTTATACTACATAAATACTAAAAAGTTAATATCATTAACCTACCATCAAAGACTGGCTGTCCCCGGGGGCTCAGTGGTAAAGAATTCTCCAGCCAATGCATGAGATGCAGATTTGATCCCTGGGTTGGGAAAATCCTCTAGAAGAGGACTCAGAAACCCACCCTAATATTCTTGCTTGAAGAATTCCATGGACAGAGGAGCCTGGTGGGCTACAGGCTATAGCATGGAACAGTTGGATACAACTGGAGCAACTTGGCAGGCACACACCATCAAAGACGAAGTTGTGATTCATTATTTGTTTCACAAGAAAGGTGAATGCTATAATTCCCAGCAAAAACACAAAGCATTAAATTATATAGCAATCAAGGAAAAAGCAAAAATAATATATCTGCCATTGCTTGGAAGATTTCAATTTATTAAGCCAAAATGAGCATGTAATTCTTGAAAAAAAAAAAAAACACCTTGAAAACTGAATTAAAATAAATGGTGGAATTTTTCACTTAGTGTTACCTCTCCTGAGTCTTCCATCATTTTCTGTTCAGATAAACTACCAGCTTTGTTTCTTCTTCTTTGTCCTCCACGTAGAGAATAAAGGTCAAAATCTGAGTGTGCACCTCTGGTTAACTGTGACTGCTGATGAGGGCGCCGGGGAAAGAGCGGCTGACACCAGGTCAGTTCGAATGACAGAAAAACCGCTGCACTGATAAGAGAGCCAGACCTTCCTTGTTTTGTGTCGTGTCTGATAGCCAGTGGAGCACGCAGGGTAAGTGCTGGTTGACAAAGATACACTATTATGTGAAAGCTATCAGAGTTCAAGCGAGGAAGGTTGCTGCTTGGGAGGAACATCTCTGGGTTAAACAATTGAAGAGCTGCCAGAGCAGGCCACTGGAGGGTCATCCACAGCCCTGTTGAGAAAAAGACAAGGCTGGTGGGAAACTTCCCAACACGAGTCCCCGCGAGCCCAGCATTGGTACTGGTGATTTGGCGACATGTCTCTCTGGTGGTGGATTTCACTTCCTGAACAAACCCTTTTTTCAGCAAGGTTTGAGCTAGTCTGCGCTTGATACCAAGAACACAAGACTGACTTGTCCCAGGAGGGACAGTAAGTCACAATGCAAGCAGTGTGAACCAGAAGGAGAATGCTCTGAGTACACCAAGAGAGGACACGGCTCTGCCAAGAGAACCCAGAGAGTCATGGGAAGTTGTTCTACACATAAACTACATCTTGCAAGGAAAGATGACTCACTGGAAAAGACCCTGATACTGGGAAAGACTGAAGGCAAAAGGAGAAGGAGGCGGCAGAGAACGAGCTTATACTGTATCACCAACTTAATGGACATGAATGTGAGCAAACTCTGGGAGATGGTGAAGAACAGGGGAGCCTGGCATGGTGCAGTCCATGGGGTCTCAAAGAATCACACACAACTTAGAGACTGAAAGAGAACAACACGGAAAAAGCGATGTTTGAGGAAGGAAGGGGTATTTCATGAACGAGGAGTGTTCTGCATTACTGTATCACCCCGCACTCATCAACCATAAACTTTCATCCAACATCAGCTCAGTGTCAGGAACTTTGCCAGGCAACAGAAATACCTGCTTTCAAGGAACAGTCAAGTTAAGTATACAAAACATATTTGCTGCTGCTAAGTCACTTCGGTCGTGTCCGACTCTGTGCGACCCCATAGAGGTCACACCCCACCAGGCTCCTCTGTCCCTGGGATTCTCCAGGCAAGAACACTGGAGTGGGTTGCCATTTCCAATGCATGAAAGTGAAAAGNGGTGGCTGCCTTGCACTTCAGGCTGGACACCTGTACGACTGATCGTGGAACCATGTAACTATCAGGCTGCAAAAATCCAACCTGTCTCTGTTTTTCTTCAGGGATATCTGACCTTTTCTCCTGAGAGAAGAGGGAGGTCATTTAGCCAATACTTGTAGGCTAAATGGCTGCAGAATGTTTGCCTCATCTAAGATGTGCTCAGCATTTTGTTTCTCATCAAACCCTCAGCTGGGCACCTGTCTGCCCAGCCCCAAGCCCTTCTTTCTTGGATTCAATATGTAGAACCTATACATGAGAGCCTCTAGAAACTTTAAAAAGTTTCAGTGTTTCCCAGTGGGAAATAATTAGTAATCTTCACGACTTCTGTGCCTTTTCTTATATGTAGCAGAGAAGAGATGTTCACATGCCCTAAACAACCAGACAGGATAATCATTGATTTTGTGTCTGTGAGCCTGATTCACACTCATCATGTTCCTCTTGTATCATTGTTTCAAGTTCACGACCCTATGATTGTATGTCCTCATTGGTAGTGGGGAGGGAGGATTTTCTTTAAAAAATTTTTTTAATTACAGAGGTATAAAAAAAAGTACACAATAAAATGCACAGCTTTTAAATGTAGTTTTGTCATTAAACCCAAATTTGTGTGCCTGGAGCACAGTGAGGCCAAACAGACTGAAATGTCAGAGTTTGCAGCAGAAAATGGTTTATTGTAAAGACCAAGCAGGGAGAATAGGTGGCTCACGCTCAAAAGACTCAAACTTTCCAGTAGGTTTCAGGGAAGATTTTATAAGCAAAATTTGGGAGGAGGGCTTCAGAGTGTGTAACGTTCCTCTGATTGGTTGGTGGTGAGGTAGCAGGCTGATATTCCTGGAATCTCAATCATCGGCTTTCAGCCTGAAATAAACTACTCCCAGAAGCAGAATTGAAGAATTTCAAAAGATAACGAGAGAGGATATAAAGAATAGGTGTGGTTGGATGTGATGTGTGGGAAAGAAAAGAGTAAAGAAGAATCCAAGGCTTCTGGTTTAGACACTTCTGGGGGAAATTGCAGGACCATGGATTGAGTATTGAGCATGGATAGAAAAATAGATTTGAATAATTCATCATGAATTTAATTTGGACTAAACTGAGTTTGAGCTGGCTGTGGATATCCACCTGAAGATGACTACAGATAATTAGATACTTATGTCTGGAACTCTGGAGAGCCCTCCAAGCTTGAACTATTATATATTCGAGAGTCACAGCACACTGATGGAGAAGGCAATGGCACCCCACTCCAGTACTCTCTTGCCTGGAAAATCCCATGGATGAAGGAGTTTGGTAGGCTGCAGTCCATGGAGTCGGTAAGAGTTGGACACGACTGAGAGACTTCACTGTCACTTTTCACTTTCATGCATTGGAGAAGGAAATAGCAACCCACTCCAGTGTTCTTGCCTGGAGAATCCCAGGGATGCAGGAGCCTGGTGGGCTGCCGTCTATGGGGCTGCACAGAGTCGGACATGACTGAAGCGACTTAGCAGCAGCAGCCGCAGCACACTGATGGTCATTGGAGCATGGAGGAACTTTGGTGTCTAGGGTATTGAGGATGAGACTCTGAGAAATGCTGACATTTTAAGGGACTGACAAAGAAAGATGAGCCAGCAAGGGGGACTGTGATATAGCAGCTCATGAGGTAGGAAGAAAACCAAAACCACACAGTGCCAGGAGAATGGGAAGCTGTGGAGGCTGAAACACGCGACCACTTGCAGAGTAGGTCACTGATGTTAAGTCATGAAGAAAAGTCAGGTGAGATGAAGCCCGTTGAGGCCATTGCAATGAGCACAGAGGAAGCCACCCATTGTTCTTAACGAGAACAGTTTCAGTGATGTGATGAGAAAGGCAACCAGGTTGCACTGAGCTGAGCCAAGAGGAGACAGCAATGCAGAGAGCTGATGGAGGCTGTGAGGTAGAAAAGTCAAGGGCAAAGCTGATGTGGGTGTGAGGTCATGGGAAACTTGTGTTGTTGCACTTGTTTCTTGAGCTGGGAGAGCAGTGAACTTGTTTACGTGATGATTAGAAAGAGTTGGTATGGGTGGAGCGATTGTAGCTATTGAAAATAGAAAAGGTGCCTGTGTTTCTCAAGAGACAGGAATGGTTGTATGTCAAAAATAGCTGTGGAAGGAGTAGCCACATGGAAGAGGAACAGAACTTCTGCAACAATGGGGGCAGGATGCCCATTATGGATTAATTTGCATCTCCTTAAATGTTGAAGTCCTAACCCTCCCCAGTACTTCAGAATGTGACATAATTTGGAAATAGAGATTGTTGTGAATGTAATTAGTTAAGATGAGGTCTCACTGGAGTACAGAGGGCACCTAATCCAATATGTCTGGCATCCTTATAAAAAAGGTGGATTTGGACACAGACATGCATGTCCAAAGAGTGCAACATATGAAGATGGAGCCAGGGATCAAGGTGATGCAGCAGAGACCATCAAAGATTGCCAGAAAACCACCAGGAGTCAGGAGTGAAGCCTGGACCAGATCCTTCACTAGCAACTTCAGAAAGAACCAACCCTTGATCGTGAACTTTGGGCCTCTAGCACTGCAAGATAATACATTTCTGTTGTCAAAGTCACTCAGTTTGAGGTGTTTTGTTATCACAGCCCTAACTGACTAATAGGGTAACAAGTGGCAGTAAATTTGCACGTGGCAGGCAAGATATCAAGGGAGTTCTGACATGATGGTTGTTACTTTTTACTATGAACTTGGACCCAATGTCATCTCTGGGGCATCTGTCAGGAAGGGCATGGGGTGCTTGGAGATAGGTAGAGAAACCTTGAAATAGCCATTATGAACAAAAAAAGATAGCAGTTTACAAGAAAAAAAAAAAACTGAGAAGCCTGCTGGATAGTATTGAGACCCCCAAGTGAGTTTGGATCTCAGTAATTTACAATTAAAAAAAAAATATTAGTCCCTTCCAGTGACACGCCACTGCCCAATGCAATTATTTTGAGAATATATTTTCCACCAGTGAAGTCACAGCCCACTATCTTTCTCTACTCTGCCTGCCTTTTCTTAAGCCCCTGTCCTTAGTGAAGGTACAAAGTAATAAAACTATTTTATTCATAGGAAAGGTCATTAAAATTGCTCATCACTCTGTTTGCCCATGTGCTTCTCACAGTCTTCCACCACCAAGAACTAATCCCCAGGGTTTAGCTTATAAAATCCATGACTAAAAAATGTTTTTGTCTTTCATCATCAGCTTTCTCATAGATCTGGTGTCTCTGAGCTGTACTCTGGAGCTGAAATGTCTCCTCAAGGCATTTTCTTCACTCTTAAGTTCAAGAATGTCTTAAGAGGCTTGTTTTCTCTTCCCATGAATATGAATCAGGGCTCAGCAGGGTCTGTAACTAACCAGTCCCGTGGAAGTGCAGTAATGTGGTTGCTATAGGAAAAGCTTCCATGGAAAACTTGGAATGCATGGTTTTTTTATTCCCCACGCGCAGCATCAATTTCTTCGGGTAAAATATGGCAACTCATGTGAATCGCATGAAACTCATGTGAAATGAGTTTGAAAGTCCCAACAGAGAAAATGGGACTTTGATTTTTATGAAATTTGTATTATTCCCACTGCTAAGTAAGCCAGTTTTATTTTAGATCCCATCCTCTGAGTAAGCAGCAAAGTTCAAAAAGCCTGCCAGAAAAAGGTGATGCATTTCTTAAGAGATATTGC
Organism: Neotragus pygmaeus; assembly: GCA_006410875.1. Classification (NCBI taxonomy): domain Eukaryota; kingdom Metazoa; phylum Chordata; class Mammalia; order Artiodactyla; family Bovidae; genus Neotragus; species Neotragus pygmaeus. The sequence continues at coordinate 183,307 of SJYV01031325.1, read as the reverse complement.
AAGAGAATTGCAACAGCTGGCAATACTCATTAAGGACACAGAGAAGGCTGGAGCTGGGGACACCTCCAGAAGGGAAAAGAGCTGGAGAAGTGGGTAGAGCAGGAAAAAGGTAGCGTTTGGGCTGACAGTTTGTGCTGGCCTCAGAAAGTTCCATCCAATGCCTGAAACAACATCCCCTGAGTACCCTCCCCTCACTGAAGGAGTCAGTGTCTCAGGTTCTGATGGGCTGGTCTGGCTGCCAAAGCGCCAAGAGTTCTTTAAGGAGGAAGCCATCCAATTAGATGGTACTTGGTGATAGATTTTTGAAGTCTTAACTCTAGCCCCAGGGAAAGTAGGTCCAAGCCTGGGTCAGGTCTTACCTCCTACTGCTGTATGTAAAATGTTTTCTTTTAGGGGCAGAAGGGGACATGATATTCTTTTTTATGTGTTTTTTTATTGAAATATAGTTGATTTACAATATTATATTAGTTTCAGGTGTATCACACAGTGATTCAATGTCTTTATAGATTATACACCATTTGAAGTTATTACAAAGTAATGGCTATATTCTTGATTCATTCTTCACCAGTGACCCTGTGTGCTTATTCGTAGAATGCAAACTCTCCCCATCCCATCTTATTCACACCACTTTCTCTAAACTCTAGTTTGACTGTAATAATGAAATCTCAGAGCACACATATCATAGAATCACAGAATCACAGAATGATAACGTTTCAGCATAATTTAGAGGTAATCTAGCCAAGAGCCTCCCATCTCTCTCTCCCTCCATTTATGTTATTACCAACATGATCATCATCACTGTTTTATAGGAAAGAAAATAAAAACTGAAGTCCAGTTTAAGTAATTTGATTACATGCTATATTACTGGCATAACAAGTATTAACCTGAATATTTTGCCTTTGTATTCACAGATCTTCCCACTGCATCATTCAAATGGGTTCAGAGCATAGAGATCAGATGGTCAAAATGAAAGATCCACTGGAGCAGACTCAGTAAACACTGATTTCATGAAAATAGCTCTGATCTGCATGCTAAGAGGGAGTTAAAAAAAAAAAAAGATTCATTATGGTCTCTTCTTATCTAATCAGTTCCTATGCTGCGCTATGCTCAGTTGCTAGGTCATGTCCAACTCTTTTGTGACCCCACAGACTCTAGCCCACCAGGCGCCTCTGTTCATGAGATTTCCCAGGCAAGGATACTGGAGTGGGTTGCCATTTCCTCCTCCAGGGGATCTTCTTGACCAGGGATCAAACCCACATCTCCTGCACTGGCAGGGGGATTCTTTATCACTGAGCCACCAATCAGTTCCTATTATATTAACAAGTATTTCAGTCAGTTCAGTTGCTCAGTCACGCCTGACTCTGCAACCCATGGACTGCAGCGTGCAGTATTTACCAAGTACTTAATCATATAGATTTCATTTTATCTATACTTCATAACCGGAGGAGGCAATGGCACCCCACTTCAGTACTCTTGCCTGGCAAATCCCATGGACGGAGGAGCCTGGTGGGCTGCAGTCCATTTATTTCAAACTTTTTCTCACATTGAATTTCATTTAATTCTTACAGCAAACCTGTGAGACAGAGAGAAAGAACAATTCAGTAGTATGGGGTATCAGTAGCTCCACTTTAGAGATGAGGAAAGTGAAGATCCAGAGAAAAGTGATAGACCCACGTTCACAAGGCTCATAATCATTGGAAGTGAGATTGGATCCCTGCATTTTAGCGACTTCACTACTTTAGTGACTGGTTCAATATTTTCTCCCTATTCAACAAACACTTATTAAACTCCCACTGTCTCTCAGGAACTATACCAGAGCCTAGTGCATTTGAGATCTCACTAGAAAATGTCTGATTTCAAGGACTTGGAAGCCTGGTAGGAAATTAGGTTAATAAACAATTGAATTATGTTCAGCGAAATGAAAATTATTAACTTGTGTCCACCAAAAATATCATTTAACTACTCTGAACCTCTCTTTCTTCATCTAGAATACCAATGCCCTTGCTGTGTTCTGTGGAATATATGTAATGCTCTTTAAAGTTTCATTTATATACACATAAGACTATAAAGGAGTTCAGAGAGCGGGCATAAGATGCTGACATTTGGGGGTGGGGAGTGAAAGTTCCAGGCAAAATTGCTCTAACAAAAACAGATATTTGTTTCACTCAACTTAGGAGAACCAACTTCCCACTGATTCACACAATGCCCTCTAAAGCCCTGTGATCTTTGGGGTAGGGACAGAAGCTAGCAGGATGCCCACTCCTCATATAATAGATCTTGGAGAGATCTATTCTAATTTGAAATTGGTCCACATGCTGAATGAATAAGCATAAATTGCTTACTTTCTCTGATTCTGGGCCCCTGAGGGGTCGAAAATCATAATTATCCCCATAAATAATATAGCATTATAAGTCAATAATGGGATGGCATCTTCCTGGCAGCTAGACTGCAATCGCCTGAATTCAGACCTTGAGTTTGCCAAGGTGCTTGTTACTGCAGGGTTGCTATTGGCTTATTATATTCTTTTGGTCTTGAAAATGGCTGTCTCGGCAGCTGAGTTCATTAGGTAAACAGCTGGGGTAATTGATAGTGTGAATACCATTTCATTTCCTGCTGCTCTAAAAGAATTTGCTCTGAGGTGGAAGAAAATGACCGGTTCTGCAGCCGTGAGTTCTGGCCAGTTTTCCTTGAGAAGCCTGCTGCAGGCTGAGTGTCTGCAAATTGTCTTCTTTCCTGTAAGAGCAAAGACCATGGGAGGGAACTATTGACTTGGTTTTCTCTCTTTCTCATGGCGGGCCTGGAGTTCCAAGTTCAGCTCTCATTCGGCTATGACTATTTTCACAGAGAGCTCCCAGTCCTCACTGGAAAGCCTTGGCAATGCCAGAAGGATGGTAGCGATGGCCAGGAAGGATAAAGATGAGCCTTTTCTCTGCTGTCAGCCCCAGGCCTGAGATTTCCAAATGCCAGAGGAAGGGCGTGACCTGGTTTTGTGAGGTTTAAAATAGGGGATGATGCTCTAGGAGAGGAAAAATAAAAATGGTGGGGGGGGGAATATGCAAGTCTATTGTATGGGAAGAAATATTTTCCCAAGTTTTGATGTTCAGTCATTAAGTCATGTCTACTCTTTACAACTTCATGAACTGCAGAACACCAAGCTTCCCTATCCTTCATTACCTCCCTGAGTTTACTCAAACTCATGTTCACCGAGTCGGCGATGTCATCCAACCATTCTATCCTCTTTTGCCTCTTTTTCCGCTTGCCCTCAATCTTTCCCAGCATCAGGATCTTTTCCAAAGTTAATTGGTAAATTTGAAGCTATTCCAATAAAAATCCCAGAAGAACTTAGTTTGACAAAATACTCCTACAGAGTATCCAAAAGAATGATACAGTAATAGTCAAATTTTACATAATCAGAATAATAAGAGGTGCCTTGCACTTGCAGAAAATAAAATACACTACCAGTTCAGTTCAGTCGCTCAGTCGTGTCCGACTCTTTGCAACCCCATGAATCACAGCACACCAGGCCTNCTCTTATTGCTCTTCTTTGGAACTCTGCATTCAGATGCTTATATCTTTCCCTTTCTCTTTGCTTTTCGCCTCTCTTCTTTTCACAGCTATTTGTAAGGCCTCCCCAGACAGCCATTTTGCTCTTTTGCATTTCTTTTCCATGGGGATGGTCATGATCCCTGTCTCCTGTTCACTGATCCCCAAAAGAAAATGGTTACACACATCAAGCCATGTGTGTACACCACCCATAATTTGTAGACCGTGAGCAGCACCTGTAAGCATAACTTGGAAGTGAATTCCTCAGCCACCCCCAACCAAGATTTTCTCTATTGTAGCTTTTATTCTTTCTTTCTCAGGAGTCCTGGTTTCATCCAGAAGGGGAATTCCCAGCAGTGTTTTCAGGAGGCAAGGCTGGGTATTCAACCTCCACTTGGAGGTGGAACTGGGAGCCAAGGGCACTCCTCACACAGAGCAGGGGCAGCACCCTCTCTTCAGGAAGCTCTCCTTGCCTCCTACTGACAGCAGAACAATTCTCAGTAATCCGTGTGCTCTGTTCAGCCAGTCGGCCCCATTCAGAATTCTGAATGGTCTCTCCACACCTGGAGCCCTAACCAGCCCACGCTGGAGCCACACTGAGTCTACAAGCTTTGGGTAGCCCTGTCCCCATGCTTCTGTACATTTTTCTTTTTTTTTTTAATTAAACTTTTTATTTTGCAGTGAAAGTAATAGTTGCTCAGTCATGTCTTACTCTTTGTGACCGCATAGACTGCAGCCTGCCAGGCTCCTCTGTCCATGGGGTTCTCCAGGCAAGAATAATGGAGTGCTTTGCCATTTCTTTTTCCAGAGGATCTTCCCAACCCAGGGATGGAATCCAGGTCTCCTGCATTACAGTCTGATTCTTTATTCTCTGAGCCACCAGGGAAGCACTGGGTTATAGTCAGTTAACAATGTTATGATAGTTTCAGATGGACAACAAAGGGACTCAGCCATAAATATGCAGATACCATTCTCCCGCGAACTCCCCTCCCACCCAGGCTGCCACATAACATTTAGCAGAGTTCCCTGTGCTCTGCAGTGGGTCCTTGTTGGTGATCCATCTTAGATACAGCAGTGTGTACCTATTTTGGGGTGGACAGGTGCACAATCTTCTACTCTGTTCACTTGGGTTCCTAAATAGGAAAGGAGGATGCACCCGTGAGTTACAGCTATCTCGTTCACTGGGCACACAGCTCTGGCAGACCATGGGCAGTGCCCTGGCTGGAGGTCAAGATTCCCATAGTACCCCTTCCCTCAGTGTCTGGAATACAATCTCCTGTCGCTGAATTTTACCCGCAGTGACCACCCTTTGGCTGCTTTGGACTTTTAGTGATGACTCTGCTGTTTTGGACTTTTTTCCTAAAAGCAGCCGATAGTGAAAGTGAAACAGAGAAGGCAATGGCACCCCACTCCAGTACTCTTGCCTAGAAACTCCCATGGACGGAGGAGTCTGGTAGGCTGCAGTCCATGGGGTTGCTAAGAGTCAGACATGACTGAACATCTTCACTTTCACTTTTCACTTTCATGCATTGGAGAAGGAAATCACAACCCACTCTGGTGTTCTTGCCTGAAGGATCCCAGGGATTGGGGAACCTGATGGGCTGCCACTGGGTTCACACAGAGTCAGACACGACTGAAGTGACTTAGCAGCAGCAGCGAAAGTGTTAGTCACTCAGTCACATGTCCGACTCTTTGTGACCGCGTGGACTGTAGCCCACCATGCTCCTCTGTCCATGGAATTCTCTGGGCAAGAATACTGGAGTGGGTAGCCATTCCTTTCTCCAGGGGATCTTCCCAACCCAGGGGTGGAATACTGCCTCCCAAACTCCCTCATCCTAGTTTAACTTCACTGGCAAGAATACTTCAGGAATTCATGTAAATCACTTGAGTGACCCTAGTTCATGTATTTCGAAAGGTTTCACATAAAAATCCTAATTTTCAGCCATCTTTAGTTCCATTTCTATATATGACAGCCCTGTTGTGTTTTCCTTTGCAATGATCTCTCTGATATGTGTATATATCAGAGGATTTTTCTATACTTTTGGTCATATAGTCAAAGTTTGTGTGTATACAACCTATTAAATAATCAAAATTAATGCTAGAATCCATGATGAACATAATATGTTTTAATTTAATTTTTTATTGAAGTATAGTTGATTTATAATGTGCCAATCTTTGCTGTACAGCTAAGTCACTCAGTTTTACACATACAGACATTCTTTTTCAAGTTTTAAATAAAAGGAGGATTTAATTTGGGGGGATTTGATTTTTACTTTTGCCTCAAGTGCTGGTATGTTTAAAGTGTTGATTTTTTTAATCATAGTCTGGTTTTTTTTTTTTACTTTTATTTTGATTTTTTTAAACATGGCATTAAAATAGTAATTATCTTGATTACTGAGTTTTATGGCACCTAAAGGGAGTACCACATTCACTTTGCCCTAATCTAAGCTCTGGTCCCTATAGTCAAAGCTATGAATTTTNTTTTTTTTTTTTTTTACTTTTATTTTGATTTTTTTTATATGGCATTAAAATAGTAATTATCTTGATTACTGAGTTTTATGGCACCTAAAGGGAGTACCACATTCACTTTGCCCTAATCTAAGCTCTGGTCCCTATAGTCAAAGCTATGAATTTTCCCAGTAGTCTTGTACAAACATGAGAGTTGGACCATAAAGAAGGCTGTGTGCCAAAGAATTGATGCTTTTGAATTGTTGTGCTGGAGAAGAGTTTTGAGGATCCTTTGGACTGCAAGGAGATCAAACCAGTCAATCCTAAAGGAAATCAACCCTGCATATTCATTGGAAGGACTGACATTGAAGCTGAAGCTCCAATAGTTTGGCCACCTGTTGCAAAGAGCTGACTCATTAGAAAAAACCCTGATGCTGGGAAAGATTGAGGACAGGAGGTGAAGGGGATGACAGAGGATGAGATGGTTGGATGGTATCACCGATTCAATGGACATGAGTTTGAGCAAGCTCCGGAAGTTAGTGATGGACAGGGAAGCCTGGTGTGCTGCAGTCCATGGGGTCACAAGGTGTCAGACAACATAGCTCTGATCCATCTTCCTTTTGGGTAGTAACTGGAAGGCCAGCCCAGTCCAGGCTCTGACCCATTGAACTGCAGACTCTTTCACAGGAGTAGCCATTCCTTGAGGCTTGAGAGTTGCAGTGAGGTATGGCATTGAAGTGAAACAGAAAACTCAATAGTCTTGATTCACACCAGAGCACTTCTCACTCTTCCTCATGTCCCACAAGCTGACCTTCTGTGTTCTTCCTCCCCTCATCTTGTGGATGACTTTGGTTGCCATCTTTCCATTATCAAAATGGCAGATGAAGGAATCTAGCTCACCAGGAGGAATTAAACAATCAGCACTTGAACACATTTTTTTTTTTTTCCTCTCAATGGCACATTAACTTAGCACAAGTCTGTGTCTGCCCACTAGTGACGGGCCCTAGTAATACAGAAACAAGCAAAACTCATGACTTCTGGCCTTGAGAAGCTGACGCAGTCTCTCTGATCCCCAGGCAGATCTTGCTGATCCAGACCCAATGAGACTAACTCTGATTCAGTGACTGGGCATCTGCATTGTGCTAAGCTTCCCAGCTGCTGCTGAGGCACAATGAAGAGGGAAAACCACTCTTGTAGCTGAAGAGCAGGCACAAAGACGTTGCCCAAGAGGACGCTGTGTTCTAACAAAAGGCAGCGTGGAAAGCAAATAAAGGAGAAGTAGGATTAGTTCCGTGGAGGGGTTGCAAAGATTTTCATAGAGGATGCGACACTTGGGAGAGACCTTGAAAGATGAAAAGAAATTCCTCATATTGCTACCACAGTGCACTGTGAACGCTGCAACCGTGTTTGCTTAGTTCTGGCAGAGCAGAGAGACAACGTGAGTCAGAACCAGACCTCCTCAACAGAACCCGGACCATACTGGATACTGGGGGTACGTGTGGGNGGACTGCAAGGAGATCAAACCAGTCAATCCTAAAGGAAATCAACCCTGCATATTCATTGGAAGGACTGACATTGAAGCTGAAGCTCCAATAGTTTGGCCACCTGTTGCAAAGAGCTGACTCATTAGAAAAAACCCTGATGCTGGGAAAGATTGAGGACAGGAGGTGAAGGGGATGACAGAGGATGAGATGGTTGGATGGTATCACCGATTCAATGGACATGAGTTTGAGCAAGCTCCGGAAGTTAGTGATGGACAGGGAAGCCTGGTGTGCTGCAGTCCATGGGGTCACAAGGTGTCAGACAACATAGCTCTGATCCATCTTCCTTTTGGGTAGTAACTGGAAGGCCAGCCCAGTCCAGGCTCTGACCCATTGAACTGCAGACTCTTTCACAGGAGTAGCCATTCCTTGAGGCTTGAGAGTTGCAGTGAGGTATGGCATTGAAGTGAAACAGAAAACTCAATAGTCTTGATTCACACCAGAGCACTTCTCACTCTTCCTCATGTCCCACAAGCTGACCTTCTGTGTTCTTCCTCCCCTCATCTTGTGGATGACTTTGGTTGCCATCTTTCCATTATCAAAATGGCAGATGAAGGAATCTAGCTCACCAGGAGGAATTAAACAATCAGCACTTGAACACATTTTTTTTTTTTCTCTCAATGGCACATTAACTTAGCACAAGTCTGTGTCTGCCCACTAGTGACGGGCCCTAGTAATACAGAAACAAGCAAAACTCATGACTTCTGGCCTTGAGAAGCTGACGCAGTCTCTCTGATCCCCAGGCAGATCTTGCTGATCCAGACCCAATGAGACTAACTCTGATTCAGTGACTGGGCATCTGCATTGTGCTAAGCTTCCCAGCTGCTGCTGAGGCACAATGAAGAGGGAAAACCACTCTTGTAGCTGAAGAGCAGGCACAAAGACGTTGCCCAAGAGGACGCTGTGTTCTAACAAAAGGCAGCGTGGAAAGCAAATAAAGGAGAAGTAGGATTAGTTCCGTGGAGGGGTTGCAAAGATTTTCATAGAGGATGCGACACTTGGGAGAGACCTTGAAAGATGAAAAGAAATTCCTCATATTGCTACCACAGTGCACTGTGAACGCTGCAACCGTGTTTGCTTAGTTCTGGCAGAGCAGAGAGACAACGTGAGTCAGAACCAGACCTCCTCAACAGAACCCGGACCATACTGGATACTGGGGGTACGTGTGGGGGCGGGTAGGGGTGCCAGGGGAGAGATGTTATCAGAGCCTGAAGTATCTTGAAAAACCTGCTTATTTATTTCCCCTCTGGGCCATTCACATTCTGTGTAAGCATACATACTTAAGGCTCCAAGGAGCCGTATAGTGACAGTGTCAATGGCACATGGATTTAACATGTCAAAATACATGTTATTTTCTTAGTTTGCTTTGTGTGGTTTTCATGGGCTGCCTTAACATCCCAGACCTGACTAGTGTACCATGAAACACACCCAGGTGGCACTGTCAGAGACCAGATAGATAGTCCCAGCTGCTTCCCTGTAGAGCAGCTGCCCCAGAATTAGACTATACGGTAACCACACAGGACAAATAGAACAGCAAAGAAAGGTCAACCAAACATCCAACAACAACTGCTGATAAATATTTTCATGTTGGCTTTTTCTTTTCTCATCTTGGTCCATATTAATACCTTTAATATTTTGCAGCCATAATAGAGCTGGTATTTTGCGTTTTTATTTTCTCACTGAAGCTTAACTGTAAATTCTTTCTCTGACTGTCACATGGCTTTAATAATTATTGCCGTCAGTGATCTATCAGAAGCAGCACAGTTTCCATGGCATTCCCCTTGTACGATCTTAATGTTGAACCCAGTGGTTCTGGTCCTGCAATTATAAACAATTTGCTACAAAGAGCAGGTAAAATTATATTTTCTTGCCTAGAATTATTATTCCTTTAAATTCCCAGAAGTGTGATAACACAGTTATGGAGTATAAAGATTATTACCCTGATGGAAATATTTAGTCTTGATGAAATTAATAAGTTTGTGTCGCTGGGGTAAAGTTAGAGAATGGATGAGAAAGAGTTGTCAAGACACCTCCTACTCAATTTATCACTAAAATCAGATTTCCCAGTGGACAGGCTTGTGATATATAAAGAGTCCTCCTACTCAGAGAGAATAGGGCCCTTCCAACACTCCTTCTTGTACCATTGCATCTATGAGGACAGAAAAGTGCATATTTAGGACTCCATAAATCTCAGCCAAATTGCTAATCTCTGTTCTTGATTTCCCCTAGCCTTTTTGACCCAAGGAACCCTTTGTTTTTGGCAAGGGGGCACATCCATGCTGCTACCAACTCCCCTAATTCTAGAACTGGAAATAAATATCAATTAGGAATATATCTATTAAGTAGGGAAGAGCCTATTCTATTAAAACAAAAAAGCTTTAGAATTGTCTGCTCTGTGACTATGAAATTTCATATCTTAATACCCAAAAAGAAAACAAAAACTAAAAAAAAAAAATTCCTTGTGAAAATTAATCTCAGCAGAGTGTAGGTACAGAAATATGGGTACAGTTAGACTTGGAGCTTGAGATTCTAGAAAGTTTTTGATAGCAAGGGATAATTCTAAACGGTCTCTCTGATCCTCTGGAGTTGGTAAAAGTGAAGCACCCTTCTCATATTTCTGGAACTGGACAGAAGGATCATGATGGTACATTTTGCCTGTGAAATGTGGATTATCTACAGTCTGAACCTAAGTCTTGAAGGTGGTATTTTGGGCTTTTTTCACTATTTGGCTATAAGGATTGTGTACATCTTTTATCTGAGGATTCAGTGACAATTCAGTTCTTTCCTGAAACTTCTGGTTGAATCAGAATCTTAAGTAGGATAAAACCTTGAACACAGGCCACTAGAGCCATTGTTTATCTCAGTATATGTCCAGATAGCTGAGTGCCAAGCAGAAGGGTGAGTTGGCTTGAGATAAAATCACCTTTCTGCTGACTTGCCAAAGAAGTACCGAAGTCTGTTTGCTTCTGCCCTCTGGGGTTCCTGGGACTTCCATGGTGGTCTAGTGGCTAAGACTCCACACTCTCAGTGCTGAGGGGCTGGATTATATCCCTTGTTAAGGAACTATATCCCACATAGTACAATTAAGAGTTCACATGCTGTGATCAAAAAAAAAAAAAAAATCCTGCATGCTGCAACTAAGACCCAGTGCAGCCAAATAAATAAAGTAATTTTAAAAAAGAATTTGAGAACATTTGAGGGTTTGCTATTCATTTTCTTTATTTATTTTGCAGCTGACAATGATGAAGTCCAAAAGGAAAATCCAACCACAGATAACCAGTGGCAGAACCAAAGCAGAAATCCATTTCTCTGCCTTCTTCTTGTGGTCTTTTTCTTTGAATGCCATCTTCAAGGACTCAAAATTTCTTCTAATTCCATTTTGTTATCCTTTGCCTGTTTCTTGTATCCCTAGAGAAGTTTCCCACAGATCCCTATATTTAGAAAGGTACTTACATAGTATGTAATTATCCTTCTAGAAAATGATTTCAAACTACATCTTGAGTAGGTTTAAAAAAAAAAAAGATCACATACAACTCTGTGTTTTTGTTTGTTAGAATAGTGGCTACAAAAAATGACTCAAGTAAATAAGGAATAGTCACTCACCCACAACCTCACTACCAGAATCTAAAGAGGGTATGTCATAAATGCCAATCCACCTGCAAGAAATGTATTAAATCAACATTAAGCAAGGAGGCAAGCGTGCACAATATATTCATAAGGTCAGTGAAGTGCCAGCTTTCAGTTTCAAGCCTTCTGGACTTACTTTGCAATAAGCCAATCACAACAGCATTGCAGAGACAGTATTCTGGGCCCTGGAATCAGACATTCAGAAACTCTCCTAACTATTGGCTGGACCAAGGGACATTTAGGGACCACAGGTGCTTTGCCTACACAAGCAGGCTATAATAACCCTTGCTAGCTTTTATGGCTGTGTGAGAGGTAGGCGGAGTAGGTGGGAGGGATGTCTCTAAATATTTCTAATATATCTTAGAAACTTTGATTTTACCAATGAGATCCCATTTCCAGCAGTCCTTACACTAGTCAACAAATCAGTATTTCTCATCAATAAACACCCATTTCTGATATTCAGTATGCAACTGAACACAAGGTAGCTCGACTGAGGTTTGGCTATTAGAAATCCATGTAGTGGTTCCTTCTGAAATGTGTCATCTTTCAGATAAAGCCAACTGAACACCTGCAGACTGTGTATTCTTTGATAAAGCAGCCAGTTGCACCTGGAGTTAAAACGATGGTTGCTAGCAGACCTTGGTCTAAGTTTCCTTTCCCAAAGTCAGAACATGGACTTCCCTTTAGAACATAGATCTAGAAAAGCCAACTCAAGACTCCTTGATAGTCAACCCCTTTGGGAATGTGCTCCTAGGAACTAGCATAGGTTCTTCAGAGGTGGGATGTTAGAATTTTTAACTTTTTATCAAGCTGCTAACAGTTCTTTTCATTATGATCCAGGTTGGCAGCTCTTTGCTCCTAATATTGAATCATAAGCAGAAAACTGAGCCAAAACAGAATGTAGTGGTCGCAGTGGGGCATGTGGTCTAAAAAGAATGTCTGTATTATTAGATCCAAGTGGACACTAACCTACTATGTTGTGCTCTCCTGTGCTTAGTCACTCAGTCGTGTTCCACTCTTTGCAACCCCATGAATGGTAGCCCACCAGGCTCCTCTGTCCATGGGGATTCTCTATACTATGTGTGGTAAATTGTAGCTCAATACTGTTTAACTTCAACCAGCCATGCTGAAGCAAGTACCTCCACCACAGGCTAACTGCTGTTGAATCACACAACCAATAATATATTCTTCAACTTAAACTCTTACCATGTCTTAAATGGAGGTTTCCCAGGTGGCGCAGTGGTAAATAACCCACCTGCCAATGCAAGAGATGCAAGAGATGCAGGTTCAATCCCTGGGTCGGGAAGATAATCTGGAGTAGGAAATGGCAACCCAATGCCAGTATTCTTGCCTGGAAGATTCCATGGACAGAGGTGCTGGGCAGCATACAACCCATGGAGTAGCAAAGAGTTGGATGCAACTGAGCAACTGAACACAAACGATTTGAATGCAACTCTCCATCCTCCACAAAGCCTATCTCCTCCACTGATCGACTCTCTAATTTCAAATGTTTCCGATGGAGAAGATAGAGAGACTTTATGGAGGGTAAGGAGCTCGACAGAAGACAAGCTCTATGCCTCTCAAATCAAACTCTGTATTTGCCTATTTGCTCTGCTTGCTTGCAAGATTTGCACTGATAAGGAAACAGAATCAAATCCTCTTACTCTGACATATCCAAATAACCTTGTGATAAGGGATCACAAAGAGTTCAGGTAGATTTGTACACCACAGGTATAATATTTGCCTTGTCTGATTTGTCATCATGCACAAACAGTGGCTATTACATTTATGGCCAGGGCAAGGGCAGAAGCCAAAGCTCTGGCAGAGAGTAAATAGCATATTCCTCAGTGACAGAAGAAGACATTAAAAGCTCATAAGCAAGGAGTCTGCATGTGCAGAACCCATCCTTGTGGTTTACAGCATTAGCACTTGCCATGCATAGCCCCGCCCTATAATTGGAAGCTGGTCCTTCTTAAAATAGGAAAATCGTGGTACCTTTGCAGGCTTTATTGGGATTGACCGTGTGTGAAAGTACACATTTGAAAGAAAGAAGCATGGAAAAATGGTACTTCTGGGACATCACGTTCAAGTGTGTGCTTATTGGCATTTGGCCCAAGACTTCTGCCTTAGAGGCAGCCTCATGCAGGGCCCAGGGGACCAGAAGGACCAATTCAGACTGCTTCCTGCAGGCTCCACAGCTGCTACCCAGTAGACTTGTCCACTTATCACAGCGGACCTCAGGAGTTTGTCTAACCACTAAGCTCAGGTGTGGAATGGGTCCTTCTTTGCCATCCTGCAGAGGTCCAAGGAACTATGTACAAAGACCAAATATATATGAGAAACATACTTTGGTCATCTAAACAACCATATGTATGTATCTATAGCTATATTTGGATATCTTATAAATTGCAATCTTCCTGACAAATTTGAGTCACTACCTGTTTTGTATCAGATAAAGCTTTAATTTCACTCTGTTTCTGCTTCTGAATAAAATTCATCAAGGAGCCCAATTACCCCTATTTTCTTGCAGTGCCCTATCCAGAGTGTATCTTTGTTTCCTTAAATTTCCCCAAATCACTTCACAGGAGCCCAAATCCTAACACTCTTGCTAAGATGGTCTTGATTCTCCACAGTGTGGGTCCCACTTGCTACACCAAGCACCCAAAACAACTTTGTTTGAATACAGACGCATTCCAGATGAATAGTTGAATTAAGAGTCTCATATCCTCCAAAACTAAACTTCAAGTCATTCTGACCAAAATATATGTGTGTGTATATGAGAACAAAACACCTAGTTCCCACTTCCTTTGAAAGTTGGATGGTTCAGTCTATAGCAGTTCGATTAAAGGATCTCCACTTTCTAGAGGGGAGGGAAAAGGTGCTTCAGATTTATCTTTTGCCTTTGGGAAATGTCACCATCACCACTCTACCACCATTTTGCTAAGAAAGGCAAAAGAGTCTTAAGCAACTCACTGGAAAAACCTAAGGAAATTGAATTTGTCTTTCACCCTCGTGTGGTGACTGATTTTCCTATGGATTTTTCAAGTATATAGATCTAGATTTATCATTTGTACCTAGTATCTTTAAAAGCATTTGACTAAGTCATTTGTAGATATAAACCCAAAATGCAATACAACATAATGTGTCACGATAAACATGAACTGAGACCACTAAGGTGCACACAGAAAGGGAATCTTTGTTGACACCAAGAGGTTAAGAAAGATTTCCCAGATAAGGTTATGCTTTTGCAAAGTTGAGTACTCGTTAACCAGGCATGTGACTTGCAAGGCATTCTGGGTAGAGGAAGCCATATTGGTAAAGGAAAAGAGGTCAAACTCCTTGGGAGAAACCTCTATAGATCAGTTTGGCTCCCTTAAGAAACCTTCCCAAAGCCTCCAGTCTCAGTTGGTCTGTTCTCACTTTTAGGAAACACATGATCTATTTACATACTGGAGTCTGTATGTACAATGTACCAGTATTATTTTCTATGTATCTCTCTCTTGCCTCAGAGGAAATGTTCTGGAACATTCCTGATAGCAGTACAGTGTATGAGACTGAGAATAGGGCTTCAGTGTCAGATAAAACTAGAACTGCCATTTATCCATCATGCAACCTAGGCAAACATCCAGCAGCACATGTTTTTTGAATGAATGTGTGCATGTGTGCCAACTCGCTTCATTTGTGTCTGACTCTGTGCAACCCTATGGATGGTAGCCCCCCAGGCTTCTCTGTCCATGGGGATTCTCCAGGCAAGAATACTGGGGTGGGTTGCCAAGCTCTCCTCTAGGGGATCTTCCTGACCCAGAGATCAAACCCACGTCTCTTATGTTTCCTGCATTGGCTGGTGAGTTCTTTACCACTACCGCCACCTGGAAAGCCCTTTGAAATATGTAAAGTCATTTCACCCCTTTGAGATTTAGTTTCCTCATGCTTAAAATAAAGAGAATACTTACATGGAAGCAGGGAGACCATTTGAGGGACTGATGGAACAATCCAGAGAATTAACGAATTCATTCATGATAATGAATTGCTACACAGATAGCAATCAGAGAAGCAGATTGATTCAGGATGTTTTCTAGAGGAAGAACCTTCTGATGGATTATGTATGAGAGATGAGGAAAAAGAGAAGACAAAAAGGACTCCATCCCCTTTGGACTTTCAAGTTCTAATGTCACTTATTGATGTGGGAAAGATTAGGAGGTATGTTGCTAAGTAAAGGTATCTAATAATCAGTTATATATAAAGAGTCTGGCATATTCACAAATGTGCGATTTTTCAGCCCATTGATGACAATTAAGTGAGACACAGGAACTACCGAGGGAGAGTGTATATTGAGAGGAGAAGGATCCCAGGACATATGCCTGGGAACATTCAAACATGTAAGAGCTAAGCAGAAGAGCAAGAATTAACAGAAGAGGCTAGGAGTGAATGGGTATGAGTGAGTGGTCCAGTGAAATAAATGGAAAATCAGGAGAAATTGATATCACAGAAGCCAAGGAGGAAATGTGACACCTTCCTTGAAGAAGGAAAGAATGCCCATCTGCACAAAATACAACCTAGAAATCAGGTAAGGCAACAACAGAAAAGGAACGCGGAAAAGTGAGGGTCACGGGAAACTCTGATGAGCAGTGTTAGCTGGATGTCAAGATGTAGTGAAAATAGGAACTTAGGACAACTCATCAAGGATGTTTGCTTGGGAAGGATAAGGAAGAGTAAGGAATCAGTAGCTGTGGGGAAATTGTCAAGAGAGGTCTTTGTGGTTCTGTTTTGATTTTATTAAAGACTGGAGGCACTTTTGTTTTACATTGGAATGATCTGGTACAAAACAGAAACCAAAGACACTGGAGAAAAGGCACATGTATATGAGAAAAGGTCTTACTGAGGAAGAAGAAGAGGATGGTTAATATGTGATTCATGGGGTCACAAAGAGTCAGACACGACTGAGCAACCAAACTGAACTGAACTGAACTGAATATGTCATTGACAGAAGCAGGAATAGATTATTCACCCAATTGAACAGAAGGGGAAGAGGATAGGTTGATATCCTATAGGTTGATGAATTTAGTAGAGGAAAGGGGGATGGAATTATTATCTCATTGCACATAATTTCTCTCCGAATTTTAGGGCAAAGTGATCTGTCAACAGTGAAAAGGGTACAAAGGAAGCAAGAGGTTTGAGCAGAGAGGGCAATGTGTTGAAAAGTCACTTTAGGAAATGGGAAAAGGAATGCTGGGAATCTATAATGAGATTAGCAAGCAGCATTGTATGCCCACTGGAAATGTATCAGCATGTATTAAAGTGAGACAAACACATGCAATTGTGTGCTCTGCTAACCCAATGTTTGGCTACTCAGCTGCAGAAACGAAATAAGTAGATACTGGGTTTCTCCAGGATTGGTATTGACCAGGCTAGTATGGAGGAGCAAGGGAAATTAAAGGTGTTTGCACAAAAAGCGGGAACATGAAGGGGAAAATGGTTAGGGCTGAAGAAATATCTCATCAATGAATGAATGACTTAGGACAGTGAAAACTTCACCAGTGGAAACACACATCCTTAGTGGGTTCCTTTCCAGCTCTCCTTAAATGTCTTTTCTGCAGCGATGACTATTGCATGTGGGTAGCTTATACCCTGGTGCCCAAAGCTTGGAGTTCTCAACCGCCTCCTCTCTGCATGTCCCTGTGAAAGATGCACACGTCATCTGGATGGGTTGAAGTAACCAAGAAGACCAAAATGATTCTTGCAAAAACCTTGAATGACATTTTCAGGGAAGCAATCCTGGCTTCTTCCTAAAATGGCTTTATATCACCTTCCATGGTCAGGAAGCCCATCACAAAAAGGTCTCAGAGGCAGAGTGAGAGTGGGGACTCAGCCACGTAAGAGGATAAAGCATAGAGAAGGAACCAGAACGGCTTACCCTTCTCACCCCCGCTTCACTTCTCCTTGCTGTCTGAATTCCCAAAAGAATTTCGTCTGCTCCTCTTCCCACGTTTTCTGGCTCCTTTCCTTGGCCTCATGGCCCAGAAACAGTGGTTTAACAACAGCTCTCTTTCTGATAACACCTCTTATGTGAAATGAGGGAGACTCCAGATTCCTGTTGATTCTAAAAATCATCAGAAACCTTTCATTGCTCTCAACTGATAATTTCGCTTTCCTTCCCCAACAGAGGTTTGTGCTTAGTCACTCAGTCGTGTCCGACTCTCTGTGACCCTTTGGACTGTAGCCCGTCAGGCTCCTCTGTCCATGAGATTCTCCAGGTAAGAATACTTACGTGGTTACCATGCCCTCCTCCAGGGGATCTTCCCAACCCAGGGATCAAACCTGCAACTCCTATGTCTCCTGGATTGGCAGGTTTATTTATTTTTAAGTGCTCTTCAGCAGACAGAACCCTCGAAAACAAAAATAGCCAACACAGACATCTGTGTCTCCATTTAGAAGCATCATGAGTGAAACGAGGGTGCCTGTTGCCTGGGGCCCCTTTTCTTTCCACTTAGCCTGACTACTGAACTGGCAAGCCCAGGTAACAGCTTCTTCTCAGAGCATGGTAGCTGTGTAATGACAGCTGCAGTTGGAGGGCCCAAAGCGGCCGCACTGATATGTCTGCTGTTCCTGAGGACATGCCATGTGAATTGGGTTTTTTTTAGTCCACGAAAGAGAAGGCTGAAAAGTGCTTTAATTTATAGTCTTCCAGTATCTGAGAGTGTTTTTTTTTT
>SJYV01031325.1:149414-164193 GCA_006410875.1 Neotragus pygmaeus | reverse complement strand
TTTTTTTTTTCCTCCTCCTAAAGAGAGGGATAACTTTGAATGCCTACAACAAAACTTAAAGCATAAACCCAGAGCAAGAAATCTTCCCAGCAGCCATGAGAAAGCATTCATACGTACTGTCATTCAATCGTGTCTGACTCTTTCTGACCCTATGGACTGTAGTCTGCCAGGCTCCTCTGTCCGTGGGGATTCTCCAGGCAAGAATACTGGAGTGGGTTGCCATGCCCTCCTCCAGGGGACCTTCCTGATCCAGGGATCAAACCTTCCTCCCTTGCGTCTCCTGCGTTGGCAGGCAGGTTTCTCTACCACTAGCACAACCTGGGAAGCCCTGAGCAACATCTCGTAACTGTTTCCCCTGTAGAAACACTCAGATGTGCTCCTGAAGAGATCAGCCCTGTCTCTGTCCCTGGATCTGCCATGTCTAGGCGTTCAGTGAGCCTTGCTCCCCACCTGTCTGTGTGCGGGGGGCAGGGTCACACAATCTCCGCAGCCTCTGCTCAGTGTCTGCTTCCCGGGACATGTACCGTGTGGAACAGCATTAAGTTCCAACCTGCTTGCCTGCTCCTTGTGGAATGTTCGTCATCCCCTCTACAGAGAGGGAGAGAATGGAGACCGGTATGTATTAAACATCTACCATCTACGCGGCCCTGCAGATGAGAAAACAGATTCAGAGCCGCGACATCATTGACTCCAGGCCTCTAGCCTGTCTGACTCCAAACGTTGTAAAATTCGCAGCCTCTTCTCTCTCAGAGACTCTCTCTGCCTGGCCTATTTGTTCCAGCTTGATGGCCACTTTCCTAGGTGATAATAGACGAACTCTGCTGTTTCATGGAGAAGGCAATGGCACCCCACTCCAGTGCTCTTGCCTGGAGAATCCCAGGGACGGGGGAGCCTGGTGGGCTGCCGTCTCTGGGGTCGCACAGAGTCGGACACAACTGAAGTGACTTAGCAGCAGCAGCAGCTATTTCATGAGGAGCTGGGTTGAGTGGTTTATCACTCTGGTTGGTAAGAAGTAGATTATTACTCTGAAAATCCAAAGTCTTCCTTTCATTTTTGTGTTAGAGACAGACACTGCAGGGCTTCCCTGGTGATCCAGTGGTTAAGACTCTGAACTTCTGAAGCAGAGGGCATGGGTTTGATCCCTGGATGGGGAGCTAAGACCTCACATGCCTTGAGGTATGGCCAAATTTTTTTAAGATTTTTATTAATTAAAAAACATGGTAGGCTGCAGTCCATGGGGTCATGAAGAGGCAGACACGACTGAGTGACTTCCCTTTCACTTTTCACTTTCTTGCATTGGAGAAGGAAAAGGCAACCCACTCCAGTGTTCTTGCCTGGTGAATCCCAGGGACAGGGGAGCCTGGTTGGCTGCCGTCTATGGGGTCACACAGAGTCGGACACGACTGAANTTCACTTTTCACTTTCTTGCATTGGAGAAGGAAAAGGCAACCCACTCCAGTGTTCTTGCCTGGTGAATCCCAGGGACAGGGGAGCCTGGTTGGCTGCCGTCTATGGGGTCACACAGAGTCGGACACGACTGAAGTGACTTAGCAGCAGCAGCAGCAGTAGCAGCAGCAGCTGTTAAAAAGGGAAGACGCTGCATATTTATTTTTTTGGAGACCACAGAAGGATCTCCAAGCTGAGATGAGCAGGACCATTTCCCAACTCTTTCCTTCACTACTGACTGTGCTTAGCCACTCAGTTGTGTCACTTTGAGGAAGTCACTCGCAGTTGTTGAAACTGGTTATTTTTCCTTTCATTTGATCTTTTAAAGGAGTTACAGGGTGATCGACCATCCCATTTCCCACCCCCCCGGGATTCTCCCAGTTTTAAAACTGGAAAGTCTTGTATGCCAGAAAAAACATCAGTCCTGAGCAAACCAAAAGGTTAGTAACCTTGATTAAAACCTCAGCAGGAAGAAGTGATAGACAAAAAGAGCTGGTAAACAAGAATTTAAGCAGAAGTTTGTTAAAAATTGGTTTCCTCTTCCTAGACATTTGAACTCGCTCATTTATTTTATTTTTCATGGTGACAGTATGGGATCTTGTGAAGGCCCAGGATATTAACCTAGAAATCCATTAAATGGGACTAGTTAGATAAAATTTGGAAACAAAATCACTAGAATATAACTCAGACTTAAAAAATTAAGACCAAAAAAAAAAAAATTAAGACAGTAGATATGTGTGTGTGTGTGTGTGTGTGTGTGTGCACGCTTAGTTGCTCAGTCATGTCTGACTCTCTGCTGTCCCATGAACTGTAGCCTGCCAGACTTCTCTGTCCATGGAATTTTCCAGGCAAGAATACTGCAGTGGCTTGCCACTTCCTACTCCAGGGTATCTTCCCGAGCCAGTGATCAAACCCACGTCTCTTTTGTCTCCTGCATTGGAAGGAAGATTCTTTACCAGTAGCACCACCTGGGAAGCCATATATACATAAAACCATGTTGAATAATTTCTAAGACTGGAGAAAGAAAGTATACGTCTTTTGCATATGTACACTATTTGTGGACAGGTACTGTGTTAATTTTCTGTCAATGTGTTAACAGTGTTACACACTTAGTGATTAGAACAATGCACGTTTATCACCTCACAATTTTTGTGGGTTAGGAATCAGGGCTTGGCTTTGCTAGGCTGTCTCCAAAGTTGCCACCCAGGTGGAGGGCAAGGCTGTGTTCTCAGCTGCAGGTGTGACTGGAAAAGGATCTGCTTGCAAATTCACGTGGTTGCAGGCAGAATTCACTTCCTGTGGTTGTAGGACTGAAGGCTTTACTTTCTCACTTTCTGTTGGAGCTTGTGGAGGGGAAGCACCCTCAGCTCCTCGAGGCTTCCTGCAGTGTTTGTGCCACATGGGGTTCTGTAGCAAAGGATGCCAATCCCATTTGTGGTAGAAACTCCAGACTCACAGATACATGGACCCTGGGATATACTAAGAAGCTGCTTGGATAACAATTTCATAAACTCCCGAGGTGGTCCACAGCCTAGCAACATTGGCATCACCTTGGGACTTGCTGGAAACGCACAATTTCTATTCCCACCAAAGACCTACTGCATCAGAATCTGCATTTTTTTTTTTAAGAGTTAAATGCATATTAAGGGTTGAGAAGGTGTGGAGATGGAGAAGATCTACTCCACACTAGAATCCACCCAGAAAAACTCACCCACATTTCCACAGGAAATATCTACAGAGAAATGCTTCTTGCAGTACTGTTTACAATAGATTTTAAAATGAGTGGAAAATAAAACTAACTGATCATCCGTCGGGAATTGAAAAACAAGTTGTGGTATGTTTATCAAAGAAATATTATAAGAAGTTAAAATGAACAGCTAAATAGCTGTATGTGTCACAGCTATATAAATAAATTCTAAAAAGCTAATGGTGAGCCCAAACAAAACAGAAATAACGTGACCAAGGAAGGAATACATAATATAAGGTCACTTGTATAAAGTTCAAGACTTGGCGCACAGATACATACATGATGTGATGTGTGTGTGCTCAGTTGCGTCTGACTTTTTGCAGCCCGTGGACTGTAACCCACAAGGCTCCTTTGTCCATGGAATTTTCCAGGCAGGAATACTGGAGTGGGTTGTTTCCTACTCCAGGGAATCTTACCAACCCAGGGATCTAACCTGCCTCTCTTCTTTACCACTAGCGCCACCTGGGAAGCCCTCATATTTTCTAGATGATGCCAAGTTCCCCTTCAAAATACATGTTGATTACTGTTCTGATAAGCATGCATGGGGGGTTCCCATACTCTGTGTCCTCATCTAGTCTCTGTTGATCAGACTTGTAGTCTCTGTCAATCTGCCAGGCCGGGGAAAGATGGCATGACATTGCTGTCTAATGTTCCTTTCTTCCCTATAAATGAGATGTGCTTATTGACCACGGGCTTTCCTGTCCTGTGAACTGGAACTTCACGTCCCTCACACATTTTTTCTAATTCATTTGCTTTGCTTCATTGGTTTGTGAGAAACACTAATTAAGAGCACTAAGAATGCAAGTTGACGTCCTTTTTCTGTTTAGGTTGCAGGTAGCTACTTCTCCTAAGCCAGAGAAAGCAAAGGCTGATAGGAGATGTAAGATTCTGGAAACAAACTAGGTCATTTCCGAGGTTTACCATTCAGTGTCTTATGATAGCCCCATATAAATGTCACTCTTCTTGCATTAAAAAACATAATTAAAGCAATCAATTAACCAAACTAAATGCATGAGATTAGCCACTCTATATATGTTTTTCCCTGGTAACTTTTATTTTATCTTTCAGGGCTTCACAATTTTACTTATTATTGCTGCCATTTTTAGAGGGAAAAAGAGAGAGACAATGGTGTCGTAAATTAGCAAACTTTGAGATTTTCCCAATTAGCTAAAATTTGTATTAGTCTTTTTCTGTTTGCTTTGCCTTTAAGAAAATGACAATCTTTGGAAATTACTTAATGGAAGAAATGCCTTTATGTGTTTGATATTTACTTCTGTAGCTGTCATTGTTCATATTTTAAAAACTACACTTACTTATTTAAACTTAGAGGAATTAGCTTCTTTAGAATGCTGGGAATTCTTTGGGCATAACTGATTAGGAAATCTCATTTACATGATGGAAGGGCCTTAGAAAAATTTTGGTAATAGCCCAAAGAGAACTGCAGTTCCATTTATAATGAGAAAGGTGCTATCAGGTTTGTGAGTGAGGCTAATTGCTTTAAATAATAACGTGCTTTGTCTTAGGCCCATAATGTAAACAAGATTTTTAAGCATTGCAAAATAGAAACCACATATACATGCTATACCGCTTAAATCTGAGGTGTATCCAGGAGCTGATTATTTGCTTTAAGAATTTACATATGGCTGAAACTTTCAAGGAATTTTGGTCATTAGACCAGTCATTCTCATCCTCCAATGCTGACCAGTGATGAATTTGTTTTGTTGGTTTGCATATTGTTTTGTTTCTGGTTTTGTTGTGAATTCATGTATTTAAACACGTTTGTAGTTTGTTAAAGACTGATCATGTTTCCCCATCATTCTTATTTTAAAATCCTACTCCCCAGTATGATCGTATTAAGGGGTGAGACCAGGCTTCCCTAGTGCCTCAGTGCCAACACAGGAGACAGAGGTTCCATCCCTGCTCTGGGAAGTTCCCACATGCCTTAGAGCAAGTACTGTCGTGCACCAAAATTGTTGCACCTGCGCTCCAGAACCCAGGAGCCACAACCACTGAGCCCATGTGCAGCACTTACTGAAGCCCAAGGGCCCTAGAGCTCCTGCTCCACCACAAGAGAAGCCAGCGCAAGGAGAAGCCCACACACCGCAACGCAGAGCAGCCCCTGCTCACCACAGCTAGAGGAAAGCCCAGCATGCGATGAAGACCCAGCACAGCCAAAAAGAAACAAGAAAAAAAAATTTAAAGGGTGGGGCCTTTGGAAGGTAATTAGGCTAAGATAAGGTCATGAGGGTGGAACCCTAGTGAGTGGGATTAGTGCCCTTTTAAGACTCACCAGAGAGCTTGCTTCTCTCTCTGCTGTCCACCATGTAAAGACACAGGAGAAGTTAGCAGCCTGCAGCCCGGAAGAAGGTCTCCACACCTGGCCATGGGGCACTGTAATTTTGGATTTCCAGCCTCCAGGGCTGTGAAAATCTTCTGTTGTTTATAAGCTGCCCAGTCTATGGTATTTCTGTTATAGCAACCCAAACTAAGATACTGTGTTTTAGTCCATCATACTTATTAACGGAAGTTTTCTCATCTTTGGCTGATGGGAGCTAATTCCGACAGGCTCTTTTAGTGTGAAAAGATACTCCAGGCTCATTCTGCATACATTGTGCATTAGACCTAAGATAACTTATTCTCAAGAGATCCCTGATCCCCTTCAGTATTTATAGACAACATTCTGTGTACTAATTGTATCATGGCAAATGAGTTGGCCATTGTTTCTAACATTTTCAGTGGACACAGCAGAAAATAATATATTTTTCTTAAATAAATATAAACAATATAAATAATATAAAAAATAGATTGCATAACAAATATAATAAATATAAATAAATATTATGTTTTGCACAAAAAAGTAGCATAAATTTATAGTTCAAATCCAAGCTTATGAATTTTCACCTAACCTCATCAATTTTATATTTGTATCTCCTTTCAATTCTGCTGAAAAGCTCACATAACTACTGGCTTGATATTGCTCACAAAACACACAGAAAAATCTTAGAATAATCACATTTAACATTTCCTATAATAAAACAATTACTGAAAACAGTATAGGAATATTTTTTCATGGTACTTTTGCCTCTGTATCTATCTCAGCAGAGTCAGACAATCAATTTGTTTTTTAAAGTCATTTGGAATAATTCTTCTTCATGTGGTTTTGTCACCAAATAGATATATAGTTAAGGTCATCCATTTTATTTTAGATTCAACTCTAAGTGATTATTTAATTTATTTAAATGTTGTTGAAACACACTATTAACATGGCTTCAAAGTAAAAACTACAATGTAGAGTATGTTCAAAGCATTTTCCCTTATATTTTCCCTCTGTTCGCCTTCTCCTAAAATCAGTCTGGACCTTGTACTCAGAATGGTCTCTTCGAAATGCAGATCCCGTCACCTGGCCCCTTTCCCTTCTTGACAGAAAACATTTGCTCACTGCTCCAGCCATTTCACTATGTGCAACTGGCCTCGCCCACCTCTCCAACCTCATGCTTTGTCCTTACTCTCAAGCAGAACCAGTACCAAACTCAGTAACACTGTTGGTTTTTTGCCGCTCTCATTCCTTCCCACTGCCTACAGTCTGCATGTGGGCCTGTTTAAATCCTAGTCACCTCCTGCTGTCAGCCTATTGCCTACCCTCTCCAGGAAGCCTCTACCTGGATCAGAAGCCCCGTGAGTGTGTGCACAGCACTCCACGAACATAACAATCAACACACTCATATATATAATTGCCTACTAATCTGTCTGCATCCTCCACTGAAATGTAAGCTCTATTAGGAGAGAGACTGTCTTTTGGGGTTATCATTCTATCCCGAGAGCCAAAAACCTTTCCTAACTCTGGCTGCACGGTTTCTTTGTGAGCTGTTGTTTCGTTGTTAAATTGTGTCCAACTCTTTGTGACCTAATGGACTGTGACCTCGTCAGGTTCCTCTGTCCATGGAATTTGCCAGGCAAAGAATATTGGAATGGGCTGCCATTTCCTTCTCCAGGGAATCTTCCCAACACAGGGATCAAACCTGTGTCTCCTGCATTGCCAGGTGGATTCTTTATTACTGAGCCACCAAGTAAACCCTTTCTTTGTGGGTAGCCAGGTGCTTTTGTTTAGTCTACACATTGTGCGAACGTCCAGAGTAGCCTTGCCAGGCACAAAGCATTTGGTCACTAAATGTCTGTTGGATTAATATTAATTATCCCTAGTTTTGATGTTTACTTACTGCTAATCCTCTTTTTTGCTTTAAAATTTCTTCTTTAGCATTTTGGCGCATCTTCTAACAGTGAAATCCCCTGAAGAT
Source organism: Neotragus pygmaeus (assembly GCA_006410875.1). Classification (NCBI taxonomy): domain Eukaryota; kingdom Metazoa; phylum Chordata; class Mammalia; order Artiodactyla; family Bovidae; genus Neotragus; species Neotragus pygmaeus. The sequence goes on along the minus strand of SJYV01031325.1, from coordinate 156,705 downwards.
GGTTGCACTGCTATTCTCCAAACAAATTCAGACTTGCTGTGTTAATTCATTTGGGAAACCATACAGTTTCCTCCACCTCACCGAGATGGTCCTGAGCTATCAGAACAGGACTTGTGCTTTTTATTTGAAATCTAACTCCTGTTCTTAGATCTTTGAAGGGATAGGAGAGGACACAGCTGGAACCATTACTCTTTGTTGGACAAATGGCAGGCCCTGAAATTCCATCTACTCCAAAGCATGGGGGAATTTGGAAGCACGAAGCTTACAATCACAGCTGCGCAGTTTGATCTCCACTGTTCCTTTTACTCAAGCAGGTCCTTGAGGCTAATCTGCCTGGCGGAACTCAGGACTACCTCCTTCAAAGAAAAGGCCCAAGGGCTCCCCTCATGGGGGGAGGTGGGAGAAGACCTCTTCACAAGCAGAGAACCTTTAAAATAATTAAGGAACTAAGTCATTTGAACACAAAGTCTCTCCCGCCCCTCCACATTGTTGAAAGAATTGGCCAAATATCACCTTTAGCATAATTAAGGCTCTTTAAAAATCACAAGATAACCATTCTGAAAACTCCCTCCCGCATTCCCTCTCCACATAGCCTTGCACAATGACAATGGAAGTCAGACACCCTTCAAGTGCCACATTTTACAGAAAGGGCAGTATTCTTTCAGCCCCCCGTAGGGCTTGTTTTAGGCCCTTTATAGAAGACACTTCAAGTCTGGAGAGATTGCACTGATAAAGTATCTTTTTTTTTTAACTGTGTTTAAAGAACAGGAAGAAAGAACTGAAGTGTTGTACGTTGTCGTATGGAGAGAAAGTGTGTTAGTTGCTCAGTAGTGTCTGACTCTTTGTGATCCCATGGACTGGCCACCAGACTCCTCTGTCCATGGAATTCACCAAGAATTCAGGCAAGAATACTGGAGTGGGTAGCCATTACTTCTCCAGGGGAATCTTCCCGATCCAGGGATCAAAACTGGGTCTCCCACATTGCAGGCAGATTCTGTACCATTTGAACCACCAGAGTACAGAGAGAATCTGGACTTAAATCTATCACCTCTTAAAAAATTCTTTCAGAGGCTCCTTGTATTTCTTCCTAAACTATTTATATGAACAAATATCTTGACATCACAAAAAAGGTGTGATGACAGAGTCAAACAAATTCATGTCTAAAAGAAGATAAAAAACTCCCAGTGGATACTAAGGTGGCCAGCTGCCATTTAACATTTAGATCTGTTAGCCGCAGTAAGTAAATATTAGTGAAAGCAGGTTTTTTTTTTTTCATTGACTTCAAGAACTGGGCAAACACATGTTCATGGAAATAATTCTCTGAAGAGTAGATTTAAAGATTTGTGTTGAGAAAGACTAAAAGTGACTCTTTCACATAGTATCAAAAGCAGGAACAAAGCTTTCCGAGTCCCCAGAAAATTTACTTTTCTTTTTCTGAACTTAAAAGGTCTTATTTAAAAAACAATTTTAAACTGTATAATTGATAAACAATATCAACTGTATAACTGATATATAGCTACATATTTAATGTCTATGACTCGATGAATTTGACATACATATATACCTATGAAAAAGCTGGCTTAAAACTCAATATTCAAAATACTAAGATCATGACATCCAGCCCCATCACTTCATGGCAAATAGATGGAGAAAAAGTGGAATGANTTTATAGACAACATTCTGTGTACTAATTGTATCATGGCAAATGAGTTGGCCATTGTTTCTAACATTTTCAGTGGACACAGCAGAAAATAATATATTTTTCTTAAATAAATATAAACAATATAAATAATATAAAAAATAGATTGCATAACAAATATAATAAATATAAATAAATATTATGTTTTGCACAAAAAAGTAGCATAAATTTATAGTTCAAATCCAAGCTTATGAATTTTCACCTAACCTCATCAATTTTATATTTGTATCTCCTTTCAATTCTGCTGAAAAGCTCACATAACTACTGGCTTGATATTGCTCACAAAACACACAGAAAAATCTTAGAATAATCACATTTAACATTTCCTATAATAAAACAATTACTGAAAACAGTATAGGAATATTTTTTCATGGTACTTTTGCCTCTGTATCTATCTCAGCAGAGTCAGACAATCAATTTGTTTTTTAAAGTCATTTGGAATAATTCTTCTTCATGTGGTTTTGTCACCAAATAGATATATAGTTAAGGTCATCCATTTTATTTTAGATTCAACTCTAAGTGATTATTTAATTTATTTAAATGTTGTTGAAACACACTATTAACATGGCTTCAAAGTAAAAACTACAATGTAGAGTATGTTCAAAGCATTTTCCCTTATATTTTCCCTCTGTTCGCCTTCTCCTAAAATCAGTCTGGACCTTGTACTCAGAATGGTCTCTTCGAAATGCAGATCCCGTCACCTGGCCCCTTTCCCTTCTTGATAGAAAACATTTGCTCACTGCTCCAGCCATTTCACTATGTGCAACTGGCCTCGCCCACCTCTCCAACCTCATGCTTTGTCCTTACTCTCAAGCAGAACCAGTACCAAACTCAGTAACACTGTTGGTTTTTTGCCGCTCTCATTCCTTCCCACTGCCTACAGTCTGCATGTGGGCCTGTTTAAATCCTAGTCACCTCCTGCTGTCAGCCTATTGCCTACCCTCTCCAGGAAGCCTCTACCTGGATCAGAAGCCCCGTGAGTGTGTGCACAGCACTCCACGAACATAACAATCAACACACTCATATATATAATTGCCTACTAATCTGTCTGCATCCTCCACTGAAATGTAAGCTCTATTAGGAGAGAGACTGTCTTTTGGGGTTATCATTCTATCCCGAGAGCCAAAAACCTTTCCTAACTCTGGCTGCACGGTTTCTTTGTGAGCTGTTGTTTCGTTGTTAAATTGTGTCCAACTCTTTGTGACCTAATGGACTGTGACCTCGTCAGGTTCCTCTGTCCATGGAATTTGCCAGGCAAAGAATATTGGAATGGGCTGCCATTTCCTTCTCCAGGGAATCTTCCCAACACAGGGATCAAACCTGTGTCTCCTGCATTGCCAGGTGGATTCTTTATTACTGAGCCACCAAGTAAACCCTTTCTTTGTGGGTAGCCAGGTGCTTTTGTTTAGTCTACACATTGTGCGAACGTCCAGAGTAGCCTTGCCAGGCACAAAGCATTTGGTCACTAAATGTCTGTTGGATTAATATTAATTATCCCTAGTTTTGATGTTTACTTACTGCTAATCCTCTTTTTTGCTTTAAAATTTCTTCTTTAGCATTTTGGCGCATCTTCTAACAGTGAAATCCCCTGAAGATGGTTGCACTGCTATTCTCCAAACAAATTCAGACTTGCTGTGTTAATTCATTTGGGAAACCATACAGTTTCCTCCACCTCACCGAGATGGTCCTGAGCTATCAGAACAGGACTTGTGCTTTTTATTTGAAATCTAACTCCTGTTCTTAGATCTTTGAAGGGATAGGAGAGGACACAGCTGGAACCATTACTCTTTGTTGGACAAATGGCAGGCCCTGAAATTCCATCTACTCCAAAGCATGGGGGAATTTGGAAGCACGAAGCTTACAATCACAGCTGCGCAGTTTGATCTCCACTGTTCCTTTTACTCAAGCAGGTCCTTGAGGCTAATCTGCCTGGCGGAACTCAGGACTACCTCCTTCAAAGAAAAGGCCCAAGGGCTCCCCTCATGGGGGGAGGTGGGAGAAGACCTCTTCACAAGCAGAGAACCTTTAAAATAATTAAGGAACTAAGTCATTTGAACACAAAGTCTCTCCCGCCCCTCCACATTGTTGAAAGAATTGGCCAAATATCACCTTTAGCATAATTAAGGCTCTTTAAAAATCACAAGATAACCATTCTGAAAACTCCCTCCCGCATTCCCTCTCCACATAGCCTTGCACAATGACAATGGAAGTCAGACACCCTTCAAGTGCCACATTTTACAGAAAGGGCAGTATTCTTTCAGCCCCCCGTAGGGCTTGTTTTAGGCCCTTTATAGAAGACACTTCAAGTCTGGAGAGATTGCACTGATAAAGTATCTTTTTTTTTTAACTGTGTTTAAAGAACAGGAAGAAAGAACTGAAGTGTTGTACGTTGTCGTATGGAGAGAAAGTGTGTTAGTTGCTCAGTAGTGTCTGACTCTTTGTGATCCCATGGACTGGCCACCAGACTCCTCTGTCCATGGAATTCACCAAGAATTCAGGCAAGAATACTGGAGTGGGTAGCCATTACTTCTCCAGGGGAATCTTCCCGATCCAGGGATCAAAACTGGGTCTCCCACATTGCAGGCAGATTCTGTACCATTTGAACCACCAGAGTACAGAGAGAATCTGGACTTAAATCTATCACCTCTTAAAAAATTCTTTCAGAGGCTCCTTGTATTTCTTCCTAAACTATTTATATGAACAAATATCTTGACATCACAAAAAAGGTGTGATGACAGAGTCAAACAAATTCATGTCTAAAAGAAGATAAAAAACTCCCAGTGGATACTAAGGTGGCCAGCTGCCATTTAACATTTAGATCTGTTAGCCGCAGTAAGTAAATATTAGTGAAAGCAGGTTTTTTTTTTTTCATTGACTTCAAGAACTGGGCAAACACATGTTCATGGAAATAATTCTCTGAAGAGTAGATTTAAAGATTTGTGTTGAGAAAGACTAAAAGTGACTCTTTCACATAGTATCAAAAGCAGGAACAAAGCTTTCCGAGTCCCCAGAAAATTTACTTTTCTTTTTCTGAACTTAAAAGGTCTTATTTAAAAAACAATTTTAAACTGTATAATTGATAAACAATATCAACTGTATAACTGATATATAGCTACATATTTAATGTCTATGACTCGATGAATTTGACATACATATATACCTATGAAAAAGCTGGCTTAAAACTCAATATTCAAAATACTAAGATCATGACATCCAGCCCCATCACTTCATGGCAAATAGATGGAGAAAAAGTGGAATGAGTGGAAGATTTTATTTTCTTGGGCTCCAAAAATCACTGCAAACGGTGACTGCAGCCATGAAATTAAAAGACATTTGTTCCTTGGAAGAAAAGCTATGGCAAACCTAGAACCTAGGTCTCCAGTGTCTCCTGCCTTGGCAGATGGATTCTCTACCAGTAGCGCCACTTGGGAAGCCCATTGTGTGAATATAAACTACATTTTTTGTATCCATTCACATGCTGACGGGACTGTGGGCTATTTCCATAAGCTGGCTATTGTGAACAGTACTGCAGGGACGGGAGCATGCAGGTATTGCTTAGAGATCCTGACTTCGATTCTTTTCGGTATATACCCTAAATGGAGATGCTGGATCATATGGTAGTTCTATTTTTAACTTGTTGATGATAAAGATGTCCCAGAGGAAGTGAAGCTAGCCAAAAGGCTTCACGTTAAAAGAATACCCAGCAATGTTTCATGACACTGAAGGCACCAAGAACAGGATATTGAAAAGTGACTCAAACTTAGAAAGGAATATGACAGTTCAACTGCATGTGGGAAAGATGCTTCTTCCATGCAGGTTTTAAGTTCTACAATGTGAAAAAAGTGAAGTGAAAAAAAGAAGTGAAAGTGTAGATCATTCAGTCCTGTTTGACTCTTTGTGACCCCATGAACTATAGCCCACCAGGCTTCTCTGTCCATGGGATTCTCCAGGCAAGAATACTAGAATGGGGTGCCATGCCCTCCTCCAGGGGATCTTCCAAACCCAGGGATCGAACCCAGGTCTCCTGCACTGCAGGAAGATTCTTTACCATTCGAGCCACAAGGGAAGCCCTATGCTCTGTTCAAACCACTCTCGATACTTTTTTACAAAAAAATGAAGCACTTTCATTCTCAATGTCTTAGTGTTTTAAATTTTAGTATACTAAGTTCACATTGTTTTACTATTTTCATTATTTCCCTTTATGTTTACAACTGACTTAGAGAGTTTTTAATGTTTCAACATAAAGTTTTAAAGATCAAGAAGCAAGCATAATTTCCCAAATTGATTATTAAAATCACTTTTCATGGTTTCAGTTTGCATCTGCAAAACAAGGACTGCTGCTGCTGCTACTAAGTCGCTTCAGTTGTGTCTGACTCTGTGCAACCCCATAGACGCCAGCCCACCAGGCTCCCCCATCCCTGGGATTCTCCAGGCAAGAACACTGGAGTGGGTTGCCATTTCCTTCTCCAATGCATGAAAGTGAAAAGTGAAAGTGAAGTCACTCAGTCGTGTCCGACTCTTAGCGACCCCATGGACTGCAGCCTACCAGGCTCCTCTATCCATGGGATTTTCCAGGCAAGAGTACTGGAGTGGGTTGCCACTGCCTTCTCCGAAATAAGGACTACCTGTATTCAAAGAGGGGCTTCCCAGGTGGCGCTAGTGGTAAAGAATCTGCCTGCCAATGACGGAGACAAAAGGGATGCAGGTTTGATCCCTGGGTGGGAAAGATCCCCTGGAGCAGGGCATGGCTACCCACGCCAGTATTCTTGCCTGGAGAATTTCATGGACAGAGGAACCTGGTGGGCTATGTCCAAGGGGTCACAAAGAGTCAGACACTACTGAAGCGACTTAACTGGCAAGTATTCAAAGAAATTTCAAGGGTGAATGAATCAGTAGTAAGAATACTTAAACTACAAAACCTAAACTTAGATTGATTCAAAGTATTAGATATTTTTCTTTCAGTGGATGTCAAAGAAAAGGCTTTCAGCCTCTATAACTAGCCCACAAGTCCCACAGGGAAAGCCTCATGGCATAAGAACAGGAAGATACAAGAAGAACGCTAGCTTTGGAAAACCAAGAAGATGAACTGAATATTGGCAATTTAGCTTACTAATTCTCCAGTCCTGAGCACTCATTCAATAGCTGAGGTTATTGAAATTGAACATGAAAAATATTGTTCAGGGTGCCTGGCAGAGACCTGGGACCCAACAAACTGTTGCTATAGTTTAGGCAAGCACATAAGATCAAAACTAGCAAAAGTAAAAAAATCCAGTGGGAGTAGCAGAGCCCTTTCCCCGCCCAAAACGAGGGCAGGGAGTTAGCACTCATTAGACTCTCAGTAGATGTAAAGGCAGAGAAGGCAACGGCACCCCACTCCAGTGCTCTTGCCTGGGAAATCCCATGGGCGGAGGAGCCTGGAAGGCTGCAGTCCATGGGGTCGCTAAGAGTCGGACACGACTGAGTGACTTCACTTTCACTTTTCACTTTCATGCATTGGAGAAGGAAATGGCAACCCACTCCAGTGTTCTTGCCTGGAGAATCCCAGGGACGGGGGAGCCTGGTGGGCTGCCGTCTATGGGGTCGCACAGAGTC
>SJYV01031325.1:120161-146814 GCA_006410875.1 Neotragus pygmaeus | reverse complement strand
TTTGGCCAGACACATCAGTACAACCGCACAGCAAGGGAGAGCATCTCCGTGACTGTGGGCCTCCTTGTAAGACATGCCCAGATCTGGGTGATGAAGGTTAGGCTAATGGTTAGGTTAATCTATGGGGAATCTTGAATTTTCTAATAAAAACTTCAGATATCCTAGAAAGAATTTTCAAACCCTAGGGCTTTTTTTTTTAACATCTAATTATTTCTCTAATTCTACATTCATAGAAAATGTACCTTAGCATCTCTGCTTCTCATTTTGTTTGAATATACTACAAAGGGAATCAAATTTTAATAACTACTATTATTATGTGTTTACATATAATGAGGCTATTTCCATGTTCCAACAGATGGCCAGAAATCACTAAACGTTATTACAACCCATTCTTGTAAATGTGGAATGTTGCTACGAGTTTCTTTGATCTCTATCAATACAATACTGTTATTTTGATTTTTTTTTTCATAACAAACTTTATACTATGCTGGAAATTTACTAGAATCTTAATTCATTCGAGTTTTCTCCAGAGGGGCATGGGAGAGAGACATTGGTGGTGGAATGCTCCCTCCTAGGAGTTGGAAAAATCAATTTGTTAGTTAGCCAAGACCTAAAAGAGTTGAGTAGATGTGAAGTTGACCTTGGAAATAGTCTTAGCACCTATTCATCTCCTCAGATTGTCTCCTATCAGGCCACACATGTTTACTCTGTCCTGAGTTTACAATCCATTGTCCTAATGTATCATGTCCTCACTTGCATCTGTACCTCAAAATAGCCCAAGAGAAAGCTTTGGCAGCCTGGACTAAGGTGGTGCTGGAGTGGATGGAGAGTAAGTATAATTAGTGAAGGGTTTCAAGAACCAGAGGAACAGTTCTTGGTACCCATCTAAATACATATAAGAGACCCTGTCTTCTCCTACGTCATCTCCCAGTGCCTTCAGAACTGTGAAATCCCTCCATGCCCTCTGTCAGCCTCTGATTCTATAGGTATCCACCTGCAGGTAGCTCTATTTGCCAAGTACGCTTCCCTCCCCAATCTTGCCTCCTTAGTTTCCCAGGACAAACGTTGCCTTACCTGACCTACCCTAATGGAATGAAGTGCTTTCGTCTAATTGTTCAAAAGGCCCTTTAAACATATTTCTATTGTGATATAACTGTTTTTATTCATTTTTTTAAAAGTATTATTGCCTTGTTGTTGGCAGCGGAGTTTCTGTTAAGGAAAGAAGTGTTTTTCTTTAGGAAAATGCACAGAGAAGCTGAAGCTCACAGAAAGGACAGGTTAGCAAAAGCAACACAGACAGGGACTCCGAAAAGGTATGTACAGTTTGGAGAGATCAGGGGAGAGAGGTCGAGGAATGGGCTGAAGAGAGAAAAGGAGCAAGTAGGAGGTGGAAATGTCCATCTCCAGAGTCCAGGTGGCAGAGGAGACTGTCGTGAAAAGAGGAATCTTAGATTTGATTTCAGTCCATCTACCGTGTGGTCAGGAGACGCAATTTCACCATCGCATCTCCCACTTCTCCCCAAAGAAAGTCTCCTTCCTGTGGTGATAGCACCGAGTGATGGGAGCTTTCAGAGTATGAAGGAGACAGATCTGTGACCCATGCTTCAGTTGACACCAAGACTGAGCAAAAGAGAAGGAGATCAAAGAAAACAGAGCAAGAAAAAAAAAATTCCAAAGAAAATGAGTTGTCGGCGCTGGCAAGGAAATTTAGAAAAAGAAATAGAAATAGCAACCTTCCCCCATTCCAGATCCTTGCCTCTCTTACCCACCGTGAACCATATACCAGGAGTTTCCCCACCTGTAAAATTAGGGGGATGAATTAGGTGGTCCCTCAGGGCCCCTCAGTTTTAATATTTTAGGAATCTAAGCATATCATCAAGCCTAGGGAAACTAGTAGAAGTTATGTCCTATTGTGGAAAAATATTTCGTGCTGTGACTGAACTTGATTAGGCTCTGGAGACGACACAAATAATGACAGTCATTTAACACCTAAGGAGTGGGGGGCAAATTAAGAGAAGTATGCTCATGGCACCAAACAATGGCTTGTTTTGATCCTTCTGGCAGTTGTGTCACATCTGTTCTAAAAATTATGATGTGTTTTGAAATTATTACTTGGGTGTGTATACAATGTGTGCAGACACTTAAATAATTATGTTATTAGGAAAGAGAAGTCTCCAACAATCTGTGGACACAAACATGCTGATGCAAAAACATCAACATCCCATTCTCTCCACACCTGGCAGTTTAGAGGTGGTCAACATAAGATGGCTGGATAGCATCACAGACTCGATGGACATGAGTCTGAGTGAACTCCGGGAGTTGGTGATGGACAGGGAGGCCTGGTGTGCTGCGATTCATGGGGTAGCAAAGAGTCGGACATGACTGAGCAACTGAACTGAACTGAACATAAGGTGGGTTTCCCAGGTGGCGCTAGTGGTAAAGAATCTGCCTGCCGATGCAGGAGATGTAAGAAACATGGGTTCGATCCCTGGGTTGGGAAGATCCCCAGGAGGGCATGGCAGCCCAAGTATTCTTGCCTGGAGAATCCCATGGATAGAGGAGCCTGGCAGGCTACATACAGTCCTTGGGGCCACGAAGAGTTGTATATGACTGAGGCTNATGTAAGAAACATGGGTTCGATCCCTGGGTTGGGAAGATCCCCTGGAGGGCATGGCAGCCCAAGTATTCTTGCCTGGAGAATCCCATGGATAGAGGAGCCTGGCAGGCTACATACAGTCCTTGGGGCCACGAAGAGTTGTATATGACTGAGGCTACTTAGCAAGAAACATAGGCTGTCGAGTAGCAACTGACTATGAGGACTCAGTTCCATCGATTAATTAAAATGCAATTATTTGGAAGGAAAATATTAGATTGTTTCTGTTTCTCCTAGAGGGAATTATCTGATTGTATTTAAGGAACTGCAGTCACAAAGAGCAATCATTTGAAAGAACGGGATCGGGTTGGTTGGTTCAACCCTATTTAAAGACGTCAGGTCTGTTTGTGCACTGGGGAAAGAAGGCAGTGTTTAATTTCTAAAATGAGCAAATATTGATGCAATTAGGTCAATTTGCTGTTAGTCATATATTAACGAGGTGCACCCAGAACCGGCAGAGCCCTGGACAGAGGTCCCTAGGAGCCATCAGAGAATCTTTTGCACCATGTGTAGAAAGGAAGCCCCACAGAATCTGAGTTCAAGTCCTGACTCCAACATGTAATGATTATATGATTTTAATTGCTATCTGTGCGTCAGTTTATTAATGTGAAAATTATGTATAAAACATATATATAGCTCCTAATTTGGGGTGTTGTGGGGATTACATGAATTTTTATAAATGAAGTATGTAGATACACACCTAGCACATAGCAAGCACTACATAAATGCAAGTTATAATTTTTGTTAGACGATTTTGTCATGAGGAGAAATTTTAAAAGAGTATTGACTAGGAAAGAGATAAACAGGTGCTCTTTGTTACACAGTTGGGAGAAAAACAAAGGATTTAGCGGTAATATGATGTCATGGAGGGTGAACACAAGGGGCCTGGGTAAACCGAGGGAGCGTCTACATATTTCTTGTCTACTATATTCCAGACTCCGGGCTAGGCACATTAGCTGTGACAATTCATACACACTTTTTAGCATTCAGAGAAGTAGTCGTTACTATTTTCTGCATCTTACAAAGAAGCCATGGAGGGATCAGGGATGCTGAGCCACTTAGCTGAGAGCTCAGAGCTCAGAAATGGGTGAGTCACGATGGGACTCAGGTCTGCAGACTCCATCCTGTGGTCGTTACGTTACAGCACTGCACCTAACATGTTTGCAGTTCTTGCTGTGATAATGAGGTGATCTCCTTAACCAGGGGATCCAAGTAGCTGGCCTGGGACCCCTGAATGACATGGATGTACAGACCACTACACGCCTACGTTTCATTCATACAATCATAAGTGATAGTGGACAATAAAGTAATACAATAGTAGAATGCAATGATATAGTAAAATGAAATAAGGAGCAATAAAAATGCTAGCAAAGTGTATTTATCCATTAGAGAAGAAGTTTGACCAGTGGTTAACATTGTAGATTCTGAGATAAACTGAGTGCAACTCCATTTCCCCTACTACTTCTCTGATCTCATACCCGTCTCCTAAGCTCAGTGCTTCAGTTCCATCTGTAAAATGGGGACATTAAAAACAATCACTAACTCATGGGGTTATTGGAAGAATTAAATGAGCTAATATGTGTAAGGTGCAGACAGAAGTTTGAGCAAACTCTGGGAGACAGTAAAGGACAGGGAAGCTTGGCATGCTGCAGTCCATGGGGTTGCAAAGAGTCAGACATGACTGAGCGGCTAAACAACAAATGTGAGGTGCTTACAAACAAGCACTATAAAGAATTTGCTCTCATCATCACCCACATCATCACTGTTGCCATATCATGATTCTATGGTTTAGTGGTTTCTCTTAATTCTGATTTGGAATGTCTCCACTGTAGCACACACCAAGCCAAGTATACAGAAAATAAGTAAGCACTGGGACTGCCGTTTAAGGAGAGAGCTTAATTCTTGCCATTTCTATTCACTTGGGATCCTTCTAACACCCATGGGAGTTTTAGATGAAATTCTATTAATTTGGTCTGGAAATTATACCTGTTTTTAGGGCTTCCCTGGTGGCTCAGATCATAAAGAATCTGCTTGCAATGCAGGAGACCCAGGTTTGATCCCTGGGGTGGGAAGATCCCTTGGAGGATGGGATGGCTACCGACTCCAGTATTCCTGCCTGGGAAAATTCCCTGGAGAGAGGAGTCTGGCGGGCTATGGTCCATGGCATCGCAAAGAGTCGAACAAGACTGAGTCCTTTATATTAGACATGAGAGCGTCACCCAAAAGTTCCTGTTTGCCCTTCATCCACAATTCTCTTCCCAAAGACAAANAAAATTCCCTGGAGAGAGGAGTCTGGCGGGCTATGGTCCATGGCATCGCAAAGAGTCGAACAAGACTGAGTCCTTTATATTAGACATGAGAGCGTCACCCAAAAGTTCCTGTTTGCCCTTCATCCACAATTCTCTTCCCAAAGACAAAGAGAACAGCAGTCTCCATATCAACATATGCTCTATTATAATGAGTTAATCTCATTTGGCTCATTTTTCACTCTTTCTTTTCCTTCTAATCTGCCAGGAACTCCATTTAACCAAATAACTCACGAGATAAGATTTTACTCTTTCTTGATAATTTCTCCCTTGACTTCTATTCTTCCTACAGGTTTAAAACTAATGACTATCTGTTGGAATAAACAAAACTTCCCTCAGTGTCTCTGTTGGGACCAAACAGGCGCCATGACAGGCTTCAGGGGGCCAAGGTAGGCCTGGGTCTCCTTTGCAGAGGAGCTGAGTTATTGTCGGGGAGGAACTGAAGTCATCCTTCGCTGGCACCAAGACTTGACCAATCAGTATANGGGGATTCAGGATTGGGACCTTGTATACACCTGTGGTGGATTCATGTCAATGTATGGCAAAACAAATACAGTATTGTAAAGTAGAATAAAGTAAAAAAAATTTTAAATGCAAATCTAATCATTAAAAAAAAAAAAAAGAGTACTGGAGTGGGGTGCCATTGCCTATAGGCACCAGGTCACAACTGGTGAACTACTATTTCTAAACAATGGTCCAAATATGCAATAAGGAGATATGTACCAGGTAGTCACTAAGCAATCATCAATATCAGGTAATTTTGGCGTAAAAGTCTCTGGACTATATAAATTAAACATAGCTTGCCTTACAGAATTCCTATATTCCAATAGTTAAAAGACTCAAAATGGAGTCACTTTGGTAAAGCCACATCATGAAACCAAGACTTAATTACAGTTGCAGCTTCTCCTAGGAGTGAAGATTTAGTCTAGTCAGTCTGGAATTAACTAGTCAACCTTAGTGAGGAAATCTTCCCAGTAAATGCCTGACATCACTTAAAGGAAGGTGACTTTACCAGAGTCCACTTTTTCCTCATTACTTCCTCATCCTACCCTCTCTAGAAAAGTCTTTCATTTTGTACAGATCCTCAGAGCTCTCTTCTGTCTGCTAGATGTGATGCTGCCTGATTCATGAGTCATTGAATAAAGCTAATAAGATCTTTAAAATTTACTTAGCTGAATCTTAGTTTTTAACATTATATAGGCAAGACTTTTATTTGGAGGAGGGAGTGGTTAGTCCCAGCAGCAAGAAATGCATTCTATGTATTTAGCTTGTCAATGTAGTACTATACAGAAAGAAGATCTAATAAACTTCAGTGAAATTTCACATTAATACAAAAGAAAAATGTGTAACTGATGACATTTCTAAATGATTTCACTCTTACCAATAGTTAAGCGAATTATTCAAGCAGGTGAATTACTGTCTGTTAGAATTCTCTCTTGAGTGACCTACTCTTAGTAAAGAACTGTTTGAGTAAGATTTAATGTTCAGAACCACCTGCTATAGCAGAATTCTTTTTCAGCACAGTCTGTTCACTGCAAAGCTACCACACTGTAAAGGCTGTTTGAAAGGGCAGCAGTTTTCTCTTGGGTGTGTTCTTGGCCCCTTACATCAACTCAATAGTCCCTGAGGGGTATTGGGCCAAACTTTTTCCTTCAGGCATGGATCAGACCTGTTATGGATGTCTAAGATCTTAAAAATCTCAGAGAAAAGGACTGGAAGAAACTTAATCAAAGGTTACATATTAAATACAGAACTACACATCAGAATTTTAATTTTCCCAGAAAGATTAAGTTTCAGTCCATGACTACAATGATAATATAAGAGTATCTATTAAAAAGTTATGACAAGAACTGTCAGCTCAAAAAAGAAAGGTATAGATTATTAATTTTCCCATGTATTCTGGAAGCTTATCTTAGAATCTTCAAAATTATAACTTTAAATGTCTTCAAATGAGTGTCTACATTGCAATTAATGTTATCTTTTGTTATAGAAAAAAAAAAACTTTCTCAAATTATTCTTTCTCCTTATTATCTTTAAAAAAACAACCAGGAATGGCTCTTAGCAGTAGTTTTGATTTGATAAGGAACTTTTATAATATTTTGGTTTAGCTCTCAAAGGCTTTAATTTAGTTCAATTAAAACAATTTTTGCAAGTTTATCACTTCTATATTATTTTATCCCCTCTTAACAAAGGTTATCTGAGAAAATATTAATAGTTAGAGCAATTAAGCTGTTGTGATTAATACATATTTCTCCTTGAATTCAGATACGTGAAAAGGAAAGAAGCCTCAGGTATTTAATTTTGATAATTCCACATTTCTGGCACTACATAGTCACAGCCACAGAGATGCCCCTTCATGGTAAAACCCAAAGTCTCACATTATTTCCCTCAAAAGTTATTTTAGCCTGAATGGTTCAGATTGAGGCTTCCACATTTTAACTCCACATTGACTCTCTAGCCACTGACATTCTAATTTAGGCAATGTCTTCTCTACTCCATGCCTGAAATTCATTCAATGATGGAAACTTACATATGAAAAGTATTTTCTTCCTGTCCAAACAAAATCATGAACCTGAAATAAACGAATGGTTTAGTTATTTAGGTTTTAAATATTTGAAAGCTTATAACCACCTCTCGAAGCAGTAAAGCTATTTAAACCTCTAAATATAGTAATGAGCAATAAACACACACAGTTTGATACTTAATAACCCATATATATTCGCAATTAAAGTGATTGCATCATAATGAGTTTTGCCTCATAGTNAACCACCTCTCGAAGCAGTAAAGCTATTTAAACCTCTAAATATAGTAATGAGCAATAAACACACACAGTTTGATACTTAATAACCCATATATATTCGCAATTAAAGTGATTGCATCATAATGAGTTTTGCCTCATAGTGGAGGAAACTTGTCTAAATACATGTCACTGGCATTTCAGGTTAAAGTCAATTTTGCATGAGAGTGCCACTGGAGACTGGAAACTCTATCGGTACACTTTGCTGTGGAAAATATTGTCATTATTAAATAATCTTCACTCAATTTGAGTTGTAGAGAGTAGATCAAGAGGCTCCATTGTTTTTGTCCATTTTTTGCCTGTTTAAAGGCTGCCCAGTCAACGTGCCTGGAGCTCAGAAGCTGGAGAGTTCAAGCTAATTTTGAAAAATCTAACAAAGGCTGCAGACTCTCAATCTACAAAAGTGTAGAATACAGATTTCAGCAGACAATTCTATACCTTGGTTTTATACAATTTTACATTCACAGAAATAAGCTCTTTCTCAAGCTAAGTTCCTATAGAAGGGCAAGTATTCATTTTGTCTGAAGCATACCTGATAAACAGCTTCCCGGAGAAAGAGGTCACCCCTTGACCAAACCTGCTGCTGCTGCAGCTGCTAAGTCGCTTCAGTCGTATCTGACTCTCTGTGACCGCATAGACGGCAGCCCACTAGGCTCCTCTGTCCCTAGGATTCTCCAGGCAAGAATACTGGAGTAGGTTGCCATTTCCTTCTCCAATGCATGGAAGTGAAATATGAAAGTAAAGTCGCTCAGTCGTGCCCGACTCTTAGTGACCCCATGGACTGCAGCCTACCAGCCTCCTTTGTCCATGGGATTTTCCAGGCAGTGACCAAACCTAGAGAGCATTTTAAAAAGCAGAGGTGCTACTTTGCCGACAAAGGTCTGCATAGTCAAAGCTATGGCTTTTTCAGTAGTCATGTATGGATGTGAGAACTGAACAATAAAAACATCTGTGCATCGAAGAATTGATGACTTTGAACTGTGGTGCTGGAGAAGACTCTTGAGAGTCCCTTCGACTGCAAGGAGATCCAACCAGTCAGTCCTAAAGGAAATCAACCCTGAATATTCATTGGAAGGGCTGATCCTGAAGATGAAGCTCCAATACTTTGGCCAACTGATGTGAAGAGCCAACTCTTTGGAAAAGACCCCGATGCTGGGAAAGGTTGAAGGCAGGAGGAGAAGGGGACGGCAGAGGATGAGATGGCTGGATGGCATTACCAACTCAATGGATATGAGTTTGAGCAAACTCTGGGAGATGGTGAGGGACAGGGAAGCCTGACTCCTACAGTCCATGGCGTGGTAAAGAATCAGACAAGACTGAGCAACTGAACAACAACAATCCCTTAACTACCAACATATGAACCCTCAGGGTGAAGAACAGCAAACCCACACACTGTAAAGGAAGCTCCTCTAAGGACAGATACTTTCTGCTGAAAGTAGACCAATTCCATGTGCTCCCGCTTGCTGCCTCACCTAGAGCCTGATACAGAAACACACTATCATATTCCTGGTCGTATGATACAGACACACATTATCATGTCCCTCGTCATGTGTGCTGCCAACGGTCTTCCCTACTCAACTCCTAGCAGAACAACGCAAGAGGCCCTAGTGCTGCCCATGTAACGGGGGGCTTGAGGTGACTGAATGGGAAAACTCTGAGATATTTCAGCGATGGAAGATGCGTGATGATTTTACAAAAGAAGGAGCAAAGCCTCTATGTTTCTCCCCAAAGAGAAACTATGGTCAACTCCAGACCTTCTGGAAAATTCTTGAGAAAGAAACACTTAGGAATTCTGACAGAGCATCCTTTTTGGGAATAGACATTCTACAAACAGCTCTAAAAGACACAAAGAGAGATAACACATGGTTTTGCTTTTAAGATCATAACCTAAAACACAATTTCACAAATATCCATAGAAAAATGGACAGAGGAGAATATTAAGCCAGTTTTTCACTAAAGTCAATAGACTATTTGAACTTTGCCCCAAAAATACTTTTCATCTTCTGATCCTGAAACTTCTCAGCAGGAATATTAAAATATGATTTAAAATTAAACAGTATTATAAATGTTACTCTATACTTTTCTTATATACATGTATATAAAACAAGTTTGAAGCTGTATACTTCTCAAGTATATGTCCTTATTAGAGAGCTCAGTCTTCATAAAAGCCATCAGTGTTCTCCCCTACTTCACTGACTCTTCAAGCTCACTTCTGGGCACTGATTCACTGACACTGAACTGCTGCTCTCCAGGCATTTGTCATGGAAGATAACTCTGGCCCACTACAGCAAAACTAAGCCAAACTTGTTCAAGAGAAATAAAAATAAATGTCTGGGAGAATTTGCAATAGTTTTAACTCATTTATGTTACAGAACCCTCCTTTGCATTCCTTAAAAGAAATAGAGATATCTCACAGAAGCCAACATCAGGGATGAAATCAGGCCACAGAGGTGGATTCATATCTGTATCTTACATGTGTTTTCCTCTGAATACCTGATCTATGGCTCCCTCTATCTACTGGCCAACTTTTGCTACTTGAGTTCATAAGTCTGGCTGAAGATGTCTGTGTGCTAAGTCACTTCTGTCATGTCCAACCCTTTGCGACCCCAGGCTCCTTTGTCCATGGGAGTTCCCAGGCAAGGGTACTAGAGTGGGTTATCATGCCCTCCTCCAGGGGATCTTCCTGACAATCTTGGCTATACATGAGTTTATTTTATAGTTTCAGCTTCAAGAAAAGAAACTGTCACTATCACCTCCCTCTCCCTCTACTGTGCTTACTCCCTCTATCCCAATTATAATTAACAAGGGAAAGAACTATGATTACTCAAGTGGCAGCGTGACTTATGCTGAACTAATAAATCATGGGCAAAGAATAGGGTCTAGAGTAAATACCAGTTTGGTCCATCTTAGAGCAGATTCCCATGCTTGATTCAGCTGAAGGGTTAGAACTATGCTTTATAAAATTGCTGCTCAGTTCAGTTCAGTCACTCAGATCTATCAAACTCTTTCTGACTCCATGGACTGCAGCACGCCAGGCTTCCCTCTTCATCACCAACCCACAGAGCTTACTCAAACTAATGACCATGGAGTTGGTGATACCATCCAACCATCTCATCCTCTGTCATCCCCTTCTCCTCTCGCCTTCAATTTATCCCAGCATCAGGGTCTTTTCAAATGAGTCAGTTCTTTGCATCAGGTGACCAACTCAGATAATGGAGTTTCACCTTCAGCATGAGTCCTTCCAATGAATATTCAGGGTTGATTTCCTTTAGGATTGACTGGTTGGATTTCCTTGCAGTCCAAGGGACTCTCAAGAGTCTTCTCCAACACCATAGTTCAAAAGCATCAATTCTTTAGTGCTTAGCTTTCTTTATAGTCCAGCTGTCACATCCATACATGCCTACTGGAAAACCACAAATTTGTTGGAAAAGCAATGCCTCTGCTTTTTAATATGCTATCTAGGTTGGTAATGGCTTTTATTCCAAAGAGCAAGCATCTTTTAATTTCATGGCTGCAGTCACCATCTGCAGTGATTTTGGAACCCAAAATAATAAAGTCTCTCACTGTTTCCATTGTTTCCCCATCTATTTGCCATAAAGTGATGGGACTGGATGCCATGATCTTAGTTTTTTGAACGTTGAGCTTTAAGCCAACTCTTTCAGTCTCCTCTTTCACTTTCACCAAGAGGCTCTTTAGTTCTTCTTCACTTCCTGCCATAAAGGTGGTGTCATCTGCCTATCGGAGGTTAATGATATTTCTCCCTGCAGTCTTGATTCCAGCTTGTACTTCATCCAGCCCAGCATTTCGCATGATGTACTCTGCATATAAGTTAAATATGCAGTGTGACGATATACAGCCTTGACGTACTCCTTTTCCGATTTGAAACCAGTCTGTTTTTCTATGTCCAGTTCTAACTGTTGCTTCCTGACCTGCATTTCTCAGGAGGCAGGTCAGGTTGTCTGGTATTCCCATCTCTTTAAGAATTTATAGCACACATCATTGCTGCTATAAGCACAGTGTCTTTAAAGCACACATTATTGCTGCTATCAACTTACTATTATGTAAATTACAGGGAAAAGAAAGGATGTGGATGGGTGAGAACTGGGAAGGCAACACATTGGAGCCCACAGTAGACATTCAGGGATTCCATTTCTATAGAAACTCTAAAATGTAATGTTTAATACTTGATAACATCAGCAGTAACTGCCCTGAGAGACAACTTGGTTGAGGCCTTTAGCAGATCAGAAAAGTCTATACAAAGACACCCTCAAGGCATTCACTATGAGGATGTTGTTTAGGATCTTATTTATTATTTCATGGAGATATACAATAAACTAATTCCAGATCTCCATATTGAGACAAATATATTTTTGTTTTATGGATCCCAGGGTGTGTAACAAAACATGTTATCTTCACATTTGCTTCTGGATATTCAAGAAGTACTAAGTATATTTTTAGAGGTCATTTTTGGGAGCTCGTGTACACCTGTGGTGGATTCATGTCGATGTATGGCAAAGCCAATAGAGTATTGTAAAGTAAAATAAAGTATTAAAAATAAATAAATAAATAAATATTAATTAATTAAAAAAAGAAACATTATTTTTGCCTGTGATTCCTCAATTATTTTAAATCTTTTTCTTTGTGATTTTATGTACCCCTTCTATCTTACTGAATTGATTCTGAAATTTTAAAAAATCTCGAGTTTAGAAAAAATTATTTTCATATTCAGGTCTGTATCTCAGAAAAAATAATTTTTAAATGGAAATTTTTTTTTAATATTTAATGGCAAAATTGAATGTTTTTTATACTATAAAATGCAGAAAATTTTCCCAGGGCTTTCTCAGCAAGTTTCAGGTTATTTTTCTGTTTTGGCAGTCCTAGTTAGAAATCTTTCTCTTCCTTCTATTTACTCATGCTCTGTTGTAATTACTGCTTCTTGGTCCCATAAGTCTTCAAGTTTCCTTCCAAAAGCAAAGATAACATTTTAAAAAATTCTCACATGGTTAGAAGTTTCAAAACATATACCCAAAAGGTACAAAATGAAGAGTAATGCTGTGTTTCAAGCAGCTTTTCATGTGTCAAGAAAAGAATATCTGCCTGTGTTTCACTCCACAGGGAGACAGGCATATACGTGACCCTCCTCTGAAGTACTGACTCTATACAAACTCAGAATCTCTTTCACTCCACTTGCTATTGAAACACAAGTCATTCAGGTAAGTTTTCAGCACAGCCTGGATAGCCAGATTAGAAAGTCTTCTATCTAGAAGTGCTGCCTTTATCAGAAACACTGCAGTTAACTTGTCCGTCTCAGCTCTTAAAAGAGTTCTTTCTGTCTTTAACCCAGGCAAGGTGCTAGAGGCCCAGCCCTTCAACATCTCTAATTCAGTCATGGCCTCACATCTAAGCATTCTGGCATCTCATGGTCAAGTGCCTCGTAACTAGAAAACATCCTATCACAACTGGATAAAACATTTGCTTTCTAGCCAATATCTACATATGTTTGACCTGTTAGAACCCAAAAAAATGCTAAAATAGTGATATATTCACAANACCCCCAGGGCGCCAAGGGCGTGGGTGTAGGTGACGCCCCAGACTGGCCCGCCTCACTGTCGGAATCCAGCAGCGCTGTGGGGGCGCAGCCAGAGGCGGGGAGTGGCCTGTAGGTTCTTGCTTTTCTGGGGTGGGAGGGAGGGAGGAAGGAGACAGTGACCCCCTTGGGCTTATCACGCAGAGCCCCCCAGCTCGGCCGCCTGAGAGAGAGAGTAGAACCAGGTGCCAGAGAAGGATGGAGGGGAGGAGGGTGGGTAGCACCTGCCGTGACGCGGGGCGAGGCGTGAGGCCGGGCCAGGGGCCGCCGATGGCTGTCGAGCGGTAGGGCATTGGGCCTGTGGAGAACACCCACCCGATCCTTCTGCTGACCCCGACCTCTACTGTCCCCCTGACCTCCTCCCGCCCTCTCGGCCCCCCATTCTCCCTCGGCACAGTGCCTTACACAGGAGGTGGTCGTGAACTGAGCCCCACTACCTCGGGGGATGCCTCTCCTCCCCCCGCAGGCCCCCAGAGCAGGAGGCCTCCATTACCTCTTCCCGCTCCATCCCCACTGGTGGCCAACTGGTCACTCACTGTCCTGTTCACCTCTTTTCCTGTTGTATATATCTCCTTTGTTGACAATAAATTATTTTTTTTTATTAAGAGAGTTCCGTCTGAGCCATCATTGTGGGGAGGGGTTTGCTAGCAAGCTGTCCGGCCCCCTAGAGCAACCCTGAGAAGCAGGAGAGCTGAGGGGGGCGCCTGGGCCTGGGCCGGAAAGCTGCACCCCAGAGGCTGGCGTGGGGTGGGGGCAGGCCTTGTCAGAGGGGTGCCTCAGCCCCTCCCCTCACCCCTGCCCTCCAGATGCGGTCAGGAGCACCTTTTACACATACCTTCTGACTCACTTGGTGAACTTCCATCTGAGACAGGCTGCACTGGGGCGCCCAGGGAGGAGCTGAGACCTAAGGTCATCTTTGCGGTGTGCTCTGGCTGTGGCCAGCGTGCAGGGGCGCTGATGCCTGTCCCCGACCCCCACTCCGCCCCAGGACAAGAAGGAAGGCAGGCAGGCCGCCTCCACCCTTTCAGCCTCGTAGTCAGCCCCCATCTTCTGCGCCTAATTACAGTGAGCCTTTGCCTGGCTTTCCGGTTCCCTGAACCTTACCCCTTCCCTTCTAAACTAGCCATCACCAGCCAAACCTGTGTTGGGTTGTGTTTTTCCTCTGTGGTGATGGGGACTCTCAAGAGAGGCACAGAGAGCGCTCAGATCCCTAACTTGACTGTCCCATGTAGAATCCAGGGGCGGGTGGGAGCAATAGGGCTGTCCACCCTCTGCCCCTGGCCTGCTCCACTGCTTCTGATGGGTCTTGTGCATCCTGGGGAGGATGGACTCGCAGGGCAGTTGTTCTGTACAGCACTGAGCCCAGCAGGTTCTGAGACTGACCGGAAGGCTGGTCCCGAAATCAGGAAGAATCTGGGCTGAGCAGGCTGTGCTGTGTGCCTGTCTGAGCTGATGTCACCCATGGACCCAACCAGGTGTGGGTTGGCTCATGGGATGTGGCCCTTTCTCCCTATCTGATGAGCTCGGGAGAAAGAGTGCGAGGATGTCAGGGGCCCTTTTCCAGGGGAGACCAGATGTATGGTGTGGTGGAGGAAAACTAAGCAAGGACTCAGGACCCCTGTTGTCTTGGGTGACTCCACCAGTGCATGAGGGCCACAGAACTCCCCTGTGTCTCTCCCACTATTTCTGCAAATTGGCAGAACTTGTATCCTACTGAATAGGAAGGAATGAATAATGCTGAAATGCTCTGAACCACAGACTGAATTATTGCAGGTGGTTGCTGTCTGTCTTTTCAGTCCTGTGACTGTTTACATTATGCCAGTGTGCTTTTAAAACAACGTGGCTGTGTTGTTGGGTGTTGACAATTGGGAGAACTTACAGAAAAGCTCATTGTACAATTGTGAAGCTAAACGCGTCTTTGCGGCTGTTGATTATGATTGAAGGTTTGGCCCGCTAGACTGTGAGCTCCTTCTGGGCGAGGGCTGGATTGCGTTGACTGCATTTTCCTAGTGTCCTGCGTAGGGCCTGGTGCAGAGTAGGTGCTCAATAAATGTCTGTGAAGTGCCCTGTTGGTGTGTATTCCTTTGCAATATTTTTCCTGTGTGGGCTGGTCCTCGGAATGTGGTCCTCTCTCAAGGCAGCTGTCAGAGTAACTGCTGGTGGTGTGGTTCTGCCATGGCTTAAGCCCCACATCTCGGGTGGCAGGGATCTGCCCAGCCTTAGCTGGGACCCCAGGGACTCCATGAACTTGTGTGTGGCTGGAAGCCACCTGTGGGCACCTCTGGGCCTCCAGGGAGAGGCAGAGAGTGGAGCCCGGGACATGGCTCCACCCAGAGTGCAGAAGGAGGTTTCTGAACACCAGTGAAGGATTGCTTGGGGTCCACCACCTGGGCCAGAGTCACTGTCACAGAGCCAGCAACACCAAGAACGCCTCCCTCGCAAATACCAGTGACCCAGGGGCTGGTGGTGGCAGCTTTCTCCAGGTCCAGTGCTGAAGTCCAGCCACAACTGAGAGAAGAGTCGGGACAAGGGTGTCACCACCCAACCCCCTGACCCATGCCCCTAGTGCCCAGTACTCCTTTGCACTCTGAGGCCAGCCACCTGCTACCCTTCACAACTGCCCTCCTTGGGGTCCAGGTCAGGGAGCTCTTTTTGGAGACCTGTGGGCAGAGCCAGATTGAGAGAAGAGAAGAAGCACCCACTTCTTTCTTTGAAGAGAAGCTGAGCTGTGGTTGGACAGTGGGTGTCACTGGCTGGGCACCTATGTAGCACCCGGTTCCATCATGGCTCTGATCCAGATTGTGGCTCCGGCAGCCTGACCCCCCTTTTCCAGTGCCCCCCACCCCAGCTTTCTCAGGCATGCGCACACGCACACACACGGCCTGGCTGCAATCTGGCTCAAATGAGACTACCTTGCGGCCCTTGGTGAACTGGGAATTCCTTCACACTGTGAGGTGTGGGGAGGTCTAGGGTGGGAGAGCCTCTCTGAAGGGGTCGCAGCCTCTCTCTGTCCCCTGGGCCAGTCTGTTGTGGGGGGCACCCAGCTCACCCCGAGCCAGGATGGGAGCAGCCGTTGCATGTGCGCTGACAGGTAAGGTGACCCCACCGCAGCCCGTGTGTCTGTTCCCCACCTCCCTGGAACCGGTCGCCTTCACATCACTGAATCCAGCCAGTCCCTTTCTGACTTCTTTCGGTGTCAGAGCTCACCCGCCTCCAGACAGGAAGCAAAGCTACCATCTTGGGCCTCCCCAACACCAACAACAAAGCCTCTGGTCTCCTCAGGCTCGACCTCCAGGAGGCCCGGGGCAGCGGGAGCAGCACCCTGCAGGGTCAGACTGCACAGCCGCGATTGAAGACCCTGGGCAGCCCTGGTGCCGGGAACTGTGGGGGTGGACAGGACACCGCCCTGGTCCCCAGGGTGCGCCACCCCACGCTGTGCCTGTGATACAGATGAGGAAACAGGTGCCTCCAGCTACACATGGTACCTCGCCTACCACCCCAGAGCAGCTACAGCAGCAGAGGCTGGCCGGGCCCAGGACTGTGACTAGAGCTGCTGTCTCTGGTGGCCCGCGGCCAGTCAGTACTAGGGAGGCCCGACACGTCTTCCCTCCAGAGCCTAGGGACCCAGGGTAGGTTTGGGGTGGGAGTGGACTCAGGAAAAGTGGACAGTATGAAAAGGCAAAATGATAGGATACTGAAAGAGGAATTCTCCAGTTCAGTAAGTGCCCTATATGCTGCTGGAGATCAGTGGAGAAATAACTCCAGAAAGAATGAAGGGATGGAGCCAAAGCAAAAACAATACCCAGTTGTGGATGTGACTGGTGATAGAAGCAAGGTCCGATGCTGTAAAGAGCAATATTGCATAGGAACCTGGAATGTTAGGTCCATGAATCAAGGCAAATTGGAAGTGGTCAAACAGGAGATGGTAAGAGTGAACATTGACATTCTAGGAATCAGCGAACTAAAATAGACTGGAATGTGTGAATTTAACTCAGATGACCATTATATCTACTACTGCAGGCAGGAAACCCTCAGAAGAAATGGAATAGCCATCATGGTCAACAAAAGAGTCCGAAATGCAGTACTTGGATGCAATCTCAAAAACGACAGAATGATCTCTGTTCATTTCCAAGGCAAACCATTCAATATCAGTAATCCAAGCCTATGCCCCAACCAGTAATGCTGAAGAAGCTGAAGTTGAACAGTTCTATGAGGACCTACAAGACCTTTTAGAACTAACACNGTGTGCTGCGATTCATGGGGTTGCAAAGAGTCGGACACAACTGAACTGAACTGAAGATTATATTGTGTTGAGAAATTTTCTAATGTTTTCAATACTATAAGTGTGTTTCTTGTGCTTATTTATATATTTATTGTTTAGTTAGTAAGTTGTTTTGCATTTTAGATGTGTCTCTTTAAAAGAGTATTTTTGTTATTGTTATTCAGTCACTAAGTTATAAGCTTCATCATGCGTATGAGCTAAGTTGCTTCAGTAGTGTTAGACTCTTTGCAACCCCATGGACTGTACCCTGCCAGGGTCCTCTGTCCATGGGATTCTCCAAGCAAGAATACTGGAGTGGGTTGCCATTCCTTCTTCAAGGGAACCTTTAGCATAAGTTATATGAAAATGTAATCTGAAAATCTACACTTGTTTTTTTTACTTTTATTTTCAAATTTTGACAAATGTCCAATGGAGAAGGGAATGGCAAACCACTTCAGTATTCTTGCCTTGAGAACCCCATGAACAGTATGAAAAGACAAAATGATAAGATACTGAAAGAGGAACTCCCCAGGTCAGTAAGTGCCCTATGTGCTACTGGAGATCAGTGGAGAAATAACTCCAGAAAGAATGAAGGGATGGAGCCAAAGCAAAAACAATACCCAGTTGTGGATGTGACTGGTGATAGAAGCAAGGTTCGATGCTGTAAAGAGCAATATTGCATAGGAACCTGGAATGTTAGGTCCATGAATCAAGGGAAATTGGAAGTGGTCAAAGAGGAGATGGCAAGAGTGAACATCAGTCCTGGGTTTTCATTGGAAGGACTGATGCTAAAGCTGAAACTCCAGTACTTTGGCCACCTCATGCGAAGAGTTGACTCATTGGAAAAGACCCTGATGCTGGGAGGGATTGGGGGCAGGAGGAGAAGGGGACAACAGAGGATGAGATGGCTGGATGGCATCACCGACTCGATGAACATGAGTTTGAGTGAACTCCGGGAGTTGGCGATGGACAGGGAGGCCTGACGTGCTACGATTCACAGGGTTGCAAAGAGTCAGACACAACTGAGCGAATGCACTGAGCCATAGTTATATAAGATGTTAACAGTAGGAGTAACTAAGTAAGAAGCCAAACTTCCCAGATGGCTCAGTGGTCAAGAATCTGGTTGCCAGTGCAGGAGATGTGGGTTCAATCCCTGACAGGAAGATCCCCTGGAGAAGGATATGGCAACCCGCTCCAGTATTCTTGCCTGGGAAATCCCATGTACAGAGTAGCCTAGCAGGCTACAGTCCATAGGGTCACAAAAGACTCAAGACGGGACTCATCGACTATACAACCACCACCACCAAGTAAGGAACATATATGAATTCTTTGCACTATCTTTACAACATTTTATAAAATTAAAATCATTCAAAACAAAAGCAAGCAAGTTTTGACTTGGTGCTGGGTGCTCAGTGATTCAGTCGTGTCTGACACTTTGTGACCCCACAGACTGAAGCCTTCCAGGCTCCTCTGTCCATGGAATTTTCCGTGTTAGAAAAATATTTTGACCATGTAATGTCACTCTGCTTACAAACTATTTCATTCATGGGTCTGTNGACTTGGTGCTGGGTGCTCAGTGATTCAGTCGTGTCTGACACTTTGTGACCCCACAGACTGAAGCCTTCCAGGCTCCTCTGTCCATGGAATTTTCCGTGTTAGAAAAATATTTTGACCATGTAATGTCACTCTGCTTACAAACTATTTCATTCATGGGTCTGTCTATCTTTAGGCCAGTTCAACACTGTTTTCGTTATTGTAGCTGAAAATCTAGACTTTTGATTGGACTATTTAGTCATTACATTTATTGTGATCACGACATACTTGTATTTGTTCTTCCATCTTATTTTATGGCCTCATTTGCCCCACTTTGCTGTTTCTTTTTCCCTCTTATTTCTTGACTTCACTTGAATTAATTGATTATCTCTTTATCTCTTATAACTCCCAGTAAACAGAAATGAATTAATCATATCCTTAGTTTAGGACAGATTTTCACCACTGTTCTATATAAAACCTTTCTATAATCCATTTGCTTGTTTGTTAATTAATACAGTAAATATTTGTGACCTAATTACTGAACTATTTTTTTCCCCAGTCTTTTTTTATCTCCTTCTAAAAATCTGCTCAGATACATACTGGGCCTTATCACTTTCTCCTCAAGATGGAACTCTTTCAAATCTTTCACTTTCTTGTTTCTTTGGGTTGCATTCCATAAAATTATTTCTTGTTTCATTTTCAATTTTCTTTTTCAGAGTTAGGTCTCCTGTATTACGTATCAAAATTTTTATTTTAATTTATTATGTCTGTTAGTTCTAGAATTCTGAGGGGTTTTTGCTTACTAATATTATAGTCTCACTTTTGTCACTCTTCTTCTCAAGACTCAGTTTTTAAATAAATAAATGGTCTTAAGCTGCTCCATTTGGGGGTGTCTTTTATTTTATTTTATTTTATTATTTTTTTTTTTTTTGGCTTAGCCATGTGGCATGCTAGATCTTAGTCCCCCCACTAGGGATTGAACCCATGCCCCATGTGTGGGAAGCTCAGAGTCCTAACCACTGGACCACCAGGAAAGTCCCAAGACTCAGTTTTGGCAATTTGCTGTATGACTCAGGGAACTTAAACCAGGGCTCTGTAACAACCTGGGATGGGGAGGGAGGTGGGAGGCAGGTTCAAGAGAGAGCAATATGTATACCTATGGCTGATTCACGCTGATGTTCGGCAGAAACCAACACAATATCATAAAGCAATTACTCTTCAATTAAAAAGTAAAATTTAAAAAAACCCTCAATTTTTAAAATAAACCTTCATTTGCAATCAGTGTCTGATATTCCTCACGTATGAACTCTTTGACAATTTCTTTCTTCTATTCCCTAATTTTGATGTATTTCACCCATTGGGTCTTTCTGATGACACTTCTTCTGATTTGTTTTCAGATGTGTTTCTCATTTTCCTTGAAAATTTTACCAATAGGAATTCTCGGAGACCGAGGGTAAAGCCCTGCTCCCTCAGAGAAGTCTTGCATATGTTTTCTGCCGGTTCCCTGGTAGTCCTATCCATCTGGAAATCACTTTAAATTCAATTCTCCACTTGAACTTCAATTTTAACATGCAGGTAACAACAAATTTACATGAGAGTTTGATGCTGACAATGATTTCTCAGGGGCAAATTCATTTTCCTTCCATCCAGTGTCAAAGTAAACGCAGGCTATTTTACATGCTGTTCCTTCTGCTTTGTGGTCTTATTTAATATTCCCTCTAACACTGATGGGCTGAGTTTTGCAAAGATCTGTTAGAACTCCTACATTTTTGAGTTCCAAACATTACATCCTATCTCTTACACTTAAGATGAGCATGTATCATTCCATATGCTTTTAAGAACAAAAGTGGGTGCAATTAATAACTACACCAGAGCAACAGACATTAACTAGTCTTGTCCTGGATAAATCAGGAGGTATGATCACCTTATTCTTCCCAACACAGGTATCTTGGGCTCAAAACCATGGTGATTTTGCAGCTCCTGTTTGAAAAACTGCTGCTTCTGCTGTCTGCTGACTTCTAGCTTCCCATCTTCATATTTATTTTTGCCCTTTGTGGATTCTTTAGTTTCTTACCAGCTCAGTGGTGTTTTTATAGATGTTTATGAAAATATTTTATTTAGCCATTTTCACTGGTTCCAATTGGAAGGTTGTAGAGTAAATTTAATCTAGCCTGTTACCAAAAACAGAAGGCAATCCAAAGATTCAATTTAAGCATGAATCCCCTATACCCAGAAATTGGGAGAGTAAGAATTGGGATTAAAAAAGCAGGTATTCCTCATTCTATAAGAGGCTCGTGTCTTTAATTGTTCTGTATATCACACCTTCTAGCATATTGCCAAGAGCTGGAAACATCACATGACCATGTGCTGGAGGAGCTAAAAACCTCACTGAGGAGAAAAGAAACACATGGATACGAAGAGTGATAACCCAAGACCTGTAAGATAAAGTGCCCAAAGTGCTTCATGAATAAGAAAAAGAATTTGTAGGACTGGCTATCTTGGCCTGAGGGGTTAGAGAAAATTTCACGAAAGCTGAAGAAGGTGTGAATAGTTTATTTATACAAAGAAGATCATTTGTGGTACACCTGTAGATTTTTTCTTGACTTTTGTGATGTGAGATACAGATATTTATAATGTGGCCTCTGATAATGGGATAATAATAAGCATTTAATACCAAATACTGTGGTGGTGTTCATCTGCTAGATGTATTTAAACAGATAAATGGGGCATGCACAGTTAGCATCCTTGGAAATTTCTGTAGATTTACCACCTAGAACTGATTTCAGGGTTACTGGTGAGAGGAATTGAGATAATTATATGTGTTCACGAAATGGCCCTTTGGATTTAGTTTTTTAGATATAACTAGGATAATAATAAATTGAAATGGTGAAGAGAACATGATAACATTTTATTGAGATTTGACTATAGGACAATATAGAGACTCAACCTAAAAGGCACACATGAATAATATAGTTAGTTTGCAAGACTGCAATATCTTTGAAAGCAAAATTGTTTATTATTAAGGTTTATGTCTCCAGGGTATAACATAGTACTTTGCATACAGTAAAAGTTTAGAAGATGTTGGTGTTTACCCGAACAGAAATTTTAAATGATATAGTAATTCTAAACATGTAGGCATCCCTCTGTTCTTTAAAACCTTGTATTCAATAAGCAAAGATATAAACAGAATACAGAATGTTTATGCATCTTTATTTAGTTTTCAAATGTTTCTGGAAAGAATTGTGATTAATCCAAAAAGCATCATTTAGAGGCAGGAATGTACTGTTAATGAGCATTTCCAAAAATAAAAACAATATGATCAGGCTAGGGGACACATTTTCAAATCATGGAGAACAAATTAAATGCTATCACATTATCACATACCATATACTCCTATATCATATAATATGGAATCATNCATCATTTAGAGGCAGGAATGTACTGTTAATGAGCATTTCCAAAAATAAAAACAATATGATCAGGCTAGGGGACACATTTTCAAATCATGGAGAACAAATTAAATGCTATCACATTATCACATACCATATACTCCTATATCATATAATATGGAATCATAGAGACAAAATAAAAATAAGGAAACAGAGCAACTGCAAGAAACTCGGTGGTTTGGGTGCACTTTGAAAAGTCCCGCTGTTCTAAAACCTCAAATGTACACAAAAGAACAAAAGTCAGAGGAAGCTTTACCTGCACTGAGATCAGGAAACACCTCTGTGAATCATACTACCAGCCCCTAAGACTTTCTTCTAGATATCAAACAGTTTGGGTAAATAGAAATAAGATGCCAGAAATACACCGGGCTGCAGAGGTACAAAGGGCATATCAAGTCATAGGCAGGGAGTGGAGGGCGTTTGGAACAACCTCACTAATCTCCTCCAGCTTAGTATCCCAGAGTTCTTCTTTGTTCTTTGAATGATCATTCCTTTAGAACTCCTGTCTGTTTAAAGCATGCTTCTGAGGGTGTTAATTATAGGTTTCAAAAAATTGTCCTCAAGTCAAGAATCTTTCTGGTTCAACCTCAAAAGCTTAGCAGTCTCTTGGTGTGAAAAAAACAAGAAGTGATCCGCATAGGTCCTGCTCCTTCACCTGCCATAGACTACAGTGGAACAAAGAGAGCCTCTCCTCAGTTCAGTTCAGCCGCTCAGTCGTGTCTGACTCTTTGCCATCCCATGGACTGCAGCATGCCTTCCCTGTCCATCACCAACTCCCGGAGCTTATTCAAACTCAGATCCATAGAGTCAGTGATGCCATCCAACCTTCTCATCCTCTGTCGATCCCTTCTCTTCCCGCCATCAATCTTTCCCAGCATCAGGGTCTTTTCCAATGGGTTGGTTCTTCGCATCAGGTGGCCAAAGTATTGGAGTTTCAGCTNCAGATCCATAGAGTCAGTGATGCCATCCAACCTTCTCATCCTCTGTCGATCCCTTCTCTTCCCGCCATCAATCTTTCCCAGCATCAGGGTCTTTTCCAATGGGTTGGTTCTTCGCATCAGGTGGCCAAAGTATTGGAGTTTCAGCTTCAGCATTAGTCCTTCCAATGAATAAAACTGGGCAGAGTGTCTGGTGGCTCAGTGGTAAAGAATCTTCCTGCCAGTGCAGGAGACATGGGTTCGATCCCTGGTCCAGGAAGATCCTACATGCTGATCCTGGAAAAGTCCACACGCCGCAGGGCAACCAAGCCCATATGTCACAACCACTGAGCCTGTGCTCTAGAGCCGGGAGCCGCAACAACTGAGCCTGTGTGCCGCAACTACTGAAGCCTGAGCACCCTAGACCCATGCTCCACAACGAGAGAAGCCACCACAATGCGAAGCCTTCACACCACAACCAGAGAGGAGCCCCCGCTCCTCGAAACTAGAGAAAAGGGCCACGCAGCAACAAAGACCCAGCACAGCTAAAAATAATAAATAAAGTTACTAGAAAAATGAGAATCTCGTGACTGAGCAACATGTGAAACAACAACATGTAAAATTAGAACAAAAAACAAAAACTGGGCAAAATATGTGAATCCAAGGCTTTCAGGCATGGGACAGCAGACAAGGCAAGACTGTGAGCCTCACATTCACCCCAGGTCACGGTTCAGGCATGATTTCCTGATCATGGCACAGAGTTCTGGAGTCTAAACAGAGCACAGAAATCCCACTGAGCCAAGGAGCCAGAGGTCAGAGTTTAACATTGTTGCTACATCTAAAATGTTTGAAGCAGAGCACCAATGATGGAGATAGACGGGGCAGAAATACATGGAGATTTCTTGTGACTCTTGGGCCAAGGGCCATGTCTGCACAGACAGACTGCTTGAAATTAACCACGAAGAGGCTGTTATGGCATCAGAGACACTCCTGGTCAACACTGGTGTTTGCACCCACCTAGAGAGCAAAAGCCTCCTTAACACCTCGGTAACTCATTTTGCAAAGAGAAACAGAAACCTGTGCCTTAGGAGTAAAGATCATGCCCTAGAGGCAGGGCATGTTCTAGACATGCTTTAAGAAAAAGCCTGAAACCAAGTCTGAACAAAACCGGAGGAAAAACAGAATTTGGCAGTTGGGTCCTGCTTCTTAGAAGGGCTTGGAAAACAACTCAGCTTTTCATAAATCTGTTGTTAAATTGTAAAACCAAGTCAATGCAATTTCCAGGTGTTTAGCAAGTAATTGATGTATCTATTAGAGGGAAAAAAGTCAACTGTCTTCAAAGGACGATAATAGAATCTAG
Organism: Neotragus pygmaeus; assembly: GCA_006410875.1. NCBI lineage: Eukaryota > Metazoa > Chordata > Mammalia > Artiodactyla > Bovidae > Neotragus > Neotragus pygmaeus. The sequence goes on along the minus strand of SJYV01031325.1, from coordinate 121,951 downwards.
TGTCTGTACACCCACTCCAGTGTTCTTGCCTGGAGAATCCCAGGGACGGGGGAGCCTGGTGGGCTGCCGTCTATGGGGTCGCACAGAGTCGGACACAACTGAAGCGACTTAGCAGCAGCAGCAGCAGCAGTGTCTCTACAATACCCAGTATTCAGTAAAACATCAAGACACACAAAATAGAAGAATGTGTTCCACAGCCAAAGAAAGCAATTAGAAATTAACCTCTAGGTCACTTTATGTTGTTATTATTGTTGCTTTAACGGCTTGTCCTTTAAGAAACCACTGTGATAGGCTGCTTGTTAACCTTTCCAAAATGTCCTCATCCTAATCCCCAGAACCTGTAAACATTTACCTCTGTGCTTAGTTGTGTCTGACTCTATGTGAGCCATGAACAGGCTCCACTGTTCATGGGATTCTCCAAGCAAGGATACTGGAGTGAGTTGCCATTTCCTTCTCCAGGGGATCCTCCTGACCCAGGGATCAAACCTGGGTCACCTGCATCGCAGGTGGATTCTTTACCCTCTGAGCCACCAGGAAAGCCCAAAACACAGATGGAAGGGTGTGGGATCTGAGTTCCCTGGCCAGGGATCAAACCCTGGCCCCCTGCACTGGGAGCATGGACTCTTAACCACTGGACTACCAGGGAAGTCCCAAACATGTGGCTTTACATAGAAAAATAGACTTTGCAGGTGGGATTTTATGACAGATTTTGAAATGAAGAGATTACCCTGAATTATCTGCAGAATTGCAAGAGTTACAATCAAATGAAGTCAGGAGAGTCAGACTCAGAGACAGGAGATATTCACATAGAAGCCCAAGTCAGAGAGATTTGAAGATGACACACTGTTGGTTTTGACGAGGACCGAGGAGCCGTGAGCCCAGGAACGCAGGTGGCGTATATGAGCTGGAACATGCAAAAGAATGACTTCCCCTCTAGGGCTCCCGAAGTAAGGCAGGACTGCCGACTCCCTGACATCAGCCCAGTGAAACTTGGTTCAGATTTCTGGCCTCCAAAGAGAGCTGTTGTTCAGTCGCTCAGTCAAGGGCCGCTCCTTGTGACCCCATGGACTGCAGCACACCAGGTTTCCCTGTCCTTCCCTATTTCCCGGGGTTTGCTCAAACTGAAAGAGAGTAGGTTTGTGTTGTTTGAAGCCACAAAATTTATTATAACTGTTTCAGCATCCAGGGGAAAGAGATACAAGCCAGATGCTGGATGACAATGATGTTAAAGCAGCTGTTTAAACATACTTAAAGAGTTAAAGAAAAAAAATATTTATTCAGTGAATGACACCAGTGTTCCTTTCAGAGAGCAATAGAGATCAACAGAAATTTTACAATTGAAAAGTAAAATAACTGAAATAAAAACCTCTCAGGAAAGCCTCTCTGATTCTTTCACAGACAATTTCATTCATTCGATCAAAAATAAATAGACATGCAAGGAGACAGAACCATGTGGTTAATAAAAATGAGAAAGATAGCAGTCAATGGAAGCAGACCCAAAGGTAATCCAGATATGGAAAGATAAGAACTTTAAAATAACTATGATTATTCAGTTCTAGAAAACATGGAGAAAGGAGGACAAAATAGATTAAAAGACAAAGAAATTCACTGACATGGTAGAGTTCATTAAAAGAAACAAATGTACATCCTATAAATGAAAAAGATATAGTATCTGGTATTAGAAATTCAATAGATATGCTTAACAGCAAGTTGCATACAATATAAGCCACAATCAATAGAAAATATCAGACAGAAGCATAACAAAGGAAATAGAACTGAAAAAAAAAAAA
>SJYV01031325.1:106153-119701 GCA_006410875.1 Neotragus pygmaeus | reverse complement strand
CTGTATCTAAGTCTACCTCTAGCTCTACCTTCCAATTTAAAACAAATACAAGGCATCGAGGACTGTTGATAAATAACAAAAAGGAGTTCAAACAATCAAATTCACAATGTGGAAAATTTCCTAGAACAAACAACAGTACTTATTCATAAATAAAGGGAGAGGTAACTCTAATAGACCAAAAGAAATTTAACAGGTATATCAACCCAGTGTGGCACATACGCCTTGATTTGGGGAAAAAAAAACCTATGAGAGGACACATTTGAGGCAATTGGGGGAGAGAAAACATGGATCAGATATTAGATAATGTGAAGAGATCATTTTTTATTTTGTTTTGGTATCACGTGTTTTGAACGAGATCGATGTGGAAGAATTTATTGGTGAAAGTGAAGTCACTCCGTTGTGTCTGACTCTTTGCGACCCCATGGATTGTAGCCCATCAGGCTCCTCCACCCATAGGATTTTCTAGGCAAGAGTACTGGAGTGGGTTGCCATTTCCTTCTCCAGGGGATCTTCCTGACCCAGGGNGGTGAAAGTGAAGTCACTCCGTTGTGTCTGACTCTTTGCGACCCCATGGATTGTAGCCCATCAGGCTCCTCCACCCATAGGATTTTCTAGGCAAGAGTACTGGAGTGGGTTGCCATTTCCTTCTCCAGGGGATCTTCCTGACCCAGGGATCGAACCTGGGTCTCCCGCATTGTGGGTGGACGCTTTACCATCTGAACCACCAGGGTATCCTACTATGTTTTCTAAGATTAGCTGTTGGATGTTCTAGAAAAATATATATATATGGGAAAGGATACATGAAACAAGGATGGTAGATTGCTGATTCTTGGTGAAATTAAGGCATGGCTATGTGAGGTCACTTGCTAATTTCTCTAATTTTTGTGATTATTTGAAGCCTTACCTGGTTGTACTATCGGTAGAAAAACCTGCCTGCCAAGACCAAAGATGCAAGAGAGATGGGTTTGATCCCTGGGTTGGGAAAATACCCTGGGGAAGGAAATAGCAACCCACTCCAGTATTCTTGCCTGGAAAATTCCATGGACGAGAAGCCTGGTGAGCTACAGTCCAACTCACAAAGAGTTGGACACGACTGAGCACACACTCACACATGTTAAAGATGAAGTGGAGGGGTTACTGTCTCCTGAGTTCAGAGCAGGTGTGTCTGGATGCAGATTCTGGTCCCTAGGCTGTGGGAAGACCAGCCAGCTCCCTTCCTGGCAGACAGCCAGAGCTCTGGTCTTTTCTTCTTACCCTTTCTCTGCCTATAACTGAGAGAACTGGGCAAAGGGCATTCAGGTCCCATTCTAGTCTCAGAAGTATCATCAATCTCTTTTTTGGCTTCATTTCCAAACTGCATCCTCCGGCACAATTTGTGCACAACGCTTTACTTGGGAAAAGAGAACTGACCCTTTGAATCTAATTTAGCTAGGATCATTGTGATTACATTCTATCAGCAGAACCCTGGAGGGCGGAGAGTCATCTGTATGTGACCCACGACTGCAGGGAACCGGTCAGATAAGAGAATGACAGAACTGCTGAATCAAGCGAAGGAATTCTGAGGATAAAGGAAAAGGATGCATGTTCCTCAGCTAAGGTCAACTAGTCGGGGTAATAAAGATGTTAAGAATCTGAGAAAGTGGGATTGAGTGTTGGCGCAAGTCCTAAGAGAGCAGAATAAGGACCAAAGACACAGTGGGAGGAATCGGCATCAGAAAGAGAGATGATTTGTTCTGTGCATTCGTGGGAAGAAGGAAAAGGATAAAAGAAGCTATGGTAACAAGTTGAGATTGAGATGAAGGAGACTGAGGTGGATTTTCTCTGGAGGGTAAAACCTTTGGAATAAGAAATAGAAAGGCAAGGAGCTTGAGCCCAGAGCTAGAATAACAATGATGGTAGAAAGGCTGATCTATCTGGTCACACACTTTGGTGATGGCCCAGGAGAGGAGCTGCGTATCCCTGCGTGGAGGTTGTGGGGAGGACAGATACTGAGCTTCCAGGTTCCCAGGGGACATTTGAACGCAACTCAAGCTTCCCGAATGGCACAGTGGTAAAGAAGCTGCCTGCCAATACAGGAGATATGGGTTTGATTCCTGGGTCGGGAGGATCCCCTGGAGAAGGAAATGGCAACGCACTCCAGTGTTCTTGCCTGGAGAATCCCATGGACAGAGGAGCCTGGGGGGCTACACTCCATGGGGTATCAAAAGAAGCAGATACGACAGGAACTAAACAGCAGCAGCAACAACAAAAATCACACAGTGTGGCTACTCAGGTGGGAAAGTCGGGCCTCACTGAAAGGGCTTTTTAAAAACATCTTATTGGAGTATAGTTGCTTTAGAGTGCTAGGTTCGTTTCTACTGCAGAGCAAAGTGAGTCAGCTATGAGCATACATATAGTCCCTCTTGTTGGGATTCTGTCCCATTTGGGCCACCGTAGAGCACGGAGAAGGAAATGGCAATCCATTCCAGTATTCTTGCCTGGAAAATCCTATGGACAGAGGAGCCTGGCGGGCTACAGGGCATGGGGTCGCAAGAGTCGGACACGACTAAGCAGCTAAACCCCCACCACCACCACTGGAGCACTGACAGAGTTCCCTGTGCTGCACAGCATGTTCTCCTTGCTTAGCCATTCCAGGAAAAGTGAAAGTGGGGTCGCAAAGGGTTGGCACAAGTCGGCAAAGTGTCAGACTGGAGCCTACCAGGCTCCTCTGCCCATGGAATTTTCCAGGCAAGAGTACTGGAGTGGGTTGCCATTTCCTTCTCCAGGGAATGTTCCCGACCCAGGAATCGAACCCTGGTCTTCTGCATTGCAGGGAGACACTTTACCATCTGAGCCACCTGGGAAGCCCCTACCTATTCCGTACATAGCATCAATAGTGTATATATGTCAATCCCAATCTTCTGATTCATCCCACCTCCCTCTCCCCCACCCTACACCTTTGTTCTCTATGTCTGTGTCTTCATCTGCTTTGCAAATAAGATCGTCTATACCAACTTTTTTTCAGATTCCACATATATGTGTTAATATACAGTATTTGTTTTTCTCCTTCTGACTTACTTCACTCTGTATGACAGTCTCTTGGCCCATTCACGTCTCTACAAATGACCCAGTTTCGTTTCTTTTTATGGCTGAGTAATATTCCTTGGCATATATGTACCACATCATCTCTATCCATTTTTCTACTGATGTACATTTAAAGTGAGTGAAGTCTCTCAGTCATGTANTTCACTCTGTATGACAGTCTCTTGGCCCATTCACGTCTCTACAAATGACCCAGTTTCGTTTCTTTTTATGGCTGAGTAATATTCCTTGGCATATATGTACCACATCATCTCTATCCATTTTTCTACTGATGTACATTTAAAGTGAGTGAAGTCTCTCAGTCATGTACGACTCTTTGCGACCCCATGAACTGTAGCCTATCAGGCTCCTCCGTCCATGGGATTTTCCAGGCAAGAGTACTAGAGTGTGGTGCCATTTCCTTCTCCAGGAGATCATCTTGAACCAGGGATTGAACCCCAGTCTCTGATAAGGTAGGCATTGTAGGCAAACATTTTACCGTCTGAGCCACCAGGGAATATCACCTTTAGGTTGCTTCCATATCCTGCTGCTGCTGCTGCTACGTCACTTCAGTCGTGTCCAACTCTGTTTGACCCCAGAGACGGCAGCCCACCAGGCTCCCTTGTCCCTAGGATTCTCCAGGCAAGAACACTGGAGTGGGTTGCCGTTTCCTTCTCCAATGCATGAAAGTGAAAAGTGAAAGTGAAGTCGCTCAGTCATGTCTGACTCTTAGCGACACCATGGACTGCAGCCTACCAGGCTCCTCTGTCCATGGGATTTTCCAGGTGAAAATACTGGAGTGGGTCGCTCCACGTGCTATTTACAAAATAACAACAACAACCCAAGATAGGACGGCAAGTTTCTACTGTTGAGGGCCTGAGTTTGATCCTGGTCAGGGAACTAAGATCCCAAAAGCCCAGGAGAAGATAGCTCAGGAGGTTCTGTGTGGAGAGGCACCATCATCCAGGGAAGTTCATGTGCAGAGCTGCTGGCCTTCCTCTTTCTCCCCTACTTGCCTGGAGTGTCCCAACAAGCATCCTCACTTAGGTCTGAGTCAGATGGCAAGTTCTAGAAGATCCTGAAAATCACAAAGTGTTCCTATGATATACTCTGCTTTGTTTAAATCATCTGCTCCAGCCTTATTCCATAACTGGTTCTTATTTTTGTACTGTAAACATGGAGAACATAAGTTTCAAGTAAATAGAATGGTGGTAAGGCTGCATTTTCACAGAAAACTATTATCAGCCTATTCAGTGATTTTAAATTAGTTTATTAACTGTATCAATACATTTACCAGGGTTTTGAGTATCCAGACTAGGCATTTTCTTAAATATTTACATTTAGTGCTAATTAAGTACACACAATTCAGAAATTGCTTCAGCTGTTACGACAGGGAACATATTTTCAACAGAGACACAAAAGAAAAGGTATCTAAGGAGAATCAGTGTTTCCTAGAATATTTTCTCACAGAAATCAAAACAATGTTCAGTTCAGTTCCGTTCAGTCACTCCGTCGTGTCTGACTCTTTGAGACCCTATGAACCGCAGCACGCCAGGCCTCCCTGTCCATCACCAACTCCCGGAGTTTACCCAAACTCGGGTCCATTGAGTCGGTGATGCCATCCAGCCATCTCATCCTCTGTTGTCCCCTTCTAATACTCAATATATACACGGGGCTTTCCCGATGGCTCAGCCTGCAATGCAGGAGACACGAGAGATTTGGTTTTGATCCCTGGGTGGGGAAGATCCCTTGGAGGGGGAAATGTATACTCCAGTATTCTTGCCTGAAAAATCCCATGGACAGAGAAGGCTGGTTGGCTATATCCCAAGGGACATAAAGAGTCAGACATGACTGAACGACCGAAAAAAAAAAAGAAAAAATATACATCATGTTTTAAAGTACTTCTATTACCCCCAAAGTGCTTCTTTCTTCTCCAAGAAATGTTGATAATTACTAGTACAGCTTTTAAAAATTTATAAATTCAATAAGAATTTTTTTTAATTATTAAAAAAAATTTTTTTTGGTCATGCTGGGCAGCACTCAAGATCTTAGTTCCCCAAGCAAGGATCAAAGTTGTGCCTCCTACAGTGGAAGCATGGAGTCTTAACCACTGAACCACCAGAGAAGTCCCTCAATGACAATTTTTTAAATGATCTACAACAAGAAAAACATAATTCCCCAAATATCTTGCAAATGTCAGTTTCAGCTATTTGCATGGAGATCTTTGAATTGTCTCAAGAGTGTCCCACTGAGTTGTTTTAATCTATGAAACAGACTAAAGCCTAGTGAACACCACAGTTTAGTACTTTCAGAGCAAATTTTGAAAAAAATTTAAAGACATGAGGTTTTTAAAAAGTGAATATTAAGAAACACAAATAAGGCTTTGAGTAGTTTAGATGTTCATGACAAACAGACCTGAGAAAAAAAAAAAAAAAAAGTAAGTGAGAAGACTGGCTTTCTCTTATCATGGCATTATATCTATGGCAAGTAGGTGAACTTCAATTTACATATATATATATACTGGTGGCTCAGTGGTAAAGAATTTGCCTGCCAAAGCAGGAGATGCAGATTTGATCCCTGGGTCAGGAAGATCCCCTGGAGAAGGAAATGGCAACCCACTCCAGTATTCTTGCCTGGGAAATCCCATGGACAGAGGAGCCTAGTGGGAGTTCGTGGAGTTGCAGAAGAGTCGAATATGTCTTAGCAACTAAACAACATCAACAATAATGTGCAAATATGTGTGTGTGTAATTATATATATATATATATATATATATATAAAGCTGGTGAGACGAGATGTCCTCCCAGAGGGCCCTGAGTTCCCATGGTTCCAACTTGGCATCTGAATACTTTATTTATATGTGTGTATCCCATTCTTATATCCACCTAAGGGGATAAACAGATTGCAAAGAACTCACAGCAGCCCCACCCTGGCTTTGGGATATAATGACCTGAGTCCACAATATTGACTGAGAATTCCACTGAGGGAGACAGTCCGGACTTCTTATAAGTTATTATTAAAGTATCAGCATTTCAATTTGGCTGAGGACATGGGGTGTTTCAAGGGTTGTTTGACTGACTGACTTTCTTTCCCTGCTCCAGGTCCCCACCTGCTCTGCATCTTACCATGGAGCAGACGGCCTGCTGGAAGTTGCTGCTGACCACCACGTACAGTAATAGGTTACCGAAGGTGTTCAGGGCAGCTATCGGTCTCGAAATGATATATGCTTCATGGATCTGATGCACAGTGGAGCAGCTAATGGAAAGCAGGCGAGATTCGATCCGAATGACCCTTAAGATATGGAAGGGCAAAAAGCATATATAAAACACGAGAAGCAGCAGAATGGTGAGCCTGCGTGCTTTCTGCTTCAGGCAGCTGTGTGTCTGAGGTCCTTGCGTTAGGGTGTAGATAATCATTGTATAGCAGAGCGTCACTATCACCAAGGGGAGGCAGAAAGTGGTGGCAGTCAAAATTAGATTGTACCATTTGATGGTCATGAGGTCATCCGAGCTGGTGAGGTCAAGGCAGGCGGATCTATTGGTGCTGGTGGTAGCTGTGATCAGGAAGGTCATGGGTATGACGGCCACCAGCGACACGATCCACACCACCACACAGGCCACCACGGCCCATCGCTTTTTGTGGACGGAGAAGCAGCTCATGGGATGAATGATGACGAAGTAGCGGAAGATGCTGAAGCAGGTGAGGAAGAGGATGCTGCTGTACAGGTTGAAGTGGAAGCCGAAGCGGATGAACTTGCACATGAAGTCCCCGAAGACCCAGTGTTCTCCGCCGGCATAGTAGTGAATCAGGAAGGGAAGGCTGGTGAGATACAGCAGGTCGGTGCAGGCCAGGTTCAGCATGATGACAGTGCTGCTCCTCCAGGGCCGCATTTTGAAGATGTACGTGGAGATGGCTATCACATTTCCGGGAAAACCCACCAGGAAGATGATGCTATAAATAACAGGAAGGTAGTGTGTCTTGAGTGGGATCTTTTCATTGGTGCAATTTTCAAGAGCAGCTGCATGATCGGGAAAATCAGAGGCATTTGCAAAATCATCTAGTGGCTCATTCATGGCTGTCACCTTTCATCTTGCAAGAAGACAAGAGAGTTCAGTTTGGCAATACAGACTGAGAGAAAGTAACTCCCTGATAAAGGAAAACAGAAAACATTAATGGTAGGGTAATGAAAACAATGATCCACTTTTAAACAAAAATTGCTTGAACAGTCTCAGTTGGCCACTTCTTTCTCTTTAACCTCCAAAGAGAAGAAATTGAATTTCTAAGAAAATGACTGTAAGGCAAGTTACTAAAGACATCTAACAACGATATAAAAGTTAAATGCTGTGAGAATTAAAAGGGCTTCCCTGGTGGCTCAGCTGGCCAAGAATCTACCTGCATTGCGGAAGACCTGGGTTCAATCCCTGGGTTGAGAAGACCCCCCTGGAGAAGGAAACAGCTACCCACTCCAGTATGCTGGCCTGGAGAATTCCACAGACTGTGTTGTTCATGGGACTGCAAAGAGTCAGACATGACTGAGAGACTTTCACTTCACTTCATAAGAATTAAAATGAAGGATTTGGGTGGAAAACCCCATGTGTGGCTGTGAGAAACAACTTAGCCAGGCTGCTACTGAGGCAAGCTCTAAGGTATAACCGTTAGAGACTTACCGAAAACAAGATCCACCATCAATCATGCATAAGGCTATCTGTTTTAAATATAGCAGTGTGCACATGTCAATTCTGGGCTTTCCTGATGGCTCAGTGGGTAAAGAATCCACCTGCAATGCAGGAGACTCAGGTTTGATCCCTGGGTTGGGAAGGTACCCTGGAGGAGGAAACGGCAACCCACTCAAGTATTCTTGCCTGAAAAATTCCACGGACAGTGAAGCCTGGTGGGCTAGAGTCCAAAGGGTCACAAAGAGCTGGACACAACTGAGCAACTGAACAATTGTTCAGCACCTCCCTGAACATGTCAATCCCAAACTCCTAATCGATCCCCCACCCCACCCCAAAGGACCTACTATATAACACAGAGAACTCTGAACAATATTCTGTAATAACCTGAATGGGAAAAGAACTTGATAAAGAATAGATACATGTATATGTACAACTGAATCACTCAGCTGTACACCTGAAACTAACACAACATTATTAATCAACTATGCTCCAATATAAAATAAATATTAAAAAAAAAAGATTCAGTCACCAAAACAAAATAATCACCCATGAGGCACTTCACCCCAGTATGACCTCTAAACTTGACAAAAAGCTGAGAAATATTTCTTGTTATCTCTATTTTACAGAAGAGACTAAAACTGCAACGTATTCCTGACAACATCTAGTGGCACAGGTGGGATTCGAACCTCTGTTTGTCTGACTTAATGCATTTTCTTTCCAAACTGCCTCCCTCTGCACCTCTCAGTCAGGATGGCCCTAAATGAGGGGTTCGATAGGAAGTGCAAAGGCATGGAAAGACTGAATACTGGACATTTTAAAATGTAGATTTCATGCATTCCAACTTGATGTGTCTGGTGGATTTCATTTTCAAATTTCAGCTCTTTCAACCCATTTAGTGTAATTTGTTCCTGCTGTGTGTGGGGGGCGGGGGGCGTGCCGAGTTTGAAGGGGAAGAAGGAACAGCAGTTCCATGCAGTGTTAAAAGCTAGAGTGCAATAAACCAGAGGCCCTGACCTTGTCTCTGTTCAGTCAAAGAGAAGTTGTGTGTCCCTAAGCAAGTTGCTTACACTCTCCAGTACTGGGAAGGAGGGGGAGTTGTACTTTAACTTTCTTCCTCTTGCTTATCAGTGTTCGCTAAAATTTTGACTGTGTATTTCAGCATGATATTCATTTAAAAGAAGAATTACTTACAATTAGCTTATTATTCAGCTGTAAATAGCTGTTGGTAAAATGCATCCACTTACATATTTATGCAGTGCCAACCGTGTATTAATTAGGCACTCTGCCAGATCCTAGAGATACCAAATGAATGACATGCACAGATGTACAAGCCACTACCACAGCCTACTTGGGGAGATGGGCAGAGAAATTATTTCAACAAAGTACAACTCTGCCTCACAGAACTGTCAATATGCCACCACCACCACCACTCAAAAAGACAAGAAAAACACCTGGACCACTGGACACACAATGAGTGCTCAATAAACGGTCGCTGTTAATTGCTAGGGGCTTCCCCGATAGCTCAGTTGGTAAAGAATCTGCCTGCAACGCAGGAGACCCCAGTTTGATTCCTGGGTCAGGAAGATCTGCTGAAGAAGGGATAGGCTACCCACTCCAGTATTCTTGGATTTCCCTTGTGGCTCAGCTGGTAAAGACTCCGCCTGCATAGCAGGAGACCTGAGTTCAATTCCTGGGTTGGGAAGATCCCCTGGAGAAGCGAAAGGCTACCCATTCCAAAAGAGTCGGACATGACTAAGTGACTTGCACATGTTAATTGTTAAGTCCTTTGATAGATGAATAGAACAAGGCTGTACAATAGTACTGATATAACAAGGGCTTCCCTGGTGACTCAGATGGTAAAGAATCTGCTTGCAATGCAGGAGTCCTGGATTCAATCTCTGGTTTGGGAAGATCCCCTGGAAAAGGAAATGGCAACCCACTCCAGTATTCTTGCCTGGAGAATTCTGTGGACAGAGGAGCCTGGCGAGTTACAGTCTACGGGGTAGCAAAGAGTTGGATGCGACTGAATGACCAACACTTTCACTTTCACTATATTACAAAGAAGAAAGGGATTAGCTACCTGGAGACAGGACAGGTCACTAAAGGAACAGCATTTAGGAGGGAACGTTTCAGATTTTCAGGAAACAGGCAAGAGGAGAGGAAGGCATTCTAGGCAAAGAAAACAGCACGTGCAAAGGCACTGAGGTCTGGCAGAGTTCAAGGGATTTCAAGAGAAACCTCAGAATACATTTAAACATCTATCACTTTTATTTTGAATGAACTGGGGCAAGAATAGCTCAAGGATAGGAAACCTGCCAGAGTTGGGGAGGGCAGTTGTCAGAATCCTCACATGAGAGGCCAGTGCTCCCTGAAAATGAAAGTGTTAGTCACTCACTCAGTCGTGTCCAACTCCGACAATCCCATGGACTGTAGCCTGTCAGGCTCTTCTATCCATGGGATTCTCCAGGCAGGAAGACTGGAGTGGGTAGCCATTCTCTTCTCCAAGGGATCTTCCTGGCCCAGGGATTGAACCTGTGTCTCCTGCATTGCAGGCAGATTCTCTACCATCTGAACCACCAGAGAAGCCCGAATGCTCCCTGGGACCATGTATCCTGATTCAAAGTGAATGTGTTTCTCCTGGTCCAGTTAGTTTACCCCCGGGAACAATGCTACTGGCAGAACTATCACGGACACAGCACCCGGGATGATAGGAGTCAGGCACTGCTGACCAGCAAGGATGCTGCGAGGCCAGAAGACCACAGCCTGTCCCTTGGCCAAAAGCCATAATGCACTCATGCACAGATAGAAGGCAGTCATTTAAATCCCAAAGAAAACAGTCAGGGATTCCCCGAAGCAGCACTTCCTGAAATCTGTTCTTAGCAAGTCCAGATTCAAGACCTCATCGCCTATCTGTCGACTCCTTGAAAGCAGAAACAAGAAGTCACCTCCTACCCCAGGGGCTGACACACAGAGGGCCTCAATAAACACATTTGTGAATAAAAGAATCATGAGTAACATTAGCTAAATTTATCTTGTGCCGAAAAGCTAGTGAAGCAGCAACTGTTATTGAAAAAAAAAAAAAAAGTTTGGTTCTTTTAATGGCTTTAAAGTAAGGAGCAAAATTAATTTCTGTCATTGCAAATAAACCCCTGCCATGTTAATGGGGCCATTTAAACCATAATCGTATCAGGAAAAGGCAGGCTGTAGGTAGAAACAACCACCTCATTGTTTTAAAAAACAACAGTGCAATGTGGGATTTATTGAAGAGTGACTGACTGAGAAATGTCACCTCCATCCCTTAAACCTCACTGAACGATTTGAGTTTACCAAACACGTGTGAAGTTAAGAATAGGAGGCAAAAACTAGTCGGGACTGTGAACCAAGTAGAATGAGGCAGTTTCTTTCCTCATCAGTCCTAGAGTCCTGTGCGATTCACAGCTGCTACCAGAGCACCAGACTGCCGCAAAGGAGCCATGTCCATTCAAAGGACATTGTGGAATAATGCAGTCTATTTCCTACCCTTGGCCACAACAGGGGATCTCAATCATAGGGAGGTTACAGACCACCTAGGACTATCAGACTCTCTATAAACTACAGATAATAATCTATCAAGCTTCAACAAAACCAGATAGAGATGTTTCAACTAAACTACATGGCATACAAATAAAAGCCAGCACCAAAGATTTGGGAATTTTTTTATAATGGAAAAACCCCATCATTTTAGCCGCCACTTGTCTTTCTCTGAAAGTGGGAAGAGATTGCAAGGGTCGAACGCTAGCTGCAGGATGTCAGTGTTTTGAAAACACACAGCTCAGGACCTCCAGCCCAAGACCAGCCTGCCCATGAACCTCACAGACTGGGATTGCAAGTTTTTGTGGATAAAGAAGGCAGGACCAGGCATGGTGTCTACTCACAGGGCCACATATACTGCTTTACATCCATGGAGGACTCTTGCCCACTTGGAGGGAACAAATCCAGTGGGATGAATGATGCAATGTGATTTTTCTTGGGTAGCTGAGAATTTTGCAGTTAACTCCTTTCCAACCCTCCCCTCACCCACTCCTCTGCAGCTCCCCCCAGCACACCCTGGGTTTTCCTAGTGCTTTCCTAAGGCTAAGCTACCATCCATTCTCTCCTCCTTTCCCCAAGTTGTCAGCTGACCAGGGAGACACAGACTTGGAACCCTGGCCCTCTCACCCACCGTTGGAGTCCTCCAAAACCCCGCAGCTGGGGTTGCATGTGCTTACCAAGAGAAACCTTGGATACACCTTTCATTCACAAAGGTTCATCCTGGTTTCATTATCTGTGTGTGCGTGTGTTCATGCTAAGTCACTTCAGTTCAGTTCAGTTCAGTCGCTCAGTCGTGTCCAGCTCTTTGCAACCCCATGAATCGCAGCACACCAGGCTTCCCTGTCCATCACCAACTCCTGGAGGTCACTCAGATTCACGTCCATTGAGTCAGTGATGCCATCCAGCCATCTCATCCTCGGTCGTCCCCTTCTCCTCCTGCCCCCAATCCCTCCCACCATCAGAGTCTTTTCCAGTGAGTCAACTCTTCACATGAGGTGGCCAAAGTACTGGAGTTTCAGCTTTAGCATCATTCTTTCCAAAGAAATCCCAGGGCTGATCTGCTTCAGAATGGACTGGTTGGATCTCCTTGCAGTCCAAGGGACTCTCAAGAGTCTTCTCCAACACCACAGTTCAAAAGCATCAGTTCTTCGGTGCTCAGCCTTCTTCACAGTCCAACTCTCACATCCATACATGACCACAAGAATATCCAACTCTTCGCGACCGTATGGACGGGCTCCTCTGTCCATGGGATTCTCCAGGCAGGAATACTGGAGTGGGTTGCTATTTCCTCCTCTGGGGGATCTTCCCAACCCAGGGATAGAACCCGAGTCTCTCGTGTCTCCTGCATTGGCAGGGGAGTTCTTTACCACTAGCGCCACCTGGGAAGCCCCAGTTTCCTCATCTACATATTTATAAACTAGTTGAACTTTGAACTAGTGGAAAACAGATCAACTCAGCCCTCCTTTGTGATGAGGCTGAATGTTTTCCGCCCTGGACCCTGAAGGAACCCCCTCTCTCCAACTCTTCCCACAAACCCAAAATTTCAGACAAGAATCTGCAAGTCCAGTACCCTGAGGACCCTCAGGACCTGCCATACTGATGCCAAAGATGCAATTTTAGCTATTTGATCATCGATATTTTCCAATTAAAGAAAATCCATGGAAATGCCCATAAAGATACACACAAGTTTTGCATACAATCTAGAGGTTTAGAGACTGTATTAGTTTGCTTAATCTATAGCAAGGAAACAAAACAAGATATAATAAAAGCTTTTCAGGGGGAAATGTGTTTTTCCCCTTGTTTGTGGTGGGGTTGGCCAGACAGCATCTTTGGACTTTGTTAATATCATAAAGCCCAGAAACACGCAGTGTGAGCTCAGAAGGCATCCCGAGCGGGGAAGCAATCGATGTCAGAGAGGAATTCGATGCCCCGAGTCCCCACGCTTGGTCTCGAAAAGGGTAAGAGAGGAAACCCAGAGTCAGGAACTTCTGCAGGTCTCCCTGAGACAAATCTCCGGCCTTTCTAGGCTTTAACTGTCCCCACGTGCGTCCCTCCTCCATGCGACAAATTGGGGTGCTACACCTACGGTGAAGCTGGGGGTCCAGGACTCCCAACTTCTCTGGGTCCTGCAGCAGAGACTGGCCCGGAGGCTCTGTTCCCTCTGGGTGAGGGCACCCCGCATCCCAGGTCCCCATTCCCGGAAGAGCGCGGGCTCCCCCCACACCCTGTCTCTTATACACAT
>SJYV01031325.1:76680-105469 GCA_006410875.1 Neotragus pygmaeus | reverse complement strand
TATACTGTAGGCTGCCTGCTGGAGTAGGCATCCCGGAGTGGAGTTCGTGATGGACAGGGAAGCCTACCGTGCTGCAGTCCATAGGGTCGCAAAGTGTCAGACAGGACTGAGCGACTGAACTGAACTGAACAGAACTGAACAGAAACATAGCCTAGCAGGAGGGTTCTCGCCCCAGACCTATTGTAAGAGAAAGATTAATAGAAGCTTTCCCAAGCAAAAGATGCTTGGGCTTTTTCCCTTGGTAATCAGAATGTCCTGGTAAAGAGGAAATGGCTTAATGGGATTATTTAAAAACAGGTTTTGGGTCCTAGAAATTTAGGTGTGGAAAGGACATTTACAAATATCCAGTCCTAGGAATAGACACAGGTGCAGTTGCTGTGGAAAACAGCACGATGGTTTCTCAAAAAAATTAAAAATAAAATGACCACGTGATCCAGCAGTTCCATTCTGGATATATTCCCCCAAAGAATCAAAAATAGAGTTTCAAAGAGATATGGGTACACACATGTTCATAGCAGCATTATTTACAGTAGCCAAAATGTGGAAGATGCTCAAATGTCCACAGGTGCATGGATGGACCTTTTTACTTATAAAAAGTAGTGTGTGCATACAAGGGACTCTTATTCAGGCTTAGAGAGGAAGGAAATTCTGACACATGCTACAACATGGATCAACCTTAAGGACATTACATTCAGTGAAATTCGCCAGTCTCGATACGATAAATGTAGTATGATTCTGCTTACATGAGATGTTTAGAATAGTCCAATCCATAGAGACAGAAAATGTCAATACAATGGTGGTTGCCAGGGGCTGGAAGTAGAAGGGATGGGATGTGTTTGTTTAATGGGTACAGAGTTCAGTTTTGAAAGATGAAAACAGTTCTGTAGGTGGGCCGGGCTAATGGTAACACGACAATGTGGATATATTTGATGTCCCTCAACCATACACTTGAAAGTGGTTAAGATAGTAAATTTTATGTCATATGTATTTTACCACAATTTTTAAAATTCTGTTAAAATAAAAAAAAAACATTTTTATGGTCTCTGTTTACACAGGAGATAATCGAGAATTGGAGAGGTCCAAGTGACAAGCCTGAGAACAAGGCCAGGGAGGCCTGAGTTAAACCAAGGTATCAGTTCTCTGTTCTGACTGCACTGTGCTGGCGGTAGCTGGGCCATTTGCTGGGAGCCATTGTTCTCTCAGATATCAATGTGCTAGGACTTCCCTGATCTCCCATTGTTAAGACTCCAAGCTTCCAATGCTGGGGAGCAGGTTTAATCCTTGGTGGTAGAACTAAGATCCCACATGTTGTTGTTCCCCAACTCGTGTCCAACTCCTTGGAGTGTAGCCTGCCAGGCTCCTCTGTCCGTGCGATTTTCCAGGCAAGAATACTTTAGTGGGTTGCCATTGCCTTCTCCAAGGGATCTTCCCACACCAGGGATCGAACCTGTGTGTCCTGCATTGGCAGGCAGATTCCTTACCACTGAGTCACCTGGGAAGTCTGTAAGATCCCACACGCTGCATGGCCAAAAGAAAAAGAAGATCATGTGCGGTAACCCAACAGTCTAAACTGATTCCATCAAGAAGATGATTTTACAAGCGATTGTCTTTTTATCTTTTAATGTTATCTATAAATATTTCTTCTTACTACAACTTGAAATCCTCACGAATAAAGTAGTCATTTCAAGGAAAATAGAAAATAAAATACTAACCAATAGACTTTAAACATCTCTGACTAAAGACAATACTATAATTTACTTGTTTTGAAAGCAACTTGCCTTGGACAAATGATGTCACTAATTTAGACTATGTGTTAAACTTAAAATTTGGGATCTTGAAGTAGTCTTTTGCTAACCTAAAGTCGAAGACTCATATATGGGTAAAAGTCAACTTCCCTTTAAAATTGGTCTCTTGTCCACATTCAGAAACGTGTTTTCTTCTTTAAAATGAGCACCCAATAGAAGAGGATTCCAGTTCTAAATGATTCGCAGCTGTTTGAACAATATAGGTACCACCTGCACGGCAGCTGCTCCTCTGAAGCAGGGCATGGAGTTTAGCTCCACAATAATGGGGTTACTCAGAGTTTCTCTGATTAGGAAGCACTGATATCTTAAAGCATCGTGCTCCAAAAAGCCATACGAGACTCTACAGAGAAGGCAGATTCGAGTAGTGTCCTCCAAAGGCAGGAGGAAGGAGGACTAACATGTTAATACAGGTTACAACTAGTCTGCTGGCTTCCCTGGTGGCTCAGATGATAAAGAATGCAGGAGATGTGGGTTCAGTCCCTGGGCTGGGAAGATCCCCTAGAGTAGGAAGTGGCAACCCACTCCAATATTCTTGCCTGGGGAATTCCCCGGACAGAAGAGTCTGGTAAGCTACAGTCCTTGGAGTCACAAGAGTCGGACATGACTTAGTGACTAAACACGCATGCACAGCTAGTCTCCTATTCAGAGTGAAGTGAGAAAAGAACAATTAATTGGTGATAACATTGACCCTACAATTTTACTCTCCGCTGGTTACATTCCCCATCATTCCCAATCATTTGTATTACCCATCTCTGTCCTATTCTGTATTCTGATGCTTTGACACCTGGGACTTTGTCAACCAGGGAGAGACTGCCTCTCCCAGAGTTGGCGAATTCCTATAATAAACTCATCCAAGAGTATACTTTTATTTTATGGAGTGTAATCACTTTACAATGTTGTGTTAGTTTCTGCCATACAACAAAGTGAGTCAGCTATATGTGGACATATATCCACATCCTCTTAGATGGCCCTCCTTCCCATCCCATCCCTCTACGTCATCACGGAGCACCTGACTGAGCTCCCTGTGCCACACAGCAGCTTCCCACTGATATCTGTTTCACACGTAATAGTATATATGTCAACCCTAATCTCCCAGTTCATCCCACGCTCACCTTCCCCGCCATGTCCACATGTCTATTGTCTGTGTCTGTATCTCTGTTCCTGCTCTGTGAATAGATCCTATGTACAGTTTTTCTAGATTTCACATATATGCATTAATATATGATATTAGATGCCCATCAACAGAAGAATGGATAAAGAAGCTGCGGTACTTATATACAATGGAATATTGCTCAGCCATAGAAAAGGAATGGAATTGGGTCATTTATAGAGACACGGGCAGACCCAGAATCTGTCATACACAGTGAAGTAAACTGAGAGTATGCTGTCAAATGCACGCTGAACAATACAGAGCTCATCTTCCTTACTGGGCTCTCACACTCTGGCTCACCATCCCTAATCATCTGAGGACCAAGTGCCGGACTACTAGGGTTTGCCCCAGTGCCACAGAGCCCACCGAAAGTATTCCAACCAGCCAGTCGTAAGCCTGATTCCCGGCCTTGCCTGGTCTTTTCCACAGAAGCCACGATAAAGGCTCCTGCTGTAGTTGCCCCTCTTCTTCTGCCTCCTGATCGGAACTGGGGCTCCCCTCTGTGACCTCCCGAGGTGGAGAGTGCCCCTCCTCTTGAGATCTCTGAGTGTAGCACACTGCCTTTCCAACGGCAGTTGTCTGCTGGTGTGTTGATTTCACCACCACTGAATGGTCGTAAAGCCTATACATTTGAAGCCCAGTTTATGGCCTTGTCTGGCTCTTCTGTAACTCTGGCCGCAGTATGATATGTCTTGGAGGGATAGCAGTACTTTCGTGAAATGAATTGTCTGGACATTTTTTCTTAGAAAATGGTTAACTTTTTTTCTAATGCCTTGAAAACTGTTTGCTCGGTGAAGTTGCATTGGTTAAATGAAGCAAGGTTTTGATCTGTATTCTACTAGGCAACTAATTCAGCTATAGCATGCCTTCCAGATTCCTACAATATTTCTTCAGTGAGGGGGAAGACATTATGGTACAGCTGAGGCCTGAATGGTAGTGTTTGGAAATTTGAGGCCTGAATGGTAGTGTTTGGAAAGCAACTCTATTAGCTGAGAGGGAAATTCCCTCCTAGGGTTCCATCTAGGACAAGCAGAGGTTGGACAAATCACTCGCCAAGGTGAGTTCCAGATTAAAGGGATCTTACTTGTGAAGACTTAAGAGAAACTTGAAGCTTAGTTTCTTAGGAGAGTAGGTATGATGCTGCTGTGGCAAAGTGAGTCCCCGCTATGCTGCTTTTATTTTTATTTCTTTTGTTAAATAAATTAAAAAATAAAATAAATTTTGGAGTATAGTTCAGTTCAGTTGCTCAGTCGTGTCCAACTCTCTGTGACCCCATGGACTGCAGCACGCCAGGCCTACCTGTCCATCACCAACTCCCAGAGTTTACTCAGACTCATGTCCACTGAGTCAGTGATGACATCCAGCCATCTCATCCTCTGCGGTCCCCTTCTCCTCCTGCCTTCAATCTTTCCCAGCATCAATGACTCCTTGGAAAAGGAGTCAGTTCTTTGCATCAGGTGGCCAAAGTATTGGAATTTCAGCTTCAGCATCAGTCCTTCCAATAAATATTCAGGACTGATTTCCTTTAGGATGGACTGGTTGGATCTTCTTGCAGTCCAAGGGACTCTCAAGAATCTTCTTCAACACCACAGTTCAAAAGCATCAATTCTTCAGTGCTCAGCTTTCTTTCTAGTCCAACTCTCACATCCATACATGACTACTAGGAAAACCATAGCTTTAACTAGATGGACCTTTGTTGGCAGAGTAATATCTGTTTTTTAATATGCTGTCTAGGTTGGTCATAACTTTCCTTCCAAGGAGTAAGTGTCTTAATTTCATGGCTGCAATCACCATCTGCAGTGATTTTGGAGCCCAAGAAAATAAAGTCTGTCACTGTTTCCACTATCTCCCCATCTATTTGCCATGAAGTGATGGGACCAGATGCCATGATCTTCATTTTCTGAATACTGAGCTTTAAGCCAACTTTTCACTCTCCTCTTTCACTTTCATCAAGAGTCTTTTTAGTTCCTCTTCACTTTCTGCCATANTCCCCATCTATTTCCCATGAAGTGATGGGACCGGATGCCATGATCTTCATTTTCTGAATACTGAGCTTTAAGCCAACTTTTCACTCTCCTCTTTCACTTTCATCAAGAGGCTTTTTAGTTCCTCTTCACTTTCTGCCATAAGGGTGGTGTCATCTGCATATCTGAGGTTATTGATATTTCTCCTGGCAATCTTGATTCCAGCTTCTGCTTCTTCCAGCCCAGCATTTCTCATGATGTACTCTGCATAGAAGTTAAATAAGCAGGGTGAAAAGATATAGCTGCTTTGCAATGTTGTGTTAGTTTCTGCTGTACAGAAAAATGAATCAGCCACAAGTATATGTATATCCCTTCCCTCCTGAGCCTCCCTCCTACCCCTGCTATGCTTCTATGTAAATACTCTTTGATGATTTTTAAATGTTTTCAAAATGCTGTGTTCTTTGAAAAGAGGCTCTTCTGGGGTTAGAGAGCTGTTAGGAAAGAGATTGATTAGATTGTCCATCCTGAGATCCAAATCCAGTGTAATCTGGGAGACAGCACACATCTTCTAGGTGCACAGAGAGCTGGGCAATAGCAGAGCCAGAGTGGATGGGCATAGCTAAGGATGGCATACTTACTCCACCAGTAATGCAGGAGTCTCAGGGGCCTCAGTTGCCATCCCTGGGTTGGGAAGATCCCCTAGAGGGGAAACGGCAACCCAACCCACTCCAGCATTCTTGCCTGGAGGATCCCATGGACAGAGGGCTATCCCTACAATCTCTAGGGTCAGAGTCAGACGCGACTGAAGCGACTTAGAATGCGTGTACATGGTGACCAGCAGAAGCAGGGATTCATGCAGATTGAAGACGAAAGAAAATGTGGTATAAAAAAGCCATGCCCCATGCCCTCATATCCTCTGTTTAGCTCCTCTCTGAAGTACCTAGAGAATAGTATTTGATGCAGATTTCCTGAGTTGTTTTGCAGATGTTAAAATCCCCTTCTTTTCCAACAAATGGAAGAGGTTAACTATCTGACCAAGAGCACATACCCCCAGGACTCCTGGAGCTTAAGGTCTGATAATATTAACCCCTGTGACACCACCCTGCTGCCGCACCATCACCCAATCAGAGATTTGTGCACAAGCTGATCACAGATCCTGCGACCCCTCCTCCCTCACTTGGCTTTTAAAAGTGCTTTGAGGAGTCCTTCGGGGTTTTTTAGGGCATTAGTTACCATCTCTTTGCATGGTGTTGTGATAAACCTTTCTCTGCTCCAAACTCCGATGTTCCAGTTTGTTTGGTCACTGTGTGCTCCGGCAAACGAACTTGCATTAACAAAACCGTCTTCAAGGAAAAGAGCTCTTTGCCTCTGCTGGTGGAGGGCCACCTGCTTGGAACACCCTTCCCATCCCATCTTTCTGGCTTGAATTTCAGAATTTCTTCAAGACTTACCAAAACACTAGTCTATGGTTATATATTCCCAGAAGCATTTCCCCTTTGCTGAATACTTACTATACTTGTAGTCTGAACGATGCAGTCCAGCATTTATTCACTTTGAAACTGTTAATAGAATTATAAGGGCTTCCCTGGTGGCTCAGATTAAGGTAAAGAATCCACCTGCAATGCAGGAGACCCAGATTCGATCCCTAGGTTGGGAAGATTCCCTGGAGAAGGGAATGGCAACCCACTCAGATTCCTGGAGAATCCCATGGACAGAGGACCCTGGCAGGCTATAGCCCATGGGGTCGCAAAGAGTCAGACATGACTGAGTGACTGAGTAAACACAAAGATTTTAAAATTTGAGTCTTACCTAATCAACGAAATTACCTATATCCCAAGAGAGAGGAGTTTATAGTCTCCTCTTTGAAACTTACAGAGCCATCGATCCGTACACAGTAGGCTATTACGACTGCCAACTGTTGTTAGGCCATTATCACTATAACCATAAATCTGGTTCCTCATTTGGTCTTTATTGTTGTTCAATGACTAAGTCGTGTCCAGCTTTTGCAATGATGCCATCCAAACATCTCATCCTCTGTCACCCTCTTCTCCTTCTGCCCTCAATCTTTCCCAGCATCAGGGTTTTTCCCAATGAGTTATCTCTTCACTTAAGGTGGCTAAAGTATTGAAGCTTCAGCATTGATCTTGATTAATTGATCTTGATTAATATTGTTATTTTAGTTGGAGTTGAGACTAAGCTGTCTCCCATTGGCATGTGTCCAGTAAGTTGAGCATATGAAAAAGAATGTGGGGGAAAAGTGGTTGAGAATTTACAGAAGGAAAACTAAGCGGAAAGATCGACTGGGGCCATTAGGAAATCCTTGCTGACCTCAAAACCACTCAGTCACATGGCAGGCACCTGAATCTAGTTTGNGGTATGGGAAGTGGGTTGGCAATTGGGATTTTTATAAGCTTCCCCGGTGGTTATAATATAAAGACAAGTTTGAGAACCACTCAGCTAAATCACCTACTGAGATTGAGACTGAGATTAAGAAGAAGCAACCTTGAGAAATTTGAGAAAAGTTTGAAATTAGAAAATGGGGTCGAATTGGTACAACCTTTTTTCTGAGTATCTGCATCAGAGACCCCTATGGGGCTTGAAAAAAAAAGTTCATTCCTGGGACCCAGAATAGATGTATTGTTATACACTGTGGGAGTGAGTTCCAGGAATGTGTGTATTAACGAGATTTCTTCAGGTGATTTTCATAAAGTTAGAGCAATTCCTGAATAAACGGAGCAACTGAAGATGAGAACCAAGCATTTCAACGGAGAGAGGAAGGGTGTATGGAGAACAATTTCTAGCAGGGAAAGGCAGCTCTAAATTGGAGCAGAGAAAGTATCAGTATTTGGAAAACCAATCACATGACAGCCTGGACTTCCAGGCATCTAAATAAAACTGAGAAGCTGACGTGGAACATCACAAGACAAACCTGGAAAGTCGAGGGAAAGAAAAGGAGTAATAAAGGGTGAATTAGCTCTGGAGTCTGAACCTCAACCCTTGGACCAAGGATCTTCCTAGGATGTGCATTTCGGGCAGCAGCTAGTGCTTCTTAAAGTTGATTCCTCTGAAATGAACCAAAAGTAGATGGCAGGATTGCCAATTGTCATGGGAAGTATTCGCAAAATACTACATTTCAGAAAAGCATACAGCACACCTTTGAGATGGACTTTGGGTGGGATTTAGACAAAGGTAGATGTAAGGGCAGAAAGCGAAGAGGCTATTGGTGAGGGTGAAGGAGGAGAGTGAAAGAGCCGACTTAAGACCACATATTTTAAAAAAATCTAAGATCATGGTATCCAGCCGCATTACTGCATGGCAAATAGAAGGGAAAATGGTGGAAGTGGTGACAGATTTCCTCTTCTTGGGCTCCAAAATCACTGCAGAAGGTCACTGCAGCCATGAAATAGGCATGAAATAAGACGATTGCTTCTTGGCAGGAAAGTGATGACAACCCTAAACAGTGTGTTGAAAAGCAGAGATACTGCTCTGCTGACAAAGTCCACATAGTCAAGGGTATGGTCTTCCTGGTGGTCACATGCGGCTGTGAGAGCTGGACCATAAAAAAGGCGGAGTGCCAAAGAGTTGATGTCTTCAAACTGTGGTACTGGAAAAGACTCCTGAGAGTCCGTTGGACAGAAAGGAGATCCAACCAGTCAATCCAGTCAATCTTAAGGGAGATAAACCCTGAATATTCACTGGAAGGACTATGCTGAAGCTGAAGCTCCAATATTTTGATCATTCAATGCAGACGACTCATTGGAAAAGTCTCTGATGCTGGGAAAGATTGAGGGCAGAAGGAGAAGAGGGCATCAGAGGATGAGCTGGCTGGATGGCCTCACCAATACAGTGGACATGAACTTGGGCAACCTCCTGGAGATGATAAGGGACAGGGAAGCCTGGCGTGGGTCAGTCCATGGGGTCACAAAGAGTCAGACATGACTGGGCAACTGAACAACAAGACGCCAGGGAGTCCCCTGGTGGCCTCATGGTTCGGATTCAATGTTTTCACTGTCATGTTCAATCTCTGATCTGGGGAACTGAGATCCCACAAGCCCACAAAAAGAAAAATACAAAGGTAGATGTTTTAAGGAGTATTTTTCAGGACTTTATGTAAAAATACAGAGACCAAGGATTTGAAAGAAGTGTTCAGGTAATACATGAGGTCCAGTTGTGCTGGAATGTTAAAGAAAAAGTACATCTAGATGAGTAGTTCTGGGGATGGGTAAGTCCTAAAATGTAGAATAGGGTCACATTGTGGAGAGACTAAATTCCCTTTCTCCAACGCCAGCTCTGAAGAAGCAAGACACCGTGAATCATGAATTCTGCAGCCAACAAGGAGACCATTTCTGCTAACAGCCCAGGAAGAGTGGAAGTGGATCTTTCCACACTGAGCTTCTGACAAGAACTGAGGTCTGGGCCACAGCTTGACAGCAGATTGGTGAGATCCCAAGCAGAGGACCAGCTAAGCTGTGCTTGGACTACTAACCCTGGACTCACAGAAACTGTGTTCCTCAGCCACTGAGATGTGGTCAGTTATGTAGCAATAGGTAACAAATGCAAATTTAACTACAAATGCAGTGGGGAGCCATTAGAAGTGTTTGAGCTGTGATGTCTAATAAGTGAAGTGAAGTGAAAGTTGCTCAGTCATGTCCGACTCTTTGAGACCCCAGGGACTGTGGTCCATGGAATTCTCCAGGCCAGAATACTGGAGTGTGTAGCCTTTCCCTTCTCCAAGGGATCTTCCCAACCCAGGTATCAAACCAGATCTCCCGCATTGCAGGCAGATTCTTTACCAGCTGATCTTAAATGTGCTCAGCACCTTATCATCCTTTATTTTTACTGTTGGACAGGTGTTCAGTTCAAATCATTCAGCAAGATTCCACCAAGTCAAAAAAGATATCCCAGAAAAGTATTTGAAAAGAAGAACCAACTTTGTGGGTTTTGTTCTTGTTTTTACTTTAAAGAATTAGTTGCTCATATTTCTCATTTATTTATATATCGAGTTATATTTATTTTATATTTTGCTTATGTTTTTAGGTTTCATCTTCTGGTGTTTGAGCTTCCCTAGTGACTCAGGGGTAAACAATCTACCTGCAATTCAGGAGACACAGGCAGGAGATGAAGGTTTGATCCCTGGGTCGGGAAGATCCCTTAGAGAAGGAAATGGCTATCCACTCCAGTATTTTTGCCTGAAATGTCCCAATCTATGGGGTTGCAGAAAAGTTGGACACAACTGGTCAATTAAACAACAATAACTTCTGGTGTTTACTCTTGTGGTTAAGGTTTTATTTCCTCATTTTTTTCTTTTGAAACTTTGAAGCTATAGAAAGAATGTTGGGAGACTTCTCTGGCAGTCCAGTGGTTAAGATTCTGCTATTCCACTGCAGAGGGTGCAGGGTGGATCCCTGGTTGAGGAACTGAGATCTTACAGACCTCTAGCACAGCCACAAAAAAAGAATGTTGGACCAGAATCCCATGGTTCCATGATCTATCTTCTTGTTTTATGACAGGCAAGTAGATTTAGGCGTCAGTGCCAGTTTCTTGCCAGCAGAAGGGAAACTTTACTATACCAGCTTGTCACATAAGCATTATCCTCTTTAAATCATGAAGGAATGCAGTCTCCATCCCCACCATGCACACATACAGCCGTTCACCATATAAAGATACCTCCACACCCTCTCCTTTGCTGACGGTCCCTTAATGCAACTTGGGATTTTATGAATGCCAATGGCATGACCACCAACAGCACACGATGGTTAAGTTTGTTCCAGCATCTTTCTCAACTTCTGTACCCCACCTTAGCCTATTCACCATGGGAACAGAACATTAATCACTCCTACATGCTAATGGAAGTTCAGAGATTCAGATTCTTCAGTGCCGAAATAATGGTTGTTTACATTTTCTGTAGCACTCAGTACTGATTGCATTCACATCGTATAACACTTAAAAAAAACATTCCTTGTTTTCAGGGATCCTTTTCCCTCCCACCCTCTGTTAGGATTTCTCCTCTTTCATTACTCTCCTTAGAGAACACTAGATGATCATGAGCTACTGAAATCTGTTTCCCCACCCTTCCAGTGTCTTTTGTCTCTTTTCACTTTCAGCAACCACATTGAGCAATACCGTCTTATTTTATTTGTCATGCTTTTGTGTTTGAATTAAAATGCCTTTAAATTAAAAAAAAAATAAAACCAACACCACCATAACAGGCTCTGTAATTCTTTATTATAGCATTTTCAACTTCTTCCTGTTGACCTTTTGGTATTGCTTTCATGATTAATTTTTTTCCAGGGCCCTGTTGACACAACAGACCACTATACTCACCTATTAACCTTTGAAAAATCAAAGTTGAAATCTGATTTGAGTAAGGAAACCAAAATAATTTTCAGCTAGTCTGAGCTTTATGAACAATAAGCTAGACAAGTTCATCTCTGTGATGGACAGGCTCTGCGTGTGGAGGAGTTGGTGTGAATAAAAGGAGATTGAAATGCACAGCAACGCAACTAAGATGGAAAGATAGCATCGTGTCTAATCTTAGAGTAGCTTGTCTTAGTGCTCATTTTCAGGGAAAAGTGAAAACATAAGAAATTTAATTATAGCAGCTATTTCTTCCTTTCTTCCATTTTTCATAGACAGTCCTCAAGAGTCCTCTCTTTGTGATTTTTAGTTAAAATCACTAAGCTGTTTATTGTTCCTCCCTATTATACCAAACTGATATTTCATTAAAATGAATATTTTAAAATCCCCTTTAATTACAGCTCCTGCTTTAATCACAAATGTAAGTTTAACTGTACCCAGACTTTTGTGAAACCGTTACATTTGTCCAGTGATGATAGAAGAGACAATTCAAGCTCTATTTGGGTCACCAATAGTTTTAAAACAGTGACTCATTCACTCACCTCCATCCTGTCTTCAAAGGTGGTTTATCCCTGGCCTTTGCAAGCCTCCCATAACCCTCCTCCCCATATCAAAACATATCGATCGCTGATTCTGTGGTTTTAGATGTCCTCTGAGTCCTTATAGGAGAAGACAATGGCATCCCACTCCAGTACTCTTGCCTGGGAAATCCTATGGATGGAGGAGCCTGGTAGGGGTCGCTAAGAGTCGGACACGACTGAGTGATTTCACTTTCACCTTTCACTTTCATGCACTGGAGAAGGAAATGGCAATCCACTCCAGTGTTCTTGCCTGGAGAATCCCAGGGACAGGGGAGCCTGGTGGGCTGCCGTCTCTGAGGTCGCACAGAGTCGGACACAACTGAAGTGACTTAGCAGCAATAGCAGCAGCTGAGTCCTTATATCTGAGCTTTCTGTTTTATTTTAACTAGAGGCAAATTGTTCAGTTGCTAAGTCGTGTCCAACTCTTTGCAGCCCCACAGCTTGCAACACACCAGGCTTCCCTGTCCTTCACTGTCTCCTGGAGTTTGCTCAAACTCATGTCCATTGAGTCGGTGGTGCCATCCAACCATCTCATCCTCTGTCGTCCCCTTCTCCTCCTGCCTTCAACCTTTCCCAGCAGCAGAGTCTTTTTCAATGAGTCGGCTGTTTGTATCAGGTGGCCAAAATATTAGAGCTTCAGCTTTAGCATCAGTCCTTCCAATGAATATTCAGGACTGATTTCCTTTAGGATTGATTGCTTTGATCCCCAAGGGACTCTCAAGAGTCCTCTCCAACACCAAAGTTTCAAAGTTTCGATTCTTCAGCTCTCAGCCTTCTTTGTGGTCCAGCTGTCACATCTGCACAGGATTACTAGAAAAACCATAGATGGCCAAAATCTCAAAGTGATATTCTTTGAAGAAATACATATGTATCTGGTTGCATGCATTGATTTGAGAAATAAGCATTGCCACTTCGATTCCCTCATATAGCTGCCTTCCAGCCTGACTTTCTTTGATCTTGTGGTCACAGATCAGTGACGCCCAGGTGGGTGGAAAGCAGGGGGTGTGAGAGTGTGTCAGGTGGAAGTGAGTGCATGTAGACTTTCTCCCTAAAGGCCACCTTGCAGACCAATCGTGGTACAAGAACGCCTAGACTTTCTCACACAGGTACCCAGGGATTTTGCTCACTTGCCCTTTCAAAGCTGAGCTCCTGAAATGTTCCCTCCTGATAACATCACCTGGACTGGTCACTAAATGTAGCCTCCTTTTGCACTGTGGACCTATTTACTTATTAGGCCTTGAGCAGGGCCAGCTCTATAATTTGCAAGGTCATTACATAGGGAAAATGTGAGCCTCCTTGCTTAAAAAGCGGGAGAGAAGTGCCTTTGTGTGCATGCTAAGTTGCTTCAGTTGTGTCAGCCTCCTCGTGGCTCTGTGGACTGTAGCACCCCAGACCCTGTCCATGGGATTTCTCAGGCAAGAATACTGGAGTGGGTTGCCATGCCCTCCTCCAGGGGATCTTCCTGACCCAGAGATCGAACTCAAATCTCTCACATCTCCTGCACTGGCAGGTGAGTTCTTGACCAGTAGCGCCACCTGGGAGGCTCTGTTCTACATTGCAAATTAATTTCATAATCTATGAACATGCTGGATTATCTCTAGCTCCTGGAAGAGTTTTATGTCTGAATGACTGCTTGCCCCTAAGCTTCTCACCTCACTGAGTCTCAAGGTGCAGAACCCCCCACCTCTGGTTTATTCTGGGTCATTCCAGCTCAGGGTCTCTCAAGTGATGCCATCTTTTGGACATGGCATTTGTACATGTGTGATGTATTAGAGGCTTTTAGTGGATGGCCTTCATCCACAAAGAGGATAATATGTAGATAATAATGCCTTGAGAGACAAAAGGGGGGCTGTGGAGGAAGACTTTGCAAATTTGCCCCAGAGAAGCCATGCAACGTTGAGTACACACACATACATAAACACACACGCACACACACACATACATACATATACATCTACACACACACACACACACACACCCCTACACACACACACACACACCAG
Source organism: Neotragus pygmaeus (assembly GCA_006410875.1). Lineage (NCBI taxonomy): Eukaryota > Metazoa > Chordata > Mammalia > Artiodactyla > Bovidae > Neotragus > Neotragus pygmaeus. The sequence goes on along the minus strand of SJYV01031325.1, from coordinate 91,609 downwards.
CAAGAGGAGGAAATAATAACATGGTGTCGCTCCTCAAGGACTGAGATAGCAAGCTGTTTGTAAGTAACATTTTTAAGCTGGCTCTATGCATAGTTCAAGCTTTTATCTTATAAAATTACTGGAGACAAAGATGCTGCCAATAACCCAGACTCCTCAGGCACAGCAGGAAATTTGCCAACCATTCCTTATTTCTTTAACTTATTTCGGAGAATGAACTTGCCTATCAAAAGAAATAACAAAATAACCCTGGGGCCAGATGCCATTGTTTCTCTGGGGAGCAGCATTGCAGCCCTATTTTTCTCTGTATGTCCAGTGGAGGGCTGCGGAAACAGACCCTCACCCTCCCGCCTCTGTTCCAGCAGCGAGGAAGAAGAGTGAGTCTGCTGCCTTCACGGGCACGGGGCACTGGGTTCTGAGGTCTGAGCAGTAGGAGACCCTCCTTGCCCTCCCTGCCCTTGAGCACTGGCCTCAGCCCCACGTGTGTGCAGGGTAAACAAAGACCAGATTGGCTTTGCCTCCGCTCTTGCTGCCGACTCTCTCTTTGCTGCCTTTCCTCCCTTCAGCTGGAGTGGGTGCCAAGGGCATCGTGCCTGAAGCTGAGGAAACCAGGTGGACAGAGCTGAATATATGTGTGTTCAGTTGCTAAGTCGTGTCCGACTCTTTGCAACCTCACATGGACTGCAGCACGCCAGGCCTCCCTGTCCTTCACTGTCTCATGGAGTCGGCTCAAACTCATGTCCACTGAGTTGGTCGTGGGCTGAGTTTAGAATGTGCTAGAATGGCACTGCACTCTCAGTGTCTGGCACGTCTTCTTCGTGAGACCTGCCCAGGTGCCCAGCACCCATGACCCCATCCATCAACCACACCCAGCCACAGACATTAACAAGGGAGCACTGTAAAAATTATCCCAGTTCCCTAGACAGGACAGCCACTGAGTTTGAAACAGCAACCTCCGTTGTTCAGAGTTTGGCTCTGGATATTTTTAACTGGATGAGCTTAGACAAGTTATTTAATTCCAGAGGCTAGTTTTCCCAATAACAAATTAGAAATGAAACTATCTCCTTGACTACCTCATGGTTCATAGGAAAATTGAACAAGTTTTAAAACTGCACATCTAGTAAGATGCCATAAAGGAAATTGTTAAAGACCATCGAACAGTCAGGCATCACCAGCAAGTGCCTAACCCCATGCCAGGCAGTGTGGAATAGCTAGGATGTCATGCCTATCAGAAAAAAAGCTCACAATATAGTTGACAAGAAAGATCGTGTACATGGTACAAATAAGCTCTTTTAGGTCTCCACATTATGTGTGCTGCTGCTGCTAACTCACTTCAGTCGTGGCCGACTCTGTGCGAACCCATAGACAGCAGCCCGCCAGGCTCCCCCGTCCCTGGGATTCTCCAGGCAAGAACACTGGAGTGGGCTGCCATTTCCTTCTCCAGTGGATGAAAGTGAAAAGTGAAAGTGAAGTCGCTCAGTCGTGTCTGACTCTTAGCGATCCCATGGACTGCAGCCTACCAGGCTCCTCCATCCATGGGGTGCTCCAGGCAAGAATACTGAAGTAGGTTGCCATTTCCTTCTCCAGGGGATCTTTCCGACTCATGGATCAAACCTGTATTTCCTGCATTGGCAGACAGATTCTTTACCACTGAACCACCAGTAGCAACATTCTTTAGCAAAACCACAGTGAAGTGTTCTCATTGCTGGGCTCTGCCTCTAAGAAGCACTGCGCGCAGACACAGGTGGAAACTCACTCACTTAAGTATAAAACCTTTTGCTTTACAGAGGAAGGAAGAAAAGCATACTCCAAGTAGCATGGAAGTGTAGGGCACCTGAGGCATGTTCTTTAAATGGTAGTGTAGTGAAAACCACTCAGTCGTGTCAACTGTTTGTGACCCCTATAGACTATATGGTCCATGGAATTCTCTAGGCCAGAATACTGGAGTGAGTAGCCTTTTCCTTCTCCAGGGGAACTTCCTGACCCAGGGGCTGAACCCAGATCTCCCATATTGCAGGTGGATTCTTTACCAGCTGAGCTACCAGGGAAGCCCCCAAAAAAAAAAAAAAAAAAAAAAAAAACCCACAATATGAAATCCATGAAGTCTAACCTCAGAGCCCAAATTTCACTTTGATATCATGTCATCTCCTTTTATTGGCACCAAATATTTAGTACAGAGTAGGAAATGGCAACCCACTCCAGTGTTCCTGCCTGGAAAATTCCATGCACAGGAAAGCCTGGAGGGTTACAGTTCATGGGTCACCAAGGAGTCGGACACAACTGAGCATGAGCACCCCCTTTATTGCAGACAGTAGCTGTGGAATGTTACACAGAATTAGTTATGGATGAGATCAATATGGTAATCCTTTCAAAGATCCTCTGTGAGTATCTTTCCCTCGGAGCCCTATTTTTAGCTTTATGAAAAGCCATAGCAATAGCCTAAACATAAAAACTAAGCCTTCTTAATGCGATCCCTCCCTCCTCCACCCTGAAGCTCTCAAAATCTGTGAGCCTATTTAATCTGCAGAGCTCCTTCTGGGGGACTTTATGGAACACTCAGGACAGGAGACATGGATGCCTGAGGGAGAAGGCATCTTCCAGGAAATCTCAAAGCCTGTCCTACAGATGCCAATAGCTCTGCCCACACATGGGGCTGTTTCTGCCAAGGACACCATACTTTCTGGTATATCTTCTGTCTCTTTTTCATCATGCTCCCTTGCTCTAAAGTTCTGAGGTTTGCATCCATTCCTTTGAAACAATGCTGGTCCCATGCATAATGAAATAGAATCCAATAGCATTTCTGGCTCTCGCAGGGTCAAAAGTATATGTCCAATGATAAAGAGCAATTTGAACACCTCAAGGGGTTGTACAATTGGGCGGGGGCGGGGGGAAGAAGAGGTCTTAGTGAGAAGGCTGCTCTGTAGAAGAAAACGACAAACACCCCTTTTTCAAATCTGATAGAACTCACTGGTTCCTGCATCTTCACTTACAGCTTCCGACACCTCCATGTAAAAATAATAGAATTTTAACATGCTTGCCGCTAATTCTGCCTCTGCTAATGACTATCTGGTATTCATTTCAGCAGACTCCTCACACGGCCACATGTTTTAAGAGCTTGAGGTTGTTGAGGTTCAGTCACTAAGTCATGTCCAACTCTTTGCAACACCATGGATTGTAGCATGCCAGGCCAGGATCCTCTGGCCTTTACTATGTCCCAGAGTATGCTCAGATTCACGTCCATTGAGTCAGTGATGCTATCTAACCATCTCATCCTCTGCTGCCCACTTCTCCTCTTGCCTTTAATCTTCTTCAGCATCAAGGTCATTTCCAATAAGTCAGCTCGTTGCATCAGATGGCCAAAGTATTGGAGCTTCAGCTTCAGCATCAGTCCTTCCAATGAACACTCAGGGCTGGTTTCCTTTAGGATTGACTGGTTTGATTTTCTTGCTGTCTAAGGGACTCTCAAGAGTCTTCTCCAGCACCACAGTTCAAAAGCACCAATTCTTTGATCCTCAGCCTTCTTTATGGTCCAACTCTCACATCCATACGTGACCACAGGAAAACCATAGCTTTGACTATATGGACTGTTTTTAATATACTGTCTAAGTTTGTCATAGCTTTCCTTCTAAGGAGTAAACATCTTTTAATTTTACAGCTGCAGTCAACTATCTGCAGTGATTTTGGAGCCCAAGAAAATAAAGTCTGTCGCTATTTCCACTTCCTCCTTGAGATAGTAGTGCTGAAACTTTTCAGATCTCTTCTTGATATCAGAAAAATGGGATATTTCTCTGAGTGGCTTTTTTCATGAGTTTATTCCTGAGTTTTCATTTAATGTTTCAGTCCTGATGAGTGAGAGGTCCGTTTGATCAGGCTGCCAGTGCTCTTCATTGATCACAAATCCTGTGCAGATGAACTTGGTGTTTGGGTAGCCACTTGTTAGTGGATGTTCACCCTTAGGCAACTAAGAGATCCCTGAGAGGTTTTTTGCCTTTGGTGGAGTGCTCTTAGAACCCCAGGGCATCACAGCAGGGGGGAACTCAAAATCAGAGGTTTGCCAAGCACTTTCTTGGGTGAATTTCTAATAGGTTTGGAGCAACTGGACATTTGAGATCCAGCCAGGGATTTGGCCAGAGAGCCCCTGGAGGCCGGTAGAAGCCAGACACTCTGCAGTGGTTAGCCATGCTCAGTCTTGGACGTTTGTTAAAAAAAACAAGTTTGGGCTAAACAAAACCCTTAAATCAGGGGTCCCTAGTCTCTAGGATCTAGTGCTTAATGATCTGAAGTGGAGCTTATGTAATAATTATAGAAAAGTAAAATGAACAATAAGTATAACACACTTGAATCATCCTAAAGCCATCTCCCACTTGCCCGGTCTGTGGAAAGAATGTCTTCCATGAAACTGGTCCCTGGTGCCAAAAATGTTGAGGACCACTGCCTTAAAGCATCTAAGGATGACCTGAACACAAGTGCTTTCCAGAAGTTTAGAGAATCATTACATGCGCAATTACTGGTCAGGGTTTGTCTTCCCCACTAGGCTCCAAGTCTGTATTCACCTCTGTTTTCCTTATGCCTGGTATGGGGTATGATGCGTAGTGACCACTGAACAAGTCAGAGCTACTATTTGAGGGGCTGGGAGGTGGGGATTGAGCTTTGGGGTCTGACCTAGGAGGCATCATCAGGACCCAGCAGTTGCCCTGTAATATACGCAGGACATTTGCAGACCCCAAATGTTCATGCTGCCCCTCTCTTTGGAGTCAACTCTTGTGAATTCTGAGGGTGGACATGCTTAAGGAAAACAGAGATGAATCTGTATTTCTGTAACCTCCTTTTAAGCTGTTCTCTTGAAAAGACCCTGATCCTGGAAAGATGGAAGGCGGGAGGAGAAGGGGATAATAGAGGATGAGATGGTTGGATGTATCACCGACTCAATGGTCATGAGTTTGAGTAACGCCAGGAGTTGGTGATGGACAGGGAAGCCTGGCTTGCTATGGCTCATGGGGTTGCAAAGAGTCGGACACAGCCGAGTGACTGAACTGAGCTAAACTTGAGCAAACTTGTTCCAGTTGTCTCCTAGAATATGTCCAAATTTATTCTCACCTTATCATTTTTCATTTTAAAGCTTAGCTTGTTATCATAACTGGAAAAGAATGAAATGGATTCAGCAATGACCCTTTCAGTTCAGGTCAGGTCAGTTGCTCAGTCGTGTCCGACTCTTTGCGACCCTGTGAATCACAGCACGCCAGGACTCCCTGTCCATCACCAACTCCCGGAGTTCACTCAAACTCATGTCCATAGAGTCAGTGATGCCATACAGCCATCTCATCTTCTGTCATCTCCTATTCCTCCTGCCCCCAATCCCTCCCAGCATCATAGTCTTTTCCAATGAGTCAGCTCTTCGTGTGAGGTGGCCAAAGTATTGGAGTTTCAGCTTCAGCATCATTCCTTCCAATGAATGCCCAGGACTGATCTACTTTAAAATAGACTGCTTGGATCTACTTGCAGTCCAAGGGACCCTCAAGAGTCTTCAACATCACAGTTCAAAAGCATCAATTCTTTGGCGCTCAGCTTTCTTCACAGTCCAACTCTCACATCCATACATGACCACTGGAAAAACCACAGCCTTGACTAGATGGACCTTTGTTGGCAAAGTAATGTCTCTGCTTTTGGATATGCTATCTAGGTTGATCATAACTTTCCTTCCAAGGAGTANGGAGAAGGGGATGACTAAGGATGTGATGGCTGGATGGCATCACTGACTCGATGGATGTGAGTCTGAGTGAACTCCGGGAGTTGGTGATGGACAGGGAGGCCTGGCGTGCTGCAATTCATGGGGTTGCAAAGAGCTGGACACGACTGAGCGACTGAACTGAACTGAACTGTCTTCTTCCATTAAAATACAAATTCCATAAAAGCAAGGACCTTGTCTGTCATGTTCATTAGTTTCTCCCTGGCATCTCGAACTCCATCTAGTCTATAGCTGGCCAAACAAAAGATTGTGGAATGAGTGAGTAAATGTTTATAACTTCAAAAGCATTTTAATGGATAGTAATAGCACAGTACTATCTCACACATCTAGATGAATTAGGACCAAGGGCAGTTCTACAAAAAGAAAATTGCCTGGTTCAGACAATATTTTAGCACACATCTCTTTTGGGCCACAGCTGTAAGTAGTTGGTTGAGCTGATGTGTTTCATATCAAAGGCCACTTGAAAATTGTCTGTACTGATCTACCTATGAATTAGCAAGAACTCAGCCCACAGTGCCAAGGTTTCACAAGCATACTCTGAAAGTTAGACTGAGCTGGTATAGTGCATAAGAGCTGTTTATCAAAATAATTAAGATTCCTTAAAACCGTCCTGTTAAGAAACTTCTCAGCATGTCTGTCTGTAGATCAATAACTGAGCCTGAATAAAACTGGATAGATGCAGAAAGTCGTAGTCTCATCAGTTGGCTTTATCTGGGTCAGTAGCTCAACTCAGGAAGTAGCCAGTCCTTCAAACAGACCAAGACTGGATAAAGAAGACATAATCCAGGCTGATGGTAGGCCCTCTGATGTGGTCCGTCAGTCAGACACTAAGAGACCAGTTGTAGAGAAAATTGAGATAATCCTTCAATGAAAGTTATAATTCATATTGTTTGTGATTTCTAGGGACTTCCCTGTGGCCCAGTGGTTAAGACTCACACTTCCACTGCCAGGGAACAACCAAATTGTTGATATCGCTTTGTTTTCTTTCGAGTCTGTGTCCCTCCAAAATAGTTCTGGCCCTAGAAGGTGTGCAAACCTGTTTTAAAACAATATAGAGGTCTAGGCTGAATCTGTATTGACCACGGGGCAACTCTTTCTGTAATTGTTGTGGTCATCATTTTTTTTGTTCTTTTGTCGGGTTTGTTCTTTTGTCGGGGGGGCGGGTGCCACATGGCCTGTGGGATCCTAGTTCCCTGCTCGGGTTTCAAACCCATTGCCCCATGCACTGGGATAGTGGATTCTTAATCACTGGCCCACCAGGGAAGTCCCTGGACAAAATATTCTTGATCAAGAAACACTCTTGTAGTGCTTGTTTGTCTTAGGAAAATTTCAATTAATGCTACTCAAATAATGCCATGTGTTAATAATATGCTAGTCTTGAGGATCTGCTTATATTTAATTTAGGATTTAATATTCATGAATACATAAAATACAAAGCAATTTTTAACTGATAAGACTATTCATTTGGAATTTTAAAAGCAAGTGAACTCTATTTTAATGCAAAGATGATTTTCTATTTTGTCTCGACTTTTTTTCTTTCAGTGTATTCAATGGCTAGTGAAAATAAAATAATTTGTAAAACTTTTAGAACAGCAAAAATTTTCTTGTTTTAAAGTTTCAAGAAGGTTTGTAAATTTTAGGATTATCTGACAGATTCATTTTGCCTTCATGTTGATTTTGATAAAATATTTGATGTATCCGAATCTCTGTTTTTTTTCTTTCACTCCCAACTCTTTTCCAGATTATCATTCAAGACTAATATGAAGCCTTTAATAACGCTACTTAAATTGCATAATAATCCTTAAAGCTCAGAGTGCTTACTATATTCCAGGGACCATATTTGCTCATATTTGTACATACTAGCTCAGGACTGCCTCCCATGAGGTAGTTTTATTATCTTTATTCTCACTTTATAGATCAGAAAACTGAGCCACAGAGAAATTCAGTCATTTGCCCAAGGTGATAGCTGTTAGTGGCAGATCTGGGATTGGAACCCAGGCTCTACAGCTCTCAAAGTCACATATCTAATTCCTATTCATATCACCGTGGGTGAGTGGGATACAAGTTTGTTGTCCATTTGTGTATTTCGTGTCTTTGTAGAACTGGAGGTAGAAACTCACTGCACAGAGTTCCAAAACAGCTGGTGAGTTAGTATTTTTTAAATGTTAAAAAAAAAATCCTAGAATTTTGAGGTCTTCTAGACTATTCCCTTACCTGCTCACCCATTGAGGTTAGAATCTCCTATAGTTACTTAAATAGTAAATATCATATACTCATAACTAAAAATACACAGAATAGCACTTGAAGAAGAAACCATTTCTGGCCAATCGGATATCGGACTTGTTTGTACTGGTCAGTGTTGTCTCGTGTGTTGCATGCCCTGTGCTATGCTGTGTCCGAGTCTTTGCGGCCCCATGAACTGTAGCCTGCCATGGCTCCTCTGTCCATGGGATTTCCCAGGCAAGAATACTGGAGTGGGTTGCCATTTCCTTCTCCAGGGGATCTTCCCAACCCAGGGATCGAACCTGCATCTCCTGTGTCTCCTGTATTGCAGGCAGATTCTTTATCGGCTGAGTTATCAGGGTTATTTTGGCCAGACAACAGAGTTTCATAAACTCTGGGGGAAAAAAAAAAAAATTAGGTGTAGCTGAAAATGTTTCCTTTCACCAGCAGGTGTCACTGTGACCTCTTAGCACAGAATGTTTACCATCCACTTGATGGAAGGGTTGAGAACTATTTTACTAAAATCTAAGTCTTTGGTACAAGCCAATACTGCTTTGGCATGAAGACAAATAAGCATACCAAGGACGGAGAGAGTGTGCCTCCCCACTTGCACAGAGAACCTGGAGGGTTTCAGATGACCTGGCGGCCCTCTGCTACCTAGGGCAGCTGGACCTGGAAGGAGGCTGTGGATGCGTGGAAGGAATTCCTGCGAGGTCAGTACACAGTCTTTCTCCTTCCAAACGGCCAGGAGGAGCAGAGAGATAGAAAACAAAACCAGAGCCACAGGGAGGCAGCGAACAGAGCTTGTTGGTGAGCGAGGCACTCTCTAGCAATGCCTAGAAATAATTGGGAGGGAATTTGCGAAGGCTGAACTGAACGTTCTGTACTGGTGGGGGGGGAGGGGGATAGGAGGATCCCAAAATCAATGGAAATGAGACTCACATAATGCATNAAGGGACTCAGTCATACATATACACTTACCCATTCTCCCCCAAACTCCTCTCCAGTTCAGGCTGCCACATAATATGGAGAAGAGTTCCCTGTGCTATACAGTAAATCCTTTTTTGTTATCTATTTTAAATATAGCAGTGTGTACAGACAGGCATTGAGCACACACACACACACACAGACACACACGTACACGCGCACACACGTGCTGATGAATGAATGGAACAGTAGGAACTCAGCTACACATGCAGAGCCAAGCAGCTGTGTGTGGGGGACTGTGTCCCTTCCACTGTCAAGAGTATTTTCAAGTGCAACCAACAATCCTCAAGTCCAGGTGAGGGCTCTGTCCAAGGTCCTGCTTCTGCCTTTGTCCTTGATGATGGAGAGAAGCTCCCAGGGCACGAATATGAGATCACTTTTTATTTTTAGCCTTTCTTAATGGTTGTTAACATCTGCTCTAAGCACTGTCACAGCCTAAAAGGACATAAATAACACCTTATATGCAGTGTGGTATTGACCGGCGGTTATATTTAGTCCATGTAAAGACCCAGACTGGAAATGTGGAGACCCAAATTTAAAAGTGCTCTGTACACATCCACCCACAAATGTCTGAAACCTTTTCCGAGAATAACTTCAACTTAATCCATTTGTCTAGCTGGCACCTATGTTAGATGACGGTTTGATATAAAGCATCCGTTGTAAAGTAAAATCAATGAATGATAAAATAGCAGAAGTCATCAACTGAGGTGCTTATTGACCCCTGCTGGGTAGAAAACAGTCCTGGAGGGAAGACTGCTTCTAACAGAAGGGGACAACCTTTAGAGACACCAGAGGATGGGAATCAGAGTGCTTGCTGGGTGATCACGCACACCGGATAACAGCGCAAACAACACAAATTAACAGTGAGGACCATGCAGTCATCTCCCAGTTAAGCCTCCATCATTTGATGCAGACAAGAGAATAACAACTGAAGTTTTTGCCAGTTCTGCTGTTTGCAGGATAAGTAGGTGGTGGAATTGACCTTGGCTGATGCTGGGCAGCATAAGAAAGACCAGACATGCTGATACCAGCTCAATCGGATCACAAAACCCTCTTTTTAATGGGCCAGGTAACTTATGTGTGCTCCTTTATACATACTACTCACTAATTACAACCACCGTATGAACTACACATCTGTTAGTTTCATCCTCATTGGTAGTAGAAATAGAGAAAGCTTTGTAATGTCATATAAGTAGCAAATGAGTGTCAAAATTTAAATCCACTTCTCTCTCTCTCTCCCAAAAGCCTGATGTTTTAACCCCCATATACGTGTGACCTCTAAGAATCTTTCCAAGTTAGACCAAGTTCAAAAATAATGCTTGACAAAGCTCAGCAAAATCCTAATTGATTGAGTATCCACAGGATAGATAGTACAGAAAATGGAAGAAACTAGACCTAGTTCGCTATTTCCACTGGAGGAACAGAAGACAATACAGAATGAATGAACCTGCTCTGTGAATGCAGGTCTGAGACTGAACTAGGCAAGGTGGAAGTGGTGGAAAGTGCCCTGGTTTTGGAAACTAGCTGCTCCTGCTGGAAGTTAACCAGCAAGCAAGACACACCTGGGGTTGGTGTCTCTTCTGTGAAATGAGGGGATTAAACTTTGAGATCTCTTCCGGTCCTTCCATTTGTGGTCTTCACCCTTTCAGCTGCCCCAGTTCTCCTCATTCTCCCCTTGAAACTTGGACCCAAATATCCTACTACTCTGAAAAACTGCCATGCTCATTGCTTTCAGTAACATTAGGATAAAATTATTAACTATTCTGAACAATTCTATAATCAAGTAATAGGATATCTTTAAATTATAATTGTCTATAGATGATCGCTCAGTTGGTTAAGAATCTGCCTGCAATGCAGGAGACCCTGGTTCAACTCCTGGGTCAGGAAAATCTGCCAGAGAAGGGATAGGCTACCCACTCCAGTATTCTTGGGCTTCCCTTGTGGCTCAGCTGGTAAAGAATCTGTCCACATGTGGGAGACCTGGGTTTCTCTTGGTTGGAAGAACACCTGGAGAAGGGAAAGGCTACCCACTCCTGTATCCTGGCCTGGAGAATTCCACGGACTATGTAGTCCATGGTGTCGCAAAGAGTACGACAGGACTGAGCGACTTTTACTTTCACAGATGTATCAGTTATTTTGGGGTGCTAAAGATATCTGCTTTTCAAAAAGGTTTATTTATACAGGTGACCCTTGAACAACTTGGAGGTTAGAGGTACCGACTTCCCATGTAGTTCAAAATCCAGGTACTGCCTTCTCTGCCTCAAAAACCAAGGAATTGATAAATGACTCACCCAAAGGCAGGAAGCCGAAATAGCTTGGATAGAATCAGGACTCAAAGACTTCCCTTGTGGCTCAGTGGATAAGAATCCACCTGCCAGTGCAAGGGACACGGGTTTGATCCCTGGTCCGGGAAGATCCCACATGCCAGGGACTACTGGGCCCATGTGCCACAGCTACTGAGCCCACAGGCCGCAGGACTGAAGCCTACAATCCTGGAGCCTGTGCTCTGCAACGAAAGAAGCCCAGGCAACGAGAAGCCCACTCACTTCAACCAAGAGCAGCCCCCACCTGCTGTAAGTAGAAAAAAACCTGCGTGCAGCAACGAAGACCCAGCACAGTCGTGAATAAATAAGCAAATGAAATTTTTTTTTTTTTAAAGAATCGGGACTCAACCCCCAGTTCTTTTTATCCAACATACTGTGATCACTAATCAAACATAAACTTTTCCCTACACTTAATTAATTTAAAGCTCTGTAAAATTAAAATACAGGCACTATATGTAATGAAAAGTATCTGTGTGTATGTGGACCTGTGCCATTCAAACCCATGTTGTTCAAGAGTCAGCTATATTCTAGTAAATTCTGTTGCCTATGGTAGTTAAGAAATACATTCTAGCTAAATTTTATGCTGTTGTTTTAGGGTTCCTTAGGAAAAACTTTTCTACCATCAATCAGCTACTTTTCTATCTTGGTCTATTGATTTCAGAAGGTCACTAACAAAAAGGATATGATGTCAGTCTTCACTTCTGGATATGGGCTATGTTTTGGTCAAGTTGACTGGTAATGAGAGGACAGTTGGGCTTCCCAGGCGGCACTCGTGGTGAAGAACCCACCTGCCAATGCAGGAGACCCCGCTTTGATCCCTAGGTTGGGAAGACCCCCTGGAGGAGGAGATGACAACCCACTCCAGTATTCTTGCCTGGAGAATCCCATGGACAGAGGAGCCTGGTGGGCTGTAGTCCATGGGGTCACACAGACTCAGACATGACTAAAGTGACTTAGCACGCGTGGGAGTAGACAGCTAAAGAATGACCCTCACTGCTATGAGGGAATCAAAAGGACTCCTTCACCTCAAGCAGGTATTCACAATTATATCTCCTAAGGAACACTAATTCCTAGGTCACAAATAGTTTGAAATGGGATGGTGATGCCCACTTTGTGAAATGATTCTCTGGCAAAATTTTAAATTCACTGTGACTGCCTTGCCTTAGTCTTTAGATCTTTCTCTCGAATATCCAACCCGTACATTTCAATTGTCTCAAGAACTTTCTTGTTTAAATATCTCCAGGCATCCTGAACTCATAGGGTCTCCAGATATGTCAAGTAAAAATACAGAATGCCCAAAATTGGATTTCAGATAAACAAAAAATACTTTTTTTTGCTCTAAGCATGTAATTTCATGGACTTCCCATGTGGCTGTGTGGTAAAGAATCCACCTGCCAATGCAAGAGATGCAGGTTAAATCTCTGGGTAGGGAAGATCCCCTGGAGAAGGAAATAGAAACCCATTCCAGTATTCTTGCCTGGAGAATGCCATGGATGAAAAAGCCTGGCGGGCTACAGCGCATGAGATTGTAAAGAGTCAGACACAACTTAGCAACTGAACAACCACCACATTATATGTAAGGGATTGAGCATACTAGAATTTTGGTACCCTCAAGAGTCCTCGAGCCAATCCCCTGGACTGTCCTGGGATCTCCACTGTTAGGTACTATTTCACTAGTGTGTTTTGCTCTTATGAAAGCACGTAAAATGTATAGCTGTCAGTGTTTTTAATTGAATTGAGTAAACATATACAGCAAAGCTGTCCTTTTGTTTCTTTTTTATTTTAATAAATTGACAAGTCTTTTGCTTTGTTTTCTTTTCTTTTTTTCTTTTTTTTTTTTTTTTTTTTTGCTTCCTCATCAGATCTGCAAAAAATTATTTATCAATCCCATATCTGGAAGACTCAGTCACATAAGTAGTCTTTTCTGCCCCCTAGTGGCAGGCCTTGTGAATATTCGGACGCAGGCTTTTTGTTGACGGCTGTCATATATCGGGGGCTTCCCTGGTGGCTCAGACAGTAAAGTCATAGATTGTGACACTCCAAGCTCTGAGCCTTATTTCACGTCTCATCTTTACCCTGTATAAAAAGGAAATTCATTTTCGTCCTTATCAGTGTTTGAATTTGTTTATGCCTGTGTGCATGCTAAGTCACATCAGTCATGTCCAACTGTTTGCAGCCCTACGGACGGTGGTCAGCTAGGCTCCTCTATCCATGGGATTCTCCAGGCAAAAATCCTAGAGTGGGTTGCCATGCTCTCCTCCAGGAGATTCTCCCAACCCACAGAGACGAACTCTCTTCTGTCTCATCTCATGTCTCCTGCGTTGGCAGGCGGGTCCTTTACCATTAGTGCCTCCTGCGAAGGCTGTATTTGTTTATACTAAGTACTTATAATCTTCATTGTGAAAAAACAAAATGGAAAATATTTCTTAAAATAACTTTTTATAGCAGCTTTGTTCTTAAGGGGGTCTGTCCCACAAAACCATTGCCATATATGAGTTTTAAGACTTAAAATAATAACACGTCAAAACACAGAGGAAGCCATGTAAACATTAGATTATATCTTGGGTAGTTTGAAAATATGAATAGGACATCATTTTTATTGTCCAATAGCACTTTTTGTACCTGGCACCAACCCACTCTTCCAATATCCATCCAATCGAATGAAAGTTTTAAATAGGGAACCTAAAGTAAGCAGAGGGTTTCCCATGCTTAGACAAATATTTCATCTTAGTTTTAATCCTTGGCTCTGTTTGATAAATAGGAACATCTCAGTATCTTTGGTCCTTCCTAGAGATTCACAGCTGCCATCCAGAATGTTTCCATTCAAGCTTTACAGTCTCTACTTTAACAAAATAACAATTTCCTTTTTCTTTTTTTTAATACAAAACTGCTTTGATTATTATCTTGCCTATCCCTGACCCTCCCTACTTCCACACAACCCAAGGCATATCGTTCATGTTGATTTAAAATGATGGTTTTATTAGCTATCTCTCTGCTCTTGCTGATCTCAAAAGTGGCTATGACTGATTCTAAACAGAATAATCTTCACATTCTTGGGTATCATGAATGATATGCATCTCAAAACCTCTGACGTCTATCTCAAACAAACACAGTCTACACTGTTTTTATTCAGTATATTGATCAATGAGCTTGGTAGACACGTGACTATAGCCTTTATGACTTGTCTGCCTGATGGTGCCTGACCCTCTGTGGTTTCCATCCCCACCCTGGTGATGGTGTGAGACTCAGAGATGACAAAGTTTGCATAAGGGCTTCCATTTGCACAGTAGTCGATCAATGCTAAAGAGTTCAGGATTTAAATTTATGTTATACTGTGCACGACTCCCCATAAGAAATTTCACATTAAATCAGAGATTCAACTTTTGAGAAGGTGAAAGTTTAAAATTCTCCATAACTCAACTGAATAAATCCTAAGCTTTCAAAAATAGGAAATTTGCAGGTGGGGGAAGTCAGGGAAAATGGGGGGGGGGGAATCTGTGGAAAAGAAGAGTTCCTTAAAGTTAGTTTTTGAATTTTATCTTCCAAATTGCAATCTGCTTGAAGTATAAATATTAGCCAACTGAAAACTGGGAAAGTGATAAATAGGTGAGGTCATGAAAGAGGGATAAGATTGTTAGTGTGTGTGTGTGTG
>SJYV01031325.1:0-76582 GCA_006410875.1 Neotragus pygmaeus | reverse complement strand
TTTTTTTTTTTTTTTTGCTTCCTCATCAGATCTGCAAAAAATTATTTATCAATCCCATATCTGGAAGACTCAGTCACATAAGTAGTCTTTTCTGCCCCCTAGTGGCAGGCCTTGTGAATATTCGGACGCAGGCTTTTTGTTGACGGCTGTCATATATCGGGGGCTTCCCTGGTGGCTCAGACAGTAAAGTCATAGATTGTGACACTCCAAGCTCTGAGCCTTATTTCACGTCTCATCTTTACCCTGTATAAAAAGGAAATTCATTTTCGTCCTTATCAGTGTTTGAATTTGTTTATGCCTGTGTGCATGCTAAGTCACATCAGTCATGTCCAACTGTTTGCAGCCCTACGGACGGTGGTCAGCTAGGCTCCTCTATCCATGGGATTCTCCAGGCAAAAATCCTAGAGTGGGTTGCCATGCTCTCCTCCAGGAGATTCTCCCAACCCACAGAGACGAACTCTCTTCTGTCTCATCTCATGTCTCCTGCGTTGGCAGGCGGGTCCTTTACCATTAGTGCCTCCTGCGAAGCCTGTATTTGTTTATACTAAGTACTTATAATCTTCATTGTGAAAAAACAAAATGGAAAATATTTCTTAAAATAACTTTTTATAGCAGCTTTGTTCTTAAGGGGGTCTGTCCCACAAAACCATTGCCATATATGAGTTTTAAGACTTAAAATAATAACACGTCAAAACACAGAGGAAGCCATGTAAACATTAGATTATATCTTGGGTAGTTTGAAAATATGAATAGGACATCATTTTTATTGTCCAATAGCACTTTTTGTACCTGGCACCAACCCACTCTTCCAATATCCATCCAATCGAATGAAAGTTTTAAATAGGGAACCTAAAGTAAGCAGAGGGTTTCCCATGCTTAGACAAATATTTCATCTTAGTTTTAATCCTTGGCTCTGTTTGATAAATAGGAACATCTCAGTATCTTTGGTCCTTCCTAGAGATTCACAGCTGCCATCCAGAATGTTTCCATTCAAGCTTTACAGTCTCTACTTTAACAAAATAACAATTTCCTTTTTCTTTTTTTTAATACAAAACTGCTTTGATTATTATCTTGCCTATCCCTGACCCTCCCTACTTCCACACAACCCAAGGCATATCGTTCATGTTGATTTAAAATGATGGTTTTATTAGCTATCTCTCTGCTCTTGCTGATCTCAAAAGTGGCTATGACTGATTCTAAACAGAATAATCTTCACATTCTTGGGTATCATGAATGATATGCATCTCAAAACCTCTGACGTCTATCTCAAACAAACACAGTCTACACTGTTTTTATTCAGTATATTGATCAATGAGCTTGGTAGACACGTGACTATAGCCTTTATGACTTGTCTGCCTGATGGTGCCTGACCCTCTGTGGTTTCCATCCCCACCCTGGTGATGGTGTGAGACTCAGAGATGACAAAGTTTGCATAAGGGCTTCCATTTGCACAGTAGTCGATCAATGCTAAAGAGTTCAGGATTTAAATTTATGTTATACTGTGCACGACTCCCCATAAGAAATTTCACATTAAATCAGAGATTCAACTTTTGAGAAGGTGAAAGTTTAAAATTCTCCATAACTCAACTGAATAAATCCTAAGCTTTCAAAAATAGGAAATTTGCAGGTGGGGGAAGTCAGGGAAAATGGGGGGGGGGGAATCTGTGGAAAAGAAGAGTTCCTTAAAGTTAGTTTTTGAATTTTATCTTCCAAATTGCAATCTGCTTGAAGTATAAATATTAGCCAACTGAAAACTGGGAAAGTGATAAATAGGTGAGGTCATGAAAGAGGGATAAGATTGTTAGTGTGTGTGTGTGTGTGTGTGTGTGTGTGTGTGAGCATGTGGTGTAGGGTATGCCTGAAGTGGGTTCTGGTGATAGGGGATGATTTAGATTATGCATTTTTAGGTGAACTCAGTGGAAAAACTATATTACCTCCCACATGAATTTTAGCTCTTTATGCCTCATGGTACATATTATAGCCACAAGATGGGGATGTAACATAATCTTCCTTTCTCATGTTTGTTACAAGTATAAACTGGAATGAGAGCAGGTTTTCAAGTGAGGTGACTATTTCCAGACTCACAAGAGGTCTCCTCCCTCTTTTCCCTTCTAATTCAATGGTAACTTTGGCTACATATCCAGTCAGAAAATATGCTTGTCAAAGGAAGTGTGTATTTTTGAAAATCAACATATACAATAACCAAGACATGGAATCAACCTAAATGACCATAAACAAATGAATGAAAAAAGAAGATTTGGTATATATAGATATATACCACATCATATATATATATAATATGTATAATGGAATACTATGAAGCCTTGAAAATAATGAAATAATGCCATCTGCAGCAACATGGATGGATCTAGAGATTATCACACTAAGCCATACAAGGAAACACAAATATAATATGATACTGCTTATATGTGAAACCTAAAAAATGATATAAATGAGCTTTATACAAAACAGAAATAGACCCACAGACATAGGAAATAAGCTAATGGTTACCAAAGGGGAAAGGGGGAAGGGGGACGGGGTAAACTGGGAGTTTGGGATTAACATATACACACTATAATATATAAAATAGCTAAACAGTATGGACCTACTTATAGCACAGGGAACTATATTGACTATTTTATAATAACCTATAAAGGAAAAGAATCTGAAAAAGAATAGATACACACACATATATATGAATGTATCTGCATCACTTTGCTGTACACTGAAATGAATCCAACATCGTAAATCAACTGTCAGTTCAGTTGCTCAGTCGTGTCTGACTCTGCAACCCCTTGGACTGCAGCACTCCAGACTTCCCTGTCCATCACCAGCTCCCGGAGCTGGCTCAAACACATGTCCATCGAGTCGGTGATGCCATCCAACCATCGCATCCTCTGTCATCCCCTTCTCCTCCCGCCTTCAATCTTTCCCAGCATCAGGGTCTTTTCCAGTGAGTTAGTTATTCCCATCAGGTGGCCAAAGTATTGGAGCTTCAGTTTCAGCATCAGTCCTTCCAATGAATATTCAGGACTGATCTCCTTTAGAATGGATTGGTTTAACTTCCATAGTGTCCAAGGGACTCTCAAAGTCTTCTCCAGCACCACAGTTCAAAAGCACAAAATGAGTACAGCATTGTAAATCAACTATACTTCAGTGAAAAACAACAACATGAGGTAAATNATCTCCTTTAGAATGGATTGGTTTAACTTCCATAGTGTCCAAGGGACTCTCAAAGTCTTCTCCAGCACCACAGTTCAAAAGCACAAAATGAGTACAGCATTGTAAATCAACTATACTTCAGTGAAAAACAACAACATGAGGTAAATTCCTAAAATGTAGGAAGGAGCTATAAGATTTTTAAATGAAGCAGAAAATATGGATAGAAAAGTTCTGTTTTCTCACACTGGAAATTTTAACTTTTAAAAGCATGTGTGTGCTTTATTTTGGTATCAGTTAAACTAAAATACATATTTATCCACAAAAAAATTGAAGTAAGCCTTAAAATAGAACTTATCTAGCTGCAATAAAACAAAAATGTTTTAGTGAATATTTGTTTCTATTTGCTTGTTTCCATGGTTTTTGAGAAAATATTTCTGTACAGTTTGAAATGGGCCCATTAAAATCCAGTATAAAACTAGGTGTTCGAAACATGAGAAAGATTTCTGACAGGAGGATTTAACTATCAGAAGAGAAGAATCTGCTGGCCCTGTCTTATTTATGCTCAGTCATGTCCAGCTCTTTGTGACCCCATGGACCGTACCCCACCAGACTTCTCTGTCTATGGAATTTTCCAGGCAAGAACGCTGGAGTGGGTTGCTGTTTCCTCCCCCAGGGGATCTTCCTGACCCAGGAATCTAACCCAAGTCTGTTGTGTCCTTCTGTGTTGACGAGAGGATTCTTTACCCACGGCCCCATCTACTGCAAGCTTTCTTCTTTGGAGAACAAAATTATAACTTCTCAATTAAAGAAAAACTTTCACCTAAAGGATGATCTTCACTCTTGTGTAATTCTTTAATGATTTGTCAGGAATAATTCTATAAATGTCATGAGATGGCATAATGAAATATATTTTTCTGAGGGAAAGGTTCATGGAAATTTACATAAGGCATTGAAATATAATGATCATTTTTTACAATACAATAATATGGAAATTGTGAGGTTATGATAGAGCTTGGGTCATATTTTAAAATAACACAATATTTCTAAAAAGGAATTGAGTGTTTATATATGCATACATGTATGTGTTGGGGGTGGATAATGATGAATATATATGTGAACAAGAAAAATAATTTTAAAACTACTCTTTCAACTTTAG
The DNA here is from genome assembly GCA_006410875.1 of Neotragus pygmaeus. Lineage (NCBI taxonomy): Eukaryota > Metazoa > Chordata > Mammalia > Artiodactyla > Bovidae > Neotragus > Neotragus pygmaeus. The sequence continues at coordinate 72,264 of SJYV01031325.1, read as the reverse complement.
TGAAATGAAAGACCTCGTAGGTTAAGATACCAGGGTAAGGTACCATGTAAGTCCGAATTTCTCTTATAGAAAATATTTATTTTGAATCAAATCATGTATACGCTCTCCCTTCTCTTTCTTCCTTCCTTTTCAGGGCTTTCCCGGTAGCTTAGACTCTGCCTGCAATGCAGGAGACCCAGATTTGATCCCTAGGTTGGGAAGATCCCCTGGAGAAGGGAATGGCTACCTACTCCAATACTCTTGCCTGAAGAATTCCATGGACAGAAGAGTGTAAGTCAGAATTTTTCTTATAGAAAATTTTTGTTTTGAATCAGTTTATGTATACTCCCTCCCTCCCTCCCTCTCTTTCTTCCTTCCTGTTACCCTCTTGCAAGTCAAATGTTAACTCCACAGAGAGGGTATGTTTGATAATAGGGTCATGAAGATAGCAACTATATTAATGATCTCAGTTAATCACCTTAATAACGAGTGGTTGATAATTCTGGCTATGTCTCTCTTAGGGAAGTAATTCCTGGTTCAGAAAAAATCTTATTAGGATACATCCCAATAAACCAGATTACCCCTGAAGTGTTAGTTCCTCAATCATGTCCAACTCTTGTGTCTTCATGGACTGTAGCCCACCAGGCTCCTCTGCCCATGGGATTTTCCAGACAAGAACACTGGAGTGGGTTACCCTTTCTTCTCCAAGGGGTCTTCCCAACCCAGGGATCCAACCCAGGTTTCTTGCATTGCAGGCAGACTCTTTACTATCTGAGCCACCAGGGAAGCCCCCAAGCGTAGTTTTATTCAAGAACCTTGTGTCTTTGCATGACTTGTCTCTTTGTCTGGGACAGTTTTATTCCTAGTTTAGCCAATCTTAATCTTTTCAATTTGGCTTTGATCTCAATTCATCCGATATTAGATAGTCTGCCTTAACAGTCTCACTTCCTAGCTTTTCATATTAATTAGCATGCCCCTGGCTCTGTGAAATGCCCACAGTGTACCCAGGGCTGCCTTGTTTAAGGCTGTTCTTTTGTGCTCCAACTGGTTTCTCCCATCAGCTCAGCATGTGCTCACCACGTCTCACTCTTGTGATCCCATGGACTCTAGCCTGCCAGGCTCCTCTGTCCATGGGATTTTCCAGGCAAGAATACTGGAGAGGGTTGCCATTTCCCTCTCCAGGGGATCTCCCTGACCCAGGGATCAAACCCAGGTCTCCTACACTCACTATAGGCAAATTCTTCACAAACTGAGCTACAAGGGAAGCCCTATCCCAAGGTCAGTTCAGTTCAGTTCAGTCGCTCAGTCACGTCCGACTCTTCTCGACCCCATGAATTGCAGCACGCCAGGCCTCCCTGTCCATCACCATCTCCCAGAGTTCACTCAGACTCCCAAGATCAGCTATCCACAAATGGGAGGAGTACCATAACTGTAGAGGGACATCCCAAGAAGAGTGGGCATGAACCACACATTAAGCTCCATAGACTGGGAAACCTTCACAAGGAAGACAAACACATTGAACAATTGGGTNCAAGATCAGCTATCCACAAATGGGAGGAGTACCATAACTGTAGAGGGACATCCCAAGAAGAGTGGGCATGAACCACACATTAAGCTCCATAGACTGGGAAACCTTCACAAGGAAGACAAACACATTGAACAATTGGGTTTGAAACACAAAGAGCTTACTTTGAGGAGAGCTGGAGAACTATAAGAAAAAAAGTCCACTGTTAAAGGGCACATCATCACCAAGAGTCACTTCAAAACACTTGTCCCAGCAGTGTGGATTATTATAATCACATAACTTAATTAAAGCTTACACAAACCAAGAAATGTGCATGAAAAAGGGATATATTTCTCTGAAAAATGATTTCAATGTCCCGTTGAGAAGCCTCCTTGAAGGTAAGTCTTCAAAAATGCAAAAAGTATGCAAAAACAAATAGGCAAAACAAGTGTGAAATTAGTGGAAAACATGAAAAAATCTAGAAGGATAGGGAACTTGGGTCTTTCAGATGAGTCATTTTGGATTCATTTTTCTGTAAATACACTGAAACTGGATATCAGCCAAGATTCTCTAGAAACATGGTATACACAAGAAGTTTTCCAAAGTGTGGGCATGCAGAAAGGCTTGATCCTTCCTTAGAGGATTGACAAAAAACAAACAAAAAATCCCCCAAATGATGTTTCATTTAAAATAAAATGTTTTGTTACTCTTTTAAATATCTACTTAATCCAAACTTTTTGATTAACCAACAGTCCTTGATAACATCTGATGAAAAAAAGAGCTTTTATCGTAACCACTTCCTCTTCTATAGTACTTTCGTCCATTAAAATAAGACACTCAGGCAGTATAGTCAATGCATTAGGGTAAGTTCTGAGAGTGTAGCTGTGAAAAATGTAAGGTAGTCCTTATGGAGCTTAAAAGTCTTCACATTTGTCTTTTACCACCTTACTGAACTTTACATGTATGTTTACATATCTCTTTTCCTCACTATTTGACAATCAGTATAAGGCAGGAAACGTAATTTTCATTTTTGTATCCTCCGTGCCTTACTAAGTATCTGGGACTCAGTAAACACCAAATAAAAGTTGGTTGAACTGAATTAATAAACAAAACCAAAAACTTTATTTTATCTATAAGTTCTAAGATCATAGCAATCAATATTGTGACTCATGATTTGTAGATTTTTCTGCCTTAAACCAATGGATGGGATTGGAACATAAGTATATCTGATATGTTAACCAAAAAAAAAATGGCATCAGGATTGCCCAATTACTTACTAAGTGAAGTGAAGTTGCTCAGTCCTGTCTTGATTCTTTGCAACCCCATGGACTGTAGCCTACGAGGTTCCTCAGTCCATGGAATTTTCTGGGCAAGAGTACTGTAGTGGGTTGCCATTTCCTTCTCCAAATTACTTACTAACTGGGGCATTACTTACCAATGAAGTACTTAGCCAGCACTACTTTCAGAAATTTGCACCATTCTCAGTACTCAGGAGGTCTCCAGCTCAAACTTCCTGTCATGCAAGTGCCTTTGAATGCATTTATCTGCATAAAGGTGAGTCACAGAAACAATTCATCTCTAGTGGTGGGGGCGGGGTGCATAATGAGCTTAAGCTGTGATTTTTCAAATGATCCTGGGTTCCTCCCCACACTTAACACTTTAATCCTGTAATAAACAACTGGAAGAGACCTAAGGATTCCTTGGAACAGCTTGCACTTTTAACAAGTTTAATTCAACTAAAACAAACAAAAAAGAAATCTCTTCAGTCCTACCCAGCAGCAAAATTAACAAAAAGTCATAAATGAAACCTTAATATCACTGATAATTTCATCTTGAAGATTTAAGTGCTCCTTGCGAAGGAATCTGAGTTTTGTTTCCAGGATTTATTGCCCAAATGGTTACAGTTGTCCAAACGTCTTCAACTCTATCTGCTCTGTCATCTGGCATAAACGTCAGTCTTTGATGCTTCCGTGCTTTTCATGGATGTCAAACTTTCTTGAACAGATGGTGGAGTTTCACACTTCCTGCTTCTCAATATAGCTGGAGCAGATATCTGGGTAACATGCAACCATCATTTACTAAAAGTACAGCCACTTTTTGTGCTGTTTTTCTTGAGAAATTTAAAACTATAGAAAAGTACAAATAACACTTATCAAGTATCCATGAACCTACCACCCAGCTACTGAAAGTTGTTAACATTTTTTGACATATTTTATTTTTTTTAAGTAAATATAATAAAGCATTATGGGTTACATTGAAGTCACTTTGCTCTCTATTCCCGGTCTGAATTTTCTCCTTTCCAAAGGTATATCTTCCCATCTATCAAAAACAAAAATTCTTTTAAGCTTCCAGGAACCTAAAAAGAGCATTGATTTGTGTGCGATTCTTTTTATTAACGTAAAATGATATTATATTCTTTTTATATTGAAAATTATGTACTAAATTCCTTTCAGTGATTTTATGGCATTCTGTTGAATCAATATTCCACCATCCACTTATTCATTCACTGCTGATTATTAGATGGTTTCTAGCTTTTCAGCATCATAAACTACTGTAATTGTTTATGATATTTCTTTGTGCACACAGTCAAGCTTCCCCAGACTGTGCTTTTTAAAACATGTCCACAACCTGGGTGCTCATTCACAAATTTTTATAGTCCTTGGCAAGATAGGGATTCTGTGACAAAAAAGGTAAACTATGAAGCAAAGCACACTTTTCATTTCACTTGAATTTCACAGCAAAACTTTTTGGAGAAAAGAAGTGATGCACTTATTTATATTCTGGTGCAAGCTCTGTCTCATGGATTGAGCAGTGCTGCTGCAGATCACATACATGAAAGTGGAATTCCCAAGTCACAGAGGATGTGATTTTTCATTTTACTATGTGCTACCAAACTGCTTTCCCGTAATGACTGTCCCAATTCACTCATCCACAGCGTCTGAAACTTCTAATTTTACCCACATTCTTAAACGCTCTTTTTTGATATTTGTTTATTACATCTTTACTGAGATATAATCTATATACCGTACAATTCACCCATTTAAGCTATATAAGTCAGTGGTTTTTAACTGTATTTACAGAGTTATGCAACTATCACCACAATCCACTTTAGAACATTTTCATCACTATCCCCCAAAACACCCATACCCTTTAGCTATCACCCCACCCCCACCCCAACCCTCAAATCCCCCAATCCCTAGGCAACCACTAATCTACTTCCTGCAGAGAGTTGCCTGTTCTGGACACTTCATACACAGACTCATACATATATCACATTCATATATGTCATCTTTTGTGACTGCCCGTCTTTCACTTGGTGTATTATCTGTGAGTCATCCATGTCGTAGTATGTGTCATTACTTCACTCCTTTTTACCGTCAAGTAACACTTCACTGGGAGATGAGCTCTTCCCGCCCGCCCCAGGGCTGCTTCCTTGCTGCAGCTGCTGGTTTGGGTGAACTGGCACCCTGGGCTGGAGGCGACACTGCATAGCCGCCAGGGTGACGTTGAAGTGGGGGACCCCAAGAGGGGCCTACCTTCCTGGGCTGGCTGTGTCCTGGGGGACCTGGAGTCCCTGAGAGTCCTCTACCCTTTACAGAACCAGGCTGGTCTGCCCACCCCCTAGCAAGCCCAACACTGAGACTCCCGAAGCAGAGAAAAGGTTGTTCACAAGCCAGCATCTCTGCACGTGGCTTGCTGCTGCCACCATCTTGAATTGCGGTGCCAGGCACAATGGTTCTGTGCTGGGAACCTAACCTGACCCATTAGGTGCCAGGCCTCTGCACATGGTCCTCTTTAGGTAAGTGAAACTATACGAAGCACAAAAGAAGAGGTTCAACCTTATCACCTAGATTCCATCTTACTTCCCACCCCTCTTCTGGTTCCTGGGCGTCCCAGGTAAGGATAGTGGTAAAGAACCCGCCTGCCAATGTAGGAGATGCAAGGGACACAGATTCGATCCCTGGGTTGGGAAGATCCCCTGGAGGAGGGTGTGGTAACCCACTCCAGTATTCTTGCTTGGAATATTCCAGGGACAGAGGAGCCTGGTGGGCTACAGTCCATAGGGTAGCAAAGAGTCGAACACGACTGAAATGACTTAGCACACAAGCATGCCTCTGATTCCTAGTGGGCTTTGCTGGCGACACCATGGAGTAAACTAAGGATTACCCTCTGTTTCAGCTAACACAGTGCCCCCATGGTTGGGCCATCCAGTAGGAGGCAGTCAGCTCTGGGAACCCTGAGAGGCCTCATCTAGTGCTCCAGTAAGGGGGCTCACAAGACCACCCAGAGGCTGGCAGGAATTCCAGAATTGCTTATAGACACTTCCAAGCCGCAGATTCTAGGAAGAGANGGAGATTCTTTATCACTGCACCCTCTGGGAAGCCCAACAACAACAATCAGTTCAGTTCAGTTCAGTTGCTCAGTCATGTCCAACTCTTTGCAGCCCCACAGACTGCAACATGCCAGGCTTCCCTGTCCATCACCAACTCCCAGAGCTTACTCAAACTCACGTCCGTCGAGTCAGTAATGCCATCCAACCAACTTATCCTCTGTCATCCCCTTCTCCTCCCGCCTTCAATCCTTCCCAGCATCAGTCTTTTCTAATGAGTCAGTTCTTCCCATAGAAGATGATAATTTAATGAAGACTCATTAATGGTCTTCAGCAGAATGAGCTCAGTCTTGACTCTCTTTACCACCCTTCTAATCTCTTACAGTTCCTTCCACCTCTCATCCCATTTCTCACTCTGCCTCCCACCACCACCCATTATCCAGGTTTCTTTGGATTTCACCTTATCATGGGCTTCCCTTGTAGCTCAGCTGGTAAAGAGTCCACCTGCAATGCAGGAGACTCTGGTTCAATTTCTGAGTCAGGAAGATCCCCTGGAGAAGGGATAGGCTACCCACTGCAAGATTCTTGGGCTTCCCTGGTGGCTCAGCTGGGAAAGAATCTGCCTGCAATGTGGGAGACCTGGGTTTGATCCCTGGGTTGGGAAGATCCCCTGCAGAAGGGAACAGCTACACAGTCTAGTATTCTGGCCTGGAGAATTCCATGGACTGTATAGTCCATGGGGTTGAAAAGAGTCAGACATGGCTGAGCGACTTTCACTTTCACTTTATCATTACTTTACCTGGAATGCTTTCCTCTTATATTACCTTTCTAAATCCCATCTACTTCTTAAAGCATCCTAGAAGCCTGAAAATATTTTCTCCCTTTCTTGACTATCAGATTATACATGTAATTTGTCCTATACATTTTATTTTTAAAATATAGCAATTCACTTTACCTATGTGTGTGTTTAATATACCTATAGTCATTTCATCTTGTAGGTCCTATCTGCCCAATAAGATATTTTTGAAAATAGGCTTTTTGTCATATATTTTCCTTCTGTTTTTCAGAGCAATAAAGCACACAAGTTTTCCACTATCTTCTATAAGTTAAATTGTATTTCTTAATGGATGTAACTACAAATCAAATACAGGAAAATTAGTCTAAAGTTGCAGGGAGATTTTCCAGGAGAATTTTGAGAATGAGACAAGGGATTAAAGACAAGAGTTTTTCTTAGATTACTTTATTTATTTTGGCCGTGTTGGGTCTTAGTTGTGGCATGTGGGATCTTTAGGATGTGGCCCACAGACTCTCTAGTTGTGGTGCTCAGACTTAGCTTCTCCAAGGCATGTGGGGTCTTAGTTCCCTGACCAGGGAGAGAACCCATGTTCCCTGCAGATTCTTAACCACTGGACCACCAGGTAAGTTCCTTTAAATTATTTTTTAAGCATAATACTTTGATTCCTTTTATAATCATCTCTCTTAACTTTCCTACTTATACCCGATGCTACAGCCAAACGGGACACTGCCCCAAACACTCTTTCTTCCCTCCCTGCCATTTCATGATCTTGGGCTTTTACACAGTCACACTGAGCTGGTTCAATTCCCGTTGCATACCAAAGACCTGCATGATCTCCAACCTGTTACAACATGTTATTTATTCTCTCCAACCCCAGTTTCCTCATCAGGGATAATACTGATACCCAGCATATGATTTCTGAAAATATCTGTTGATATTTATCCTTTGGCCACTTGATGCAAAGAACTGACATTAGAAAAGACCCTGATGCTGGGAAAGAGGGAAGGCAGGAGAAGGAGAGGACAGAGGATGAGATGGTTGCATGACATCACCAACTCAATGGACATGAGTTTGAGCAAGCTACGAGAGTGGATGATGGACAGGGAGGCCTGGCATGCTGCAGTCCATGGGGTCACAAAGACTTGAACATGACTAAGTGACCAAAGATCAAGATTAACCATACAAAGTACCCTGACCCCTGCTATCCATTAAGACAGTGTTTAGCAAATTGTTGACAACAATTGGGTTATGAAATACACTTCATGGGTTCTGATCATGACTGGGGCTAAACAAGAGCAAATGGAGAACAGTAAAAAAGAGGAGAGTAGGATATAACAGTCCTCTTGCCTGGAAAGTCCCATGGACCAGAGGAGCCTGCTGGGCTGCAGTCCATGGGGTCACTAAGAGTCAGATACGACTGAGCGGCTTCACTTTCACTTTTCACTTTCATGCACTGGAGAAGGCAATGGCACCCCACTCCAGTACTCTTGCCTGGAAAATCCCATGGACAGAGGAGCCTGGTAGGCTGCAGTCCATGGGGTCGCTAAGAGTCTGATACGACTGAGCGGCTTCACTTTCACTTTTCACTTTCATGCACTGGAGAAGGCAATGGCACCCCACTCCAGTACTCTTGCCTGGAAAATCCCATGGACAGAGGAGCCTGGTGGGCTGCAGTCCATGGGGTCGCTAAGAGTCAGATATGACTGAGCGACTTCACTTTCACTTTTCACTTTGATGCACTGGAGAAGGTAATGGCAACCCACTCCAGTGTTCTTGCCTGGAGAATCCCAGGGACGGCAGAGCCTGGTGGGCTGCCGTCTATGGGATCTTACAGAGTCGGACACGACTGAAGTGACTTAGCAGCAGCAGCAGCAGCAGGACATAACAGACTGTTTTGACCCACAACTAGAAAAAATATTTTTGTGAAGTTTTTATTCAAATATATTGATATATATGCGTATATGTGCTACACTGTGACATGAAATGTATTTCTCACTGAGGGTTCAGGATGAAATCGTTTGAAAACCACTTTTAACATCAGTTTAAAGTGCATGTCATTTATGAAGCCTTCCCAGATTTTGTCATCAGGAAATGAAGTTTTCCTCTTTAATCTTCTTGGATTGATGTCTTGTAGCCACATTCTATGCAGCACCAGAGTTGCCTTTGTGATGAGTATCTCATTTCTACAGCATTTTCAGAGTCTCTTTGAGCATTTAGAACGTGCCTTGTTCATCTCTGCATACTTGGCAGCACTCTCAGCATATTTGTTTGCACATTATAAATGCTAAATACATATTTTGTTAATAGATGTCTAAGTTTTACTCCTATTTAATTATAGAAGTGACAAATTGACAAGGGAAGCCTGGAAGAGGCACTGAAAACAAAGACTCAGGGATTTAACTTCAATCAGAGTTGTTGTTTTTTTTAAGTCTCCTATTTACCTATTTGCTTTGATGAGGAATACCCACCCCCATCCCCTTTAATTAAATATTTTCAAACTTTCTGAAGGGTAGAATTTTGTTCTTTGAGCATTTCCCTCATACTGTATACAAGGCAGAATTTCCTAAACTGAGCTCAATGGCTATGTTTAGGAGCACAAAGATTCTCTGAAATTCTCTGTAAAATCTGATCTGTGGGCTTCCGGTCTGAGCCCTGCCTTGCCGCTGGATTCGCATCACCATCCCTGCCAGCCTCGGGACCTCAGGGCGGACTTCCAGATGAGGAGCCACACGTGGGCTCCAGGGACTCAGAAACTGGCCAGACTCCTCCACCCTCTTCACAACTACGCCTGAACCTTGGCCTATAAAAACCTGAACGAACAAACACTAACACACTTTTCAACATGAAGTCCGTATCCCCAAACCCCACCTGATGTGCCTACCTGTGAAAGCTCAAGGCTACCAAAAGAATTTAGCTTTTGTTCCCGATCAACATCAGAAAATAGGAGCTCAAACTCCAGCATCTCTAGGAGGGGAGAAACCTAACTTCCATGAATTCAGTTTGGCAATCCCAGATGGTAATTCCAGTCTGAATTCCCACCAGCAGCCGCATGGGCATTCCTAAATCCCTGCATTCTTTCTACACTTACTGGCCACTCTAACAAGTAAGAGCGATAAATCATTGTTGCTTCAACTTGCACTTCTCGGATTGCTAATGAATTTGAACACTGCTTTTTAGGCTTCCTCTTGTGTATATTGATAACCTTTACCCATTTTTCTATGTGTTTGCTATCTTTTTCTGACCAATTTCCAAATCTCTTGTACAATTTGCTCTATTTATATGCCCTGTTTGAATTTTTCCCCAGTTTACTTTTAACTTCATTTATGATATTTTATACATTTCTAAGTTTTAAATTTATTAGGTAGTTAATTCTAAGATTATTATGTGTTTTCATGCCATGAATTTATTCATGGTATTTGGCAAAATAAATTGTGTCTTTCCTTTGAAAAAAAAATCAAATATGTGTACACATGCAAGTTCAATCCCTAGGTCAGGAAGATCCCGTAGAGGAGGGCAACCCACTCCAATGTTCTTGCCTGGAGAATCCCATGGACAGAGGAACCTGGTGGGCTATATAGTCCATGGGGTCACAAAGAGTCTGACACAACTGAAGTGACTTAGCATGTATGCAGGCACACACATGCACACACCCCGGAATTGTGAGAGAGCCCAGAACTTTATGTTTTGTAAGGAAGTGTTCTACGATTCAAAAACCCAAAACCCCACAAATATAAGTCAATGATGCATCCGGATCAGTTTAAAAAAAAAAAGAATTCCCAGCTATCCTGTTGCCATAGCTTTAATCCTCTTTCCTATTATCTTAAAAATTATTCCAAAGGGAATCCCTGCTGTCACATTGGGATTGGAGGGAGTCACGGTGACTCAGGCCATTAGGAAATCACTGGGTCACTGATCTCCTGGGTCCTGCTCCCTTTAGGCATCTCTTCTCAGCCTTCTGTAGCAACAAATCACCTGTTCACTCAGCATCTGGACAGTTCTCTGAACATGTGATCACCAAACCCATCTGCCCTCTTCCTGCATTACAGAAACCTGATGGGCTATGCATGGCATCATCAAAGTTCAGTTTGCTTTTGGCCTTTCCACGTGATAAGGGTGAAGCCCAGGGAAAGCCACTACAATCCATGCTTCTTTGGGACCTTCCACATAATGAGCTCCTGAGGCAGCGGAACAGGAGTAGCTGTGCCCAGAACAATCTGGAGACTAATGCATCCAGTGTTTAAGTGGAATTTAATATCTGCACTCTTGTGTGCAGTGGTGCCTGCCAACTCCCCTCATCGATGAGACTTCTTCCAATCCGCTACCTGGGGGGTGGGGGGCGGGAAGGAATGCCTGGATAAACTCCAAGGAAAGGTAAACTCTGTAGATATTTAAACAACTTCTTCCCATCACCTTGAAGCTCATCTTCTCTCTTCACTCTAACTTCCACCATTAAAGTTGACCTTGCTTTCCAGAGATGAGATGCTGGGACTCTGGGGAACCTGACCTGGCTTAAAAACCAAGTAAACCAATTTCCAACCAGTCAAGGAGTATTACAGGCAAATTAACCTCTGATGTTTCTGGGGCAAAGCACGCCACCTCTGTCAGGCAACACTATGAGTTCGTTTCAGGTCATCTCCAAAGCCACCCTACCAGTAATCAGTTTTAAGGGAAGTGGTCCAGGCGAGATGCTAATTCAGGAAGGCTGGACTCTCCCAGAAGCAATTACTTGGAGGACGGGAAGCATCATTCTGGCAGGTTAAAGAAGTAGTTCAGTCCCAGTGTTTCATCTTCTGCATGGGATCTAAAAGCCTGAAACATTATCTCTTCAAACGCAACTCCCTCTCTACCCCTCTCTACCTTAATTGAGCACTTATCTTATGAGCAAACAATTTAGTGGTGAAATCAAATCATTTAAAAGGTGACTCTTTTTGAGGAGAGCATCTTAGGACAACAGTGGTCTCCATTATCCACTTAAAGTGCAGTTTTTCTATTCTTGGCTGAGTTTCCATTTTCCCCCACTTCCTGTTATTCTTCAAACTTTTTTACTTTCCATAGCGGCAGTCATGGGCACATCAGAATTTGGTGTCCTCTCTTCTTCACCGTCCATAAGGACTTCCTTGCTTCTGGATAAGCAGTATACTAATTCTTCACATGTTTTCTGATGTGTTGAAAACACAACAGGTGGCTCCATTTGCCAGTGGGCACCCCTTGGCCAACGGTCAGTGTCCAAAGTCCTATTTGCCAGTGCCCCGATTTTTCAGACCAACAGGAAAAGTTCCCTATCCTTATTCTCAACCCCCAGCAAAAAGGGGTCTCGTCTCTTTTATTGCCTGACGGCCATTCTAGTTAAGGACCGCATGGCCTTGTGGTGCTGTGAGCTGATTAAACTCCCACCTAACCTAGAAGTGTCAGGGGCAGGGGTACAGTTTGGGGCAGATACCTGTTTTTCCTGTTTCTTGGCTCTTAACGTTTCCTCCAAAAATTTAGTAGGCCTATTTTTTTTACCTCTCTGTAGAAGAAGGGATAATCAATAATCGATTCCTCTAAAACCAGTAAGGGCGAATGCTTCAAATGTAAGTCAGCCAGCCACTGGGCCCCAGAGCAACAAAAGAATGCAACGGTCCATGCACAGTCTGCAAACGAACATGTCACTGGAAGTGGGACTGTCCCCAAGGGGAAGGGGGGCTCCTGCTCCCGATGCTAGTTGACCGAGGCAGCCTGGAGAGTCTGGCCACCCCTCCTGCCCTCTCTGAGACGTCTGTCTCCATCAGGGAGCCCTAGGTGGTCCTTGATGTGGCAGGTAAGAAAATCATTTTTTTAATTGATACTGGAGCCACTTACCCTGTCTTGATTTCTCACGCTGGGCCTCTTTCCTCCAAAAGCTGCTCTGTGACTGGTGTTGACTGAAATCCTCACACCCATTTCTTCACGGGGTCACTCACTTGCCAGCTTGAACAGGGTTTGCTCTCACATGCCTTTTTGTTAGTTGTTTTTTTTTTTTTAATAATTTATTTTTTTTAATTGAAGGATAATAGCCTTACAGAATTTTGTTGTTTTCTGTCAAACGTCAGCATGAGTCAGCTGTAGATTACACATATGTCCCCACCCTCTTGAAACTCTCTCCCATCTCTCTCCCCGCTCCCACCCCTCTATGTTGATACAGAGCCCCTGTTTGAGTTCCCGGAGACATAAGCAAATTCCCATTGGCTATCTGTTTTACGTACGGTAATGGAAGTTTCCATGTTACTCTCTCCATACATCTCACCCTCTCCTCCCCTCTCCCCGTGTCCATAAGTCTGTTCTCTATGTCTGTTTCTCCATTGCTGCCCTGCAAATAAATTCATTGCTACCATCTTTCTAGATTCCCTTTATATGCATCAGTATACAATATTTATCTTTCTCTTTCTGACTTACTTCACTCTGTATAACAGGCTCTAGGTTCATCTGCCTCATTAGGACTGACTCAAATGCATTCTTTTTATGGCTGAGTAATATTCCATTGTGTATATGTACCACAGCTTCTTTATCCATTCATCCATTAATGGACATCTAGGTTGCTTCCATGTTCTAGCTATTGTAAATAGTGCTGCAATGAACATTGGGGTACATGTGTCTTTTTCAGTTTTGGTTTCCTCAGGATATATACCTAGGAGTGGGATTGCTGGGTCATATGGTGGTTTTATTCCTAGTTTTTTAAGGGATCTCCATCCTGTCAACTTGAACAGCATTTGCCTTTTTAGTTGTGCCTAAATGTCCTTCTCCCTCTGGGAAGAGACCCTCTGGGTTCCCTTGGAGCCATGTTATGGTTAGGAGGCCCATAGCAGCCCATTTTCTTGGCTCTAAGACAAATCAACTGGAAGAACAAGGACCTGTTCTCAGCCATATTCTACACGCAGTAAACCTTGCAGTTTGGAACAAAGGGATCCCTGGGAAGGCTATAAATGTTCAAATTAGCCTGTATTTCTACAACCTGTACAAATTAGCCTTCACCCAGGGGTCCCTTATCCTAACAAGAGACAGTACCCCATAAAGTTGTAAGCAAAAAAAAGATTTGCAACCCCTCAGAGATAAATTCCTAAAACATGGCCTCTTAGTGTCCTGCTGGCCTCCATGCAATATGCCTATTCTGCCAGTTGTTAAGCCAAATGGGGAATACAGGCTGGTACAAGACCTTAGAGTGGGAAATGAGGCAGCAATCCCTATACATCCCCTTGCAGCCAATTCTTATAATATGTTAGTCCAGATTCCTGGAGATGTCAAGTGGTTTACTGTGCTTGACCTCAAGGATGCCTGCTTTTCCATCCCAGTTCATCTCTCATTTCAGTATCTATTTGCCTTCAAGTGAACTAGCCCCCAGTTGGCTAAATGCAACAGTTTATCTGGACAGTATTGACACAGGGATTTGAGGACAGCCCACACTTGTTCTCCCAGGCCCTAGGAAAAGAGCTAAGGGAAATACATCTACAAGAAGGGGCCATTCTTTAGTACACAGATGACATATTAATATGTAGTCCCACCAGTGGAGGCCTCAGATCAGAATACCACTGAAGTCCCTAACTTCCTTGGGGCCCAAGGCCCAAAAACAGAAATCTCAAAGCAACAAATATGTGGGATATATTATAAACCCTGGAGGCAGACTGTTATCTCCAGATAGAAAATGAGCTATATTACATCTAGGTGCCTCAAGGACAGAAAAAAAAATCTTGGTACTTTCTTAGGCATCACAGGATTTTTCAGAATTTGGGTTCCAGGATTCAAGATGATTAAAGTATTTTGGATATAAGTTCTCTGCCATTGGAAATAAGTATCTTCTATTTGTGGTTTGCATTTGCCTTTTCACTGTAAAGGATGTCTTTAGATGAGAGATTTTCAAATTATTGATCTTTGCCTTTCTAAATGGTGCTCTTATGTGTACTGTTAAATCTTTGCCTATCTCAAGATCATGAAAATATTCCCCATATTATCTTTTAGAAGTTTTATTATTTGATCTGTCACAATTGTCAGTTTTCAAGCTATCTGAAATTGACTAATTGACTTTTGAACGGTGTCTGTATGAGTTAAACTGATTTGGATAATACTCGGGAGTGCAGGACATCTGAAGGTGAAAGTCATAAATGCTCTCTGTCGCTCAGTCGTGTCCAAATCTTTGCAACCCCGTGGACTGTAGCCCGCCAGAATCCTCTGTCCAGGCAAGAATACTGGAGTGGGTTGCCATTTCCTCCTCCAGGGGATCTTCCCAACAGAGGGATTGAACTCATGTTTCCTGTGTCTCCTGCATTTCAGGCAGATTCTTTACCCACTGAGCCATCAGGAAGCCTCCAGAAGTCCTAAATAATCATGTAGAAAGACTATGCCAATAGATACCAAAACATGTTCAATTTATGTCAAGAAAAAAAATATCTTAATATGATGGTGGGTTGACCAACTAAATGCATGATATTTTGACATTTTGACTGAAATGGTTCAGTTGCCAGTTTGGCACTGCGAAAACAGCAAAAGGACTAAGCATAAGACTCTACTTGAAGAAGAGAGTGATCTTGCTTTGGCTTTAGACCCAGACACAATTACTCCCAAGATCCACCTGTTAATAAAATTGAGCTTGATTTCCTTAGTCACTTCTTATTATGGTTATAAATTCATCATTTTCCTGGCAGGGGCCTGAATTGAGGCTATTAAGTTTCCTCTAGCTCTGATATTCGATGACTCCCTACCTCTCTGCAATTCCCGGCAAACCAGCTGATTAATACAAAAATTAAAATATAAATAGGTTTAAAATGACCACAACCCACAACAGATAATTTTAGATTTTGTGAAGGAAGCAAGATTATTTTTTAAGGTCCTTCTAGCTCTAAGACTTGATGTGTATATGTGTATGCACATACATACACACACACATATAGCACATTTTTCTGTGCATAGGCATACATGGATATAATCTTGCTGCTGCTGCTGATACTGCTGCTGCTACTGCTGCTAAGTCACTTTAGTCATGTCCGACTCTGTGCATCCCCATAGACAGCAGCCTACCAGGCTCCGCCATCCCTGGGGTTCTCCAGGCAAGAACACTGGAGTGGGTTGCCGTAATCTTAAGAATTCATTTATTAACAATGATACAACTTTCTGTGAAAAAGCTAGGTTGCTTTCCTATTTAGTCAATCTTCCTATTACTAATCTAACATTTAATAAAAACGAAGGTAACCATCTTTAATTCTATTATTCAGACATTACCAATTTTGTCATATTAGGGAATATTTCTTTGTAATTTTTTCAAAATGTTTAATGGATAAACATGTTTAGTGGATAAACATGTTTAATGGAAAAATTTTCTATAAATACCATTTTCTACCTGCCACCAAATTTTATAAAAATTGGGAGATAACAGTGGGATGGCTTAAAATTACAGGTCCTGAACATACTTGGAATTTACATTGTTAGAGTCTGGGGGCAGGGTGGAGTTTGTTAAAGATTTATGTTTAGAGATTTGTGGTCCAGAGAAATTGATGTGAGGCCAAAAAGGAGTGATGTGACTACAGATCGGATGAGTCAGGCTGGAGGAATTAGAGAGGCCATGGACCAGGCAACCAAAAGTGTCTGCAGACACAGGCCCCCAAATCCAAGTTGTGAGTGGAAGTGACAACACTTGGAACCCAGCAACTTGTGGGAAATTCATGTAACAACTTAGAAGCAGAGGGGATTTATTTAAGTCAATGGCTGTGGAGGCTTCTCCTGAGAGTCTTTAGGTTACATGGGCAACTGCTCTGTGCAGAATCGCCAGATTAGTTAAAATACTACCAACAGTCTATATTTAATACTTCTTAGTTCCCTCTCATGACTGAATCACCCTGATGGCGCTCTTAATACCAGTTATTTATCAAATGAAGTGTCCTAAATATTAAGGAATAGACTTGGAAAAGAGAGACTTTCCAAGGAGAGTCTTAGAAAGGAGAGACTTTCACTCTCTCCGTCTCTAACCCCAACCTTCTATTCTTGCTCCCAAAGTAGCCAGCTTTGACAACAGCGTCAGGGGTTCCCAGGGTAGAAGTTAGATGGGCTTTTCCTGACTTATCCTCCTTAGACTATGTCTAAGACACTTTCTGTTCATTGGTAGGTTTGAAGTTAATGTGGGGCATCTTTTCAACCATCTCGGGCTGGTAACATCATGGGAATAAACAAGCTATGCATCGTGTGTTAGTGTTCTCCATAAACAGAACCAATAGGAGATGCGTGCCTGTGTATAAGAGAATGATTATAAAGTATTGGCTCATGCAATCACAGAAGCTGAAGAGTCCCACAGTCTGCCATCGGCAAGCCAGAGACCAAGGAAAATCAGTGATATAGTTCAAAGGAAGGCCCACAAACCAGAGAGCCGAGGTGCAGATTCCAGATGGAATCTGAAGATCTGACACCAGCCACCAGGTCTGCCATCCTCACTGCAGNGTCCCACAGTCTGCCATCGGCAAGCCAGAGACCAAGGAAAATCAGTGATATAGTTCAAAGGAAGGCCCACAAACCAGAGAGCCGAGGTGCAGATTCCAGATGGAATCTGAAGATCTGACACCTGCCACCAGGTCTGCCATCCTCACTGCAGCTGGGACAGGCTGAGGTCATGGGCAAGTGACTGTATCTCTCTGTCCTTCCATCTGCTCTGGAAACTGGCAATAACAGTAGCACCCATCTCGCAGGGCGATTGTGAGCACTAAATGAATTAGTCGATGTGCCAGTCTTGTGGTAATTGTTTGGTAAATATTAGCGAGCCTTAATTTTGACTCAACCTCTATTTTTTACTTAGAGACATAGTTATCGACTGATAGTAAAGATCTTTCCCATTGATCGATAAGTTACTGCTGATTCATTGAAAGCTTTAATGTAAACATATATGTTATTTGAACTTCAGTTAATATGACCTTTGCAACAATTTGGTTCAGTCAGTTCAGTCGCTCAGTCATGTCCAACTCTTTGAGACCCGATGGACTGCAGCACACCAGGCTTCCCTGTCCATCAGCACCTCCCGGAGCTTACTCAAACTCATGTCCATNTAATGTCTCTGCTTTTTAATATGCTATCTATGTTTGCCATTGCTTTTCTTCCAAGGAACAAGTGTCTTTTAATTTCATGGCTGCAGTCACCATCTGGTGGCTCAGACAGTAAAGTGTCTGCCTACAGTGCGGGAGACCCAGGTTCAATCCCTGGGTCGGGAAGATCTCCTGGAGAAGGAAATGGCAACCCACTCCAGTATTCTTGCCTGGAAAACTCCATGGACAGAGAAGCCTGGTAGTCTACAGTTCATGGGGTCACAAAGAGTCGGACACGACTGAGCGACTTCACTTTCACTTTTTCAGTCACCATCTGCAGTGATTTTGGAGCCTCAAAAAAAATAAAAGTCTCGCACAGTTTCCATTGCTTCCCCATCTATTTGCCATGAGGTGATGGGGCCAAATGACGTGATGTTTGTTTTTTGAATGTTGAGTCTTAAGCCAGCTTTTTCACTCTCCTCTTTCACCTTCATCAAGAGGCTTTTTAGCTCCTCTTCACTTTCTGCCATAAGGGTGGTGTCATCTGCATTTTTGAGGTTATTGATGTTTCTCCTGGCGATCTTGATTCCAGCTTGTGCTTCATCCCTCCCAGCATTTCTCATGATGTACTCTGCATAGAAGTTAAATAAGCAGGGTGATAATATACAGCCTTGACATACTTCTTTCCCAATTTGGAACCAGTCCATTGTTCCATGTCCAGTTCTAACTGTTGCTTCTTGACCTGCATACAGGCTTCTCAGGAAGCAGGTAAGGTGGTCTGGTAGTCCCATCTCTTTAAGAATGTTCCACAGTTTTTTGTGATCCACCCAGCCAAAGGCTTTAGCATAGTCAATGAAGCAGAATTACAGGTTTTTCTATTGCTTCACTGAAGCAGAATGGGGTGGGATGAACATTTATTTATTATATTTATTAATACTGTTATCAGTGAATAACACTAATAGCTGCCTTTTACTGAATGCTTTATAAGAGCTGAACACTAGGATATTCACGTAATATTTTTTCCTCATTTAAGCCTCAAAACAACCTCATGATTAACTTTACAGAATAGGAGAATGAGGCTTTTAAAAGATTAGAAAATTTACCTTAGATCATACAGTGAGCTATCAATGTGAGGATATGAACCTACATTTTTCTGATTCTAATGGGATCCTTTTGAATTCAACCATGTTGCCTCATGCACAGACATTCAGAGTAAGGACATCTTTTGCTGCAGTGTATTTACATTTGAGTTTTCTATTTCTTCACCTCAAGGTGGATGTTTAAAAAGAGTAAAAGGCTGTGCATAAGAATTTTTATGGAGTGCAGGAGTACTTTACCTTTTAAAGTAAAGATAAGTTAAAGTCACATTGTGTTTAAAGAAAACATTGAGCTTGTTTTGGTTTAACATGTGCAATGAATCTGTAATAATTTCAAAGATGTTAGAACTGATGGGTGCTTTGAGTTTTAAGTGTTGACAAAGTTACCTTTTTGAGCAAGACAACTGTTTCAATATTTACCTTCCAACAACTCAAACTGTGCTGCAGGAGAAAATAAATCAATGGGAGACATGCTCCAACTCTGATCTGGCAGCCGTGGAGAAGAGAAACTCTTCAGGATCAACCGCTGTGGTAGAAACATTTCATACTGTCTTATGAGATCCTATAAATTTTTAGCCATTTTGTGAGCAGTTGTTAGATAGAGCCATTATTAAAAAGCAAATTTTATAGCATTAAAATTTGTGCATGCTAAGTCGCTTCAGTCGTTTCCAATTCTTGGCGACCCTATGGACTATAGACCATCAGGCTCCTCTGTCCATGGGATTCTCCAGGCAAGAATACTGGAGTGGGTTGTCATGCCCTCCTCCAGGGGATCTTCTCTACCCCGGGATGCAACCTGCATCTCTTACGTCTCCTGCATTTGCAGGTGAGTTCTTTATCACTAGCGCCACCTGGGAAGCCAGTATTACAATTAGATTATATTAAAATCAAAGGTGATATACTGTAAAGCAATTATCCTTTAATTGAAAATAAATAAATTTTAAAAAGCAAAGGTGATACTCATTATGATTTTCTTACATCTAATTGTTTTATTGTTGCTAATAATAACTGTTATTATTGATGGTCTTCCAGTTATTTCTACTCTGTCTGATGGAAATATATAATGCTCAGTTACTGCATCTCTTGTTACAACTCTGCATTTAGCAACATCTCAACAGTAGTCTGAAACTGACCATGGTAGGAATGCTTACTCCAAACAAATTGGCAAAACCTACACATCAAGACTTGACTTATTGTTCTGCTGATTACTTGGACTGGGTTTGGCAAACTGTGGCCAGGAAGTCAATTTCAGCCTATGATCTGTTTTTATAAAGTATTGCTGGAAAACAGCCAGGTGGAATTTGTTTATGTGTTGTCTGTAACTACTTTTATACAATGGCAGAGCTGAATCATTTCAAGAGTGACCACCTGGACCCCTAAAATATTATCTAAATTTATCTTTACTTAAAAGGTAAATATGATAGATTATGACAGTATGTGAAAATTGTTACGCACAACTTTTTAACCCTTTACAGAAAAATTTTGCCAACCTGTGATCTAGATTTGAGAAACTAATGGAGAAAACAATACAGGAGAAGCATGTAGTCATTACATTGTGAGTAGCAAAAAAACTACAGAAATATTCTTTTAGCCGTCAAAAACTATTGTGCAATTCAGCAAAAAAAAAAAGCACTGCTCATAATTGACAAATGAGTGAAGTCTCCATATAGGCAGGACTGAAGTTGAAAGAAGTTTCATTTTAGTGAACATAATTTGTCTGAGGCTAAGAAATAGTAGGCTATATAACATATTTGAAAATAATAAATGCATCAGGAAGTGAACTAGCAGATTGAGATGTAACTGTCAAATCAGGACTGAATTGCGATAATAGGTTGGTGTGGGTGCAAGAGCTTGGCAAATGTCAGGAATTCCCTGGTGGTCTAGTGGTTAGGACTCTGTGCTTCCACTGCAGGGGGGTAAGGGTGCCATTCCTGGTCAGGGAACTAAGATCCTGCATGCTGTGTGGCAAAAAAAAAAAAAAAGTTTTGGCAACAATAGAGAAAGCATTCCATGAGAGTCAGTTGGCTATACAATGTATAATACTTTTTATTGTACATTTTATAATTAAATTGTGTTACAAATTATTAATATCAGTAAAATTTATAATACTGTATATATGTACACATGTATGTACATATGCCTATGATTTGTTCCAGAGAACTGATTGCTAAACATTGACCAATGCACCATCAATCAGGCTCTAACGAGTATGTAACCTCTGCCCCAGTGATCTTAGGAGACCCAGCTCATTGCTAGTGATTTTCCCTGTAGACCGAACCGAGCATATGAAAGTTGGACAGTAGACAGCAGTAAACTGAACAGGAGTGGAATTGAACAGGGCAGGAGACAAGTCCTGGTCCCCAGTGAGTCATAAGCATCCTGTCCTTCAGAGCTACATCCCAGTGAAGGAGCTACACACAAGTTAATCACCTACAGTGATTACCCTGCCCTGAGACCAGAGGGGAGGACGGCTGGGAATCAGGTGTTTGGTACCTGTGTGGATTAGGAAAGAAAAATGCCGTTACAAACAGCTCCAGAAGCTCAGTGACTCTCAGAGTTCTATTTCTCGCTCATCTCACGGTTCACTGGGGTTTGAGAATTGGAGGAATAGGCGAAGTTCAAGCAGAAACCCAGACTCCTTCTGCTGAATGGCTCCACCATCTGTGAGGGTCTCTGAGTCCTCATGGGATGTCCTATACCGGGTTGGCCCACAAGGAGAGTGCATGGAGGTTTTGGCAGGTGGTTTTCTGGGCTAGGTCTGCAAGGGGTATGTGTCATTTCCAGTCCACATTTTCCAGCCAGAATTCAGTTGGCAGGGGATACAGAGGATAGCTGGCCTTCCCACAAGCCCAGGAGGAAAATGAAATGGGAATTGGTAAACACTTTGTCTTACCTCTGCCACAACTTTCCTCTTTTTCTTCTTTGCCTAAAAAGTCCCAGTGACTATAGGACACTCCCTCTTTTAAAGTGCATACCAGTGTTGTTCAGTCACTAAGTCGTGTCCCACTGTTTGCAATCCCATGCCAGAATGCTCTGTCGTCTACCGTCTCCCAGAGTGTGCTCAGACTCATGTCCATTGAGTCAGTGATGCTATTTAACCACATGATCCCGTCGTCCCCTTCTCTTTTTGCCTTTAATCTTTCCCAGCATCAAGTTCTTTTCCAATGAGTCGACTCTTTGCGTCAGGTGGCCAAAGCATTGGAGCTTCAGCCTCAGTCCTTCCAATGAGTATTCAGGGTTGATTTCCTTTAGGATTGACTGGTTTGATCTCCTTTCTGTCCAAGGGACCCTCAAGAGTCTTTTTCCAACACTACAATTTGAAAACATCAATTCTTTGGCACTCAGCCTTCTTCAAGGTCCAACTCTCACATCTGTACATGACTACTGGAAAAACCATAGCTTTGACTATGTGTGGACTTTTGTCAGCAAAGTGATGTCTCTGCTCTTCAGAATGCTTTCTAGATTTGTCATAGCATGCCAGTGAGAATACTTGATTTTGTTGAACTACATGGTAAACCAGAAATGATGTGGGTAAACTAACTGATAGCCATCCATTGAAGACAAGCAGATGATCTCCAGGCTTTCCAGCATAAGCATAGTGCTAGAAAACTGTGGGAGGGATGAGATCGGAGGCTAAAAGGATTTTTATGGTTCTGACAGCATTGCTTTCCTACTTAAATTTTACAACATAATTACTCAAAGAAGTTGGCCAGTTAATGCATGTATATTTAGGTCAGTACCTTCCTTTACATCATTGCAATTTCCTGATATTTTTTTTCCCAAAACTTTCTGTGAGGGAAAGTAGGAGATAAAAAGACATGTTAGGAGAAGTATATAAAATATGGAAGATACTAAGGAGCTGTTCAAGAACAGACACCTTAAAAACCACAACTGCATTGTCACAACTGCAAACTGCAAAGATAAATGTTCAGCCACATGAACTATGGGTAATATGCTCATATGTGTGTATTGTGAGTCTGCGTGTTGTGGGTGTGTGAGTGGCTGCGGAACTGTATTTCTGGAGCCTGACTGTAAGGACAACACAGTAGGCATGTGCTCCTGGAGCAACATCAAACAAACGGCCAGCCCTCCCCGTCCCGAGTCAGGGGCCAATGGTGACATGTATGTGAGGGAGGCGCTTCCACATGCCTCTTCCCATCTGCTTCCTGGGCTTTGTGAACAGAATGGAACGCTGAGAGGCACGGCAAAGCCAGGGCCTCTGCTGTCAGTTGGCCCAAGGTCACCTGCTCTCGCGGTGTTTGGCACAGCCCAGGTCATCTGCGCTTTGACGAGGGCAGCCGCTCCGGCCAGCCCACTATGGGAGCTGCGCACGCACTGCTTCTCGAGAGCCTCTGTCCTCAGTAAAGCAGCGAGGCCCTGAAAAGCTGGAGGCGGTGGAGAAGCCGTCAACCGGAGTGTCAGGAACAGCGAGCAGGCAATGAGGGTCTCTTCTCTCTTGGCTGCAGGAAGCCTCCCACCTGTGGAGGGAGCGTGCCTGCGCTCCCCTTCTGGGTCTCTCCTGGTGCCATCTGCCACCCGTCACGCGGAGGATTCTGGGAGAGGCCGCCTCCCCCTGTGACCCGCAGAGGAACGACAGATGAACGAGGGGGCGGGGCGCGCACAGGCCCCCGGCTGTCTGAGTGGGCGCCTGCGACTGCAAGGGAAGCCAGGCTCCCCGCGCTCAGAGCAGTGTGCTTTAGAAAGAATACGCTTCCGGCACCAAGAGTCGAGGCGTCTATCTTCTCTCCTGTTTCTGTGCATCTTCTGTCTTTTTTCCACACCTGCCAGGCTCCTCTGTCCATGGGATTTCCAAGGAAAGAATACTGGAGTGGGTTGTCATTTCCTTCTCCAGGGATCTTCCCCACCCAGGGATCGAACCCAGGTCTACCTGCCTTGCAACTGGATTCTTTACCAACTGAGCAACCGGGGAAGCTCCCATACATACCTACACGCACACATATAGTTGTTGTTGGTAAAAGGAGACTCTTGCTCCTAAAAAAAAAAAAAAGGAAAAAATAGAAGTAAAGGTGGGGGAGAGTTTGACTACAAAACAACAGCACAAGGGAATTATTTGGGGTGAGAGGACTGTTCCATCCTCTGACTGTTGTGATGGCTACATGCCTTGTGTATCAAAACTCACCGAGCTCTACGCCCAAAAAATGACACTCACTGTTTATAAAGTAAATTTATAAAAATTTTCAGACACATCATTAGCTCTTGTAGCTCTCTTCATGAAAAGAATAATCATGTAAATTAAAGGGACAGGAAAATGTTTATTTTCTAAAAAAATGTTTATTGGCGTATATTTGCTTTACAATACTGTATTAGATTCTGCTGTCCAGCAAAGTGAATCAGCTCTACGTATACCTATATCTCCTCCGTTTGGGATGATCTGCCTATTTAGGTTACCACAGAGCACTGAGGAGCGCCCCCTGTGATAAATAGCAGGTCCTCCTTAGTTATCTGTCTTGTCCATAGTAACAATAGTAAATATACTTCAGTCCCGATCTCCCGATTTACTCCACCCCTCCTTTCCCCCTTGGTGTCCAAAAGGAAAACATTTGTTTAAATGCACTGAACTGTGCCAGTCTGTACAGTANTATATATACATATAGCTGATTCACTTTGCTGCATAGAAACCTAAACTGTTGTGTAGAAACCAACCCAACATTATGAAGCAACTGTTGCTGTTTAGTCGCAAAGGCATGTCCGACTCTTTTGCGACTCTGTGGACTGTGTCTTACCAGGTTCCTCTGTCCATGGGGCTTCCCAGGCAGAATACTCGGGTGGATTGTCATTCCCTTTTCCAGGGGATCTTTTCGACCCAGGGATCGAACCCATGTCTCCTGGGTCTCATGCCTTGGCAGGCAGATTCTTTACCACTGAGCCGCCAGGGAAGCCCTGTAAAGCAACTATATGCCAATAAAAATTAATTTTAAAGTACAAATATATATGTTCCCAATATGTAATCTAGCAGAAGAGGAACATGGGCTCTTGAAATCACACTGGTGGTACAGAAGAAGCACATTAACGATAGAGACAAATGTTATAGAAATCCTGAGGGAAATCGGATAAATTAAAAAAAAAAAAAAGGAAGGCGTGAGCAATTTGCTTGTTACTCTAGCGTTCTTGTGCCTATATTACTAAAATAGATTCCTCTACTTCCTGCTTTAAACCCCTAGATGTCCTTTTAATTTAACTTTCTGAAAACATTTCTTTTATCCCTGTATTTCTCCTGCTCCAATGTCTATTGGAGAAGGAAATGGCAACCCATTCCAGTACTCTTGTCTGGAAAATCCCATGGACAGAGGAGCCTGGCAGGCTACATTGCATGGGGTCACAAAGAGTTGGACACAACTGAGCGACTAAACGACCAATGTCTATAATGACTGTTTCTAGCATAAATTATTAAATACTCCAACTCTTCTTCCCACCTTTGAAAGCATTTTACTGTTTGACCCAATCCTACCTTTATTTCTCACTGTCCCCCAGAGTACTAACAGGTGGGCCCATTCATAAGCCCCACCTGCGTAATTTTACAGGGCTGTCCAGCTCTGTGCCTTTGCTGATATCAATTCAAGCCATGTTTCTGGGTCCATCTCAATCTCCTTGAAGCCTTTCTTATCCCTCCAAGGCACATTCTTTCCCTTCTTTGAATTCCTTTGCTTTCTTAACAGGCACCATCCAATCCCAAACATTCTTATTCTCTGGGAAGAAAGAAGCCAAGTTGAAGTGGTCTTTTAACACCTGAATTCACCTAAAAAAGTCCTTGGAAGATAGTCAAGGGCTATGTGCTGCTCAAAGAAAGAATTGCTAATGCTGTGTTTTTGGAGAAATAGAACTATGATTCTTCTTTTTAAAAAACAAAATTATGTAACTGATAGCTTTAAGCAAGCAGATCAAATATCCCTTCCACGTAAATGTTACATTTCAAAGCAATTAACTTCAAGATTACACACATGTTCTAATTGTAAAACGTTTCTGATACTCCTTTCTGAGAATTTCTTTGAAACCCTGTGGCACATTCTTTTAATATATTCAGAGCTCACAAATTTTAATTCTGTGAAGGTGAACTTGACTTTTTAAAACTGACATTTGGAGCCATGTCAGGGGATTAAGATGGGTGAAGTTGGGTAAGTCTCATAAATGGTTTTAAAAAGAGGTGCAAGTAGAATGAAGAGACTCACTTTTCCTATTGATTTTAAACTATTTTTGAAGGTAGTTTTGAATAAATGTCAGAGCTCTGATTCCTGGTGGAAAGAGCCCCATCCTCCACGGCCAGGGCTCACAATATTAATTGATTAGGGCAAGATTTCTATGGGACTCTTCACCCACCTCATTTGCCGCTTTGTGCTACTCTTCACTCCACTCCAACTGTCCTTTGCCGATAAAGCACACCCTCAGGCGAGAAAAGCGTGTGATTTACAACACCCATGAAGCCTTGCTAATTCTAGGGCAGCCATGATAATTGACTGAATGGGCGGGAGGTGACCGCTGGTGCAGGTTTTTATGGAGAAGTTTTAGGACGAGTGAACTCTCAGTGAAGCTGAAAGATGGGAATCAAAACTTCAGAGGTAAAGGAGCACTGTCGCAAAAGTAAAGTGACCTTCGCCCGGGAGAATGAGACTAAAACCCTCTGCCTCTCTCCTTCTCTCCCCTTGTGTGTGTGTGTGTGTGTGTGTGTGTGTGTGTGTGTGTGTGTGTGTGTGTGTGTGTTGGAGGGTACAGCAAGAGCAGTCATCGAGATGAAGCGGATAGAAAGACTACAACTTCAACTACCACCATTCAGACCTTTAGCACTGTGTATGTTTGGTATCCCTATGCCAAGCTCCCGTGACACTTGGCTGTAATAATAAACTGGATCCGAGGCACTGCATGGCTTCTTGGTCCTTTTTGAGCCTTGCTCGATCCTATACTCTGGTACATGGGTCTCAAGCAGAGGGGAACAGGTGCTGTATTGTGTAAACATTTCTTATCACATATTGTTTCTTTTAATCCTCACACCAACTGTCTCGGGTAAAAATCAGTCCTCCTCATTGCCACAAATGTGGAAAGTCATGTTGGAGAATTCAAGGACATTGTCAGGGTCAGATGTGTAGCATTTTCTGAGTCGAACTGAAGACGATCAGTGGCCAGCTTCCCAAGCCTTCTAGAAGATTCTAAATCCAAGTATGTGAGACTTCCTTAAAAAAAAAATCTGCTGATGTACTCTTTGCAAGGTTATGTATTTCTGCTGAGTCCTCTTCCACTCTGACAAACTGCCAGGATTCAAAGCTTCTTTGAATCAGGGGCTCCTTTCCTGCTGTTGAACATCAGCAAACAGTCCCTGGGGATCCTTCCTTGTTTTCAAAGGTTTAAATGAGAGAGAACAACGCCGAGTCACATCTCAATATTCTGTAGCTTGTCTCTGCTTAGTCATGCCTCCAAACACCTTGTCTTGTGAGAGTCAACCTATAATCTATTTGCTGAGTGCATGAAAATAGACTTATTTTCCCCTTTACAATTGATAAAATATTTTCACATGCAGCATCTAATTTCATTTTGCCTTGGCAAAAAAGAGAGTGCCAAGGTCCAGACATTTCCACAGCAGTGGTAAGTCAAGGTTACTTCTTTGAACTCATTATCACTTATCTCTGCAGTAAAGGGCAGACATGAAAGAGAAATGCCTTTAATAACGTACTGACAGTCAAGCAAGAAAGTCTAAGAACGCGGTTCTAAGCCACGGTTTCTTACTGTGCATCAGAGCACCTCGGGAGGCTTGTTAAGTATCCTGGGCTCCCATCCTGGACCTGGTAATTTGGGTCTCTCAAGGTGAAGCCTGGTAATCTGCCTTGTTTCATAAAACTGTCCCAGGAATCCTTCATATACTATTTTTATCAGGATTAACATGGAGGCTGCTATATAAAACAATGTCTGAAAATCTTTCCATGGCTATTTTCTATGATCTGCTGCTTTCAACTCACTGAGACCCAGGTGAATATTCTACCAGACCCCCTGAAAGAGTTAATTAAAATAAAAGAATTGATTTTTAGGCTCCACAGAGTGTAACTACCTTTCTGAAGCTGCTATAATCTCTGATTAGTTTACTTGTAGCCTAAGAACTAACACTGATATGGATTGGGGGTTACTTTTAATTAGAATATTTTCCATCTGTTTTCCAGAATTAACACAACTAGATTGCTTTGGAACATGGAAACATTTGGATTTTGAAGGAAAAAGGATACATCTTTAGTCACTGGGACATTGATACACACTCCATGTTTACATTCAATTTCATCAGTGATATAAAATGAAACACATTTAGCTCTGTGACTCCTGGAGAGTTAAGGCAGGTAAATTTGGTCACCCAGCTGGACAACAGGAAAAGTAATGTAAGACAAAAGGCAAAGTTTTCAAATGGCATATTCTACTAAGTAAAAAGATACTTTGATTGTTGAGAAGCATAGTTTTGACTTTGTTGGTGAACCACAATCACAACATAACTTCTGTTATCCAGGAGGGAACCTTAAAAACTATAAAACAGACTCTAATACTCAAAACAAAGAAAAAGGCATGCACACCCATCAGTTCTATCAAGACGAGAGATTCTCAGGGACTTCCTGACAGTCCAGTGGTTAGGATTTGGTGCTTTCACTGCCAAGGGTGCAGGTTCAGTTTCTGCTTGGGGGAATTAAGATCTTGCAAGACTTGTGGCATGACCAAAATAAAAAAAGACCAGAGATTCTTAACTTTTGCCCTCCTGACATTAAGGGCTGGAATATTCTTTGCTGTGAAGAGCTGTTGCATTGTCGAATGTTTAGCAGCATCTCTGACTTCTACCCACTAGATGCCAGTAGGACCTCTTTCCCAGCGGGGAACCAAATAAATTGTCTCCAGACATTGTCAGTATTCCCAGAGGAGCATGTTCACTCCTAATTCAGAACAACTTCCCAGGTGGTACAGTGATAAGGAATCTGCCTACCATTGCAGAAGATGTAGGAGACAAGGGTTGGATCCCTGGATCAGGAAGATCCCCTGGAGAAGAGATGCTTGTAACTATAATTTCTTTTCACTACTGTCTAATATTCTACTGTAAGAGTGTATCACACTGATTTATTCATTCGACCTTAGATTTTGATTGTTTCTAGTGTTGCGCATTACAGATAAAGCTTCTATGACTAATTTTATGTGTCCCCAAATTAAGTATTCACAAATATTTCTTACTTCTCACATATAAAGATGAAAAGGCTGGATTTTAGGGGATGCTTGCAGTTTCATGTGCTCAGCTGTGTCCTACTCTTTGTGGTCCCATGGACTGTAGCCCACAAGGCTCCTCTGTCCATGGAGTTCTCCAGGCAAGAACACTGGAGAGGGTTGCCATTTCCTACTCCAGGGGATCTTCCTGACTCAGGGAACCAACTTATGTCTCCTGCATTGCAGGCAGATTCTTTACCATAATGCTACCTAAGGGATATATTAATATGCCTCCAAATGTCTGTGTGTCTGGGTGTGTTAGTCGATCAGTCATGTCCAACTCTTTGTGACCCCATGGACTGTAATCTGCTAGACTCCTCTGTCCATGGAATTCTCCAGGCAAGAACACTGGAACGGGTTGTCATTACCTTCTCCAGGGAACTTCCCGAGCCAGGGAACAAACCTGGGTCTCCTGCATTGCAGGCAGATTCTTTACCATCTGAGCCACCAGGGAAAACGCCCAGATAATGCCAAATTGTTTCCCGGATTGTTTGTACCATTAACTCCTGCCAACTCACCAACCTCACCAACACTTGGCATTGATCAGGCCTTAGAATATTTACCAATCTGATAGTAGGAAAAGGTAGTTGATTGTGGTTTAGTTTTTGTTTTTAATCTTTTGGCTGCCCCACGTGGCATATGGGATCCTGGTTCCCCGATCAGGGATCAAACTCCTGCCCCCTGCCTCGGCAGCATAGACTCCAAACGACTGAACCATCAGGGAAGTCTCCATTGTGGTTTTATTTACATTTTCGTGATTACTAAAAAACTTACAATCTTTTCAGATTGTAATCGAATATTTATGTTTCCCTTTTGGTCAAAATTTTGAGTCCATCTTATGCTTCCTTATTTGTTGCTTTCTTATTGATTCATGTGTACATTTTTATGTATTCCAGATGCTAAGTCTTTCTTCAGTTATAGATAGGTTTATGTGTGTGTACCAGCTAGTGATTTGTCTTTGTCTCTGTAGAATTTTTTTTGTGAACAAGAGTTCTGCATTCTAATGTAGTCAAATTCACCCCCTGCCAGACCCTTGAAGGCAAAAAGAGACAGGGACAGCAGAGGATAAGAAGGTTAGATAGCATCACTGACTCAATGACATGGATTTGAGCAAATTCCAGGAGATAGTGAAGGACAGGGAAGCCTGCATGCTGTGGCCCCTGCTCCAGTTCAAGCTGGATTTCCTCCAATTAGCTTTCCGGCTTCTGCTGTGGTTTCACGGAATCAAAGCTGAATGTACATGAGCAGGAACATTTCATCCTCTTGTGTCTTTGGTCCCAGTACATCCCAACGCTGGAAGGCCACATCACACAAATGCATACACGTACACAAATGCATGCACACACGTGTATACGCACTTTGTAATATAAGTTTTTGAGACCATAAAGACCTAGGTGTACATTTCAGAAAGCAGTAAAGGGAGCACCATGGCCCTGCCACGTGCTTGCTTTCTCCTAAGATCTGTTCCCAGCTGGGATAACACACCCTCCCCTCCACTCCCCTCCCCTGGGTCTGCCTGCGTGACCACCTGGAGGCCTGGCACTCACCTGGATGGCTTGGTTGGTGGGAAAGCGGTCAACATTATCCAGACTTATATTTATTCCCATGAAGTCTCCTACACCCAGCAACTGGAAACGTGTCTGTAGGACAACCCCTAGTTAAATTAAGCGACAGGGGTAACAAAAGCCTGACCTATCCAGCCAAAAGTAGTGAGGATGGACCCGGCTGTGGGGGTGCCCTGTTGCTATGGACTGGACTGACACTGATGATGCAGAGTCTAGTTCCGCCTTTGCCAGAACTCGGGTCTCCACCTCCTTCCNTAACTATAATTTCTTTTCACTACTGTCTAATATTCTACTGTAAGAGTGTATCACACTGATTTATTCATTCGACCTTAGATTTTGATTGTTTCTAGTGTTGCGCATTACAGATAAAGCTTCTATGACTAATTTTATGTGTCCCCAAATTAAGTATTCACAAATATTTCTTACTTCTCACATATAAAGATGAAAAGGCTGGATTTTAGGGGATGCTTGCAGTTTCATGTGCTCAGCTGTGTCCTACTCTTTGTGGTCCCATGGACTGTAGCCCACAAGGCTCCTCTGTCCATGGAGTTCTCCAGGCAAGAACACTGGAGAGGGTTGCCATTTCCTACTCCAGGGGATCTTCCTGACTCAGGGAACCAACTTATGTCTCCTGCATTGCAGGCAGATTCTTTACCATAATGCTACCTAAGGGATATATTAATATGCCTCCAAATGTCTGTGTGTCTGGGTGTGTTAGTCGATCAGTCATGTCCAACTCTTTGTGACCCCATGGACTGTAATCTGCTAGACTCCTCTGTCCATGGAATTCTCCAGGCAAGAACACTGGAACGGGTTGTCATTACCTTCTCCAGGGAACTTCCCGAGCCAGGGAACAAACCTGGGTCTCCTGCATTGCAGGCAGATTCTTTACCATCTGAGCCACCAGGGAAAACGCCCAGATAATGCCAAATTGTTTCCCGGATTGTTTGTACCATTAACTCCTGCCAACTCACCAACCTCACCAACACTTGGCATTGATCAGGCCTTAGAATATTTACCAATCTGATAGTAGGAAAAGGTAGTTGATTGTGGTTTAGTTTTTGTTTTTAATCTTTTGGCTGCCCCACGTGGCATATGGGATCCTGGTTCCCCGATCAGGGATCAAACTCCTGCCCCCTGCCTCGGCAGCATAGACTCCAAACGACTGAACCATCAGGGAAGTCTCCATTGTGGTTTTATTTACATTTTCGTGATTACTAAAAAACTTACAATCTTTTCAGATTGTAATCGAATATTTATGTTTCCCTTTTGGTCAAAATTTTGAGTCCATCTTACGCTTCCTTATTTGTTGCTTTCTTATTGATTCATGTGTACATTTTTATGTATTCCAGATGCTAAGTCTTTCTTCAGTTATAGATAGGTTTATGTGTGTGTACCAGCTAGTGATTTGTCTTTGTCTCTGTAGAATTTTTTTTGTGAACAAGAGTTCTGCATTCTAATGTAGTCAAATTCACCCCCTGCCAGACCCTTGAAGGCAAAAAGAGACAGGGACAGCAGAGGATAAGAAGGTTAGATAGCATCACTGACTCAATGACATGGATTTGAGCAAATTCCAGGAGATAGTGAAGGACAGGGAAGCCTGCATGCTGTGGCCCCTGCTCCAGTTCAAGCTGGATTTCCTCCAATTAGCTTTCCGGCTTCTGCTGTGGTTTCACGGAATCAAAGCTGAATGTACATGAGCAGGAACATTTCATCCTCTTGTGTCTTTGGTCCCAGTACATCCCAACGCTGGAAGGCCACATCACACAAATGCATACACGTACACAAATGCATGCACACACGTGTATACGCACTTTGTAATATAAGTTTTTGAGACCATAAAGACCTAGGTGTACATTTCAGAAAGCAGTAAAGGGAGCACCATGGCCCTGCCACGTGCTTGCTTTCTCCTAAGATCTGTTCCCAGCTGGGATAACACACCCTCCCCTCCACTCCCCTCCCCTGGGTCTGCCTGCGTGACCACCTGGAGGCCTGGCACTCACCTGGATGGCTTGGTTGGTGGGAAAGCGGTCAACATTATCCAGACTTATATTTATTCCCATGAAGTCTCCTACACCCAGCAACTGGAAACGTGTCTGTAGGACAACCCCTAGTTAAATTAAGCGACAGGGGTAACAAAAGCCTGACCTATCCAGCCAAAAGTAGTGAGGATGGACCCGGCTGTGGGGGTGCCCTGTTGCTATGGACTGGACTGACACTGACGATGCAGAGTCTAGTTCCGCCTTTGCCAGAACTCGGGTCTCCACCTCCTTCCGCCATCTTCCTGACCTCCAGTCCTCAGCGTTTCCTGTGGTTTCCTGCCACCGCCATCTTTGCTGCCAATGGCTCAGAAGTTAAAGCATCTGCCTACAATGAGGGAGACCTGGGTTCGATCCCTGGGTCAGGAAGATCCCCTGGAGAAGGAAATGGCAACCCACTCCAGTGTCGTTGCCTGGAGAATTCCATGGACGGAGGAGCCTGGTGGGCCACAGTCCATGGAGTCTCAAAGAGTCAGACACGACTGAGCGACGCGACTTCACTTCTTCACTTCCCTTCTCCTCACCAAGCTCATCTAAATTTGCCTAATTCCGCCTGCCCTTAGCTTGGGTGCCGCACTCCTTCCCGGAAGTCTTTCCTGATGGTCGGCATCAGGCCTCCACTCTGTTTTCATGTGTCCTGCGTCACTCTCTTCCTTCACTTCACATTGCTTGTGTCTCTGTGTCCCTCTCTAGATAGAAAACTCCTCAGAGAGAGGAAATAAGTCCGGGTTGTTCACTGGTACATCCTCAGTATCTAGCAGAGTGCAGAGCACGTGGGCAGAATCCCATAGTGTGCGTTGAAGGAGTGAACAAATGAACGCCATGATGCTCTTTTCCAGGGACGAGCAGACTAGGCTCAGACCTTTGGGAAACACCGGCAAGTGGCATCTCAGAACCCAGAAGAGAAAACAACAGGCTTCTGTGTGATCACTGTCACGTGCAGACTTCTCCCCATAAAAGCTCCTTCACATCTGTGATTCATCAGTCCAGAGAGAAGTCTTCTGTTTTCTTAACTGAAAAACTGTTAAAATTGTTTGCTGCCATGAGAAGGCTAAATTAGATCATGCTCTGGAGTGCCACAGATGGCTTACAGGTGCTGCGTTGGACCCTTCAGCTCAGTGCAAGAAGGCCTGGGGTAGCTGGACCCCTGCCCAAGGCCCCTGGCCACGCACAGCATCATCCACTCAGCCCACAGCCTCATCCACTCAGCCCTGTATGTCACACAGATATTGGCATGGGACGTCTATAGTGAATTTGAGCAAGTTTATAAGCACTGATGGCTGATAGGTTGGCAGAGTGGCCTGTGCTACTAATTATTATTTTTAGCCATTATTAGTTCTTATGTAGATGTGTCTTTAGATGAGAAGTGGAAGGAAGCATCCTATTTTCAGGCTTTGGAGAACTTAGCAGCAGTTCTATCCTCCTAGAGACTGGGGTTTCTCCAACTTGAAAAAATAAATAAATAAAAGAAAATGGAAATGCCTGTAATTATGAGCAGCAGTAGTAGTAGAAGTAGTAGCTGTACTATTAGAAGGACTAGTAAATTGTAGGAGTCGTCCTGGTAGCAGTAGTACTAATCCTATTTCCAAAGCAAAAATTGTAGATGGAATGAAATCTAATCTTAAATTTTTCATGTGTGGGTTCCCAACAGCTCAGAGGTCAATAGATACAAACAAGGAGTTTCCTTAAAGTCTTGTGCCTTATCTTTTTAAAATCCATGTAAATTTACTGACTACGCCATAATATGTGAGTGACATCTCTTTCTCATTCCTCTGCAAAATAATAAAAGCTGTGAGTTATAAATATGTTCCTGGAACATGGGCCAAGTTCATCCTGGGGCTTCAAGAAGTGTTACCCCACTGCCTCACTTCTAAGCACCCTGGGGTGGAGGGAGCTGTGTATTCCTGTGCNCAGTAAAGAATCTGGCTGCAATGCAGGCTAAGATGTGTATAAGAGACAGGTTATAAATATGTTCCTGGAACATGGGCCAAGTTCATCCTGGGGCTTCAAGAAGTGTTACCCCACTGCCTCACTTCTAAGCACCCTGGGGTGGAGGGAGCTGTGTATTCCTGTGCAGTTTTATTTCTCTGTGTGTGAGTGTGTGTCTGTGTATGTGTATGTGTGTGTGTGTCTGTGTGTGTGTTAGTTGCTCAGTCATGTCCGACTCCTTGCAACCCCATGGACTTTAGCCCACCAGGCTCCTCGGTCCATGGAATTCTTCAGGCAAGAATACTGGAGTGGGTTGCCATTCCCTTCTCCAGCATATCTTTCCAACCCAGGGATCTAACCTGCATCTTCTACATTGCAGGCAGATTCTTTACCATCTGAGCCACCAGGGAAGCCTTTTTATTTCTCTACATGATATGCAATAAAAGACAAGCCACAGAAATTCCATGTTAGTAGGGGAAATAGTCCATGGGACAAAAACACCCAAATAAGAGACAAACAGAAAGCCAGAATGAATCTGTCATTTATTTATTTTTTAAAGGAACAGGAGGAGGAACTTTCTCTAAGCTGGGATGACAGCACTGGGGGCATGCAGCTACACCTCCCAAGCACCTCACCATAATTCCCACATAGCTGGAAACCTTGTCCTGACAGCCTCGCAGCCTGTCAGAGGCCCATCGTTGTTTATCATACTCATGTTCAGTTATGCTTGGCATGTGCTCTCAGTCTGGAAACTCCGCCAGATACCATCTCTGACTGCAACTTGGCTGCCTCTGACTTAGTGGGTTTGATTAGCATTTGATTAGTATTTTATTATCAGTTCAAGAGTGGACATCATTTGGGCCTTCTTAGATAAGTTGAAGAGAGTGTTTTCATGAAACTGGAGTAGCCCTCCAGGCACCATGTTCAGAGGGAGAGCTCTGGGAAGGATGCTAATTTATTTTTGGCACTAGATCTGAATTTCTTCGCTGGTGAATATAATAATCAGGCCGAATCCTAACTTTATGATAGCTGCCCTGAATCTGTATTGACTCAGTTTTCCTAATACCTTCCTCCAAATATGTGTAAGGTCCCATTCGAAGTCCTGGAAAATATGCTCAGTCCATCTCCTTTTATTGTTTCTAGAGAACTATCCTTATTTGGACAAATAGTTCAGACTGTCTTCCATAAAGTCAGAGAATGGGATCATATAATCTCCAAGGTGTCTTTCAGTTTGTTTGCTTTGGGATTTTGAAATTTTCCATTAAATTGTCTGAGAGGCGGAGATGCTTCACAGCCCTATGTGGGCAAAGCAATCCTTAAAATATTTTATGAGCTGAAGATCACAATGAACTAAAAGAATGTCATAAGTCAGGATCCAAACTAGACACGACTGAAATGTCCACCCACTTCCTATCAGTAAAGAACCAAACTAAAATGCCTTGAGGATTGATTCAGACTGAAAGCAAGTACACCTGAAGCAAATGATGAATGATTTAAAAAGAAGAAGAAGAAGAAACACAAAAACAGAGTGGGGGAGGAAATTTTGGGAGGCAATGGATAAGTTTATGGCATTGGTTATAATGATGGTTTCGAGGGCACACTTACCTCCAGACACATCAAATTGTATTCATCAAATATCTACAACTTTGTATATGCTGATCTTACCTCAAAAAAGCAGATTTTAAAAATTTAAAGTTTCCACCAGCTCATTAAGTGGAACCTCAGGGACTCATGCCGAAAAATATAAAAATGTTCATGTCTCCTGGAGCCTGACAGGCATGGATGAACCTACTCAGTTTGTAGTGTTCATTTCTCAGCAACATTAACCATGTATTTTGAATGGGCAAGATTGACTCTGGGAAATTTCACCAGTGATCAGATGTTTAAAACTTGAAGGCTTGTTTCAAGAACACAGCTTTTAAATAATTTGGTAGCCTCTGAAGAATATGACTGCAAGGAGATCAAACCAGTCAATCCCAAAGGAAGTCAGTCCTGAATATTCCTTGGAAGGGCTAATGCTGAAGCTGAAACTCCAATCCTTTGGATGCAAAGAACTGACTCACTGGAAAAGACCCTGAAGCTGGGAAAGATTGAAGGAAGAGAGAGAAAGGGGACTTAGAAGGATGAGATGGTTGAATGGCATCACCAACTCAAAGGACTTGACTTTGAGCAAGCTCCGGGAGTTGGTGATGGACAGGGAAGCCTGGTGTGCTGCAGTCCATGGGGTCGCAAAGTCGGACACGACTGAGTGACTTACCTGACTAATGACGAATGTGTCAGGGGGTCCAGTATGCTGGTGCTACTAGGTGGGTGTGAAAGCTAGTCCCCCGTAGCTTTGTTTGATGAGAAATGCAGAGTCCCTCTGGGGTAGATGATCCCATAGTCTACTCCTGCTTAAGAAGAGCAAATACATGTACCACATCTTCCCTATCCATTCATCTGTTAATGGACATCTAGGTTGCTTCCATGTAAATAGTGAACATTGGGGTACATGTGCCTGTTTGAATTATGGTCTTCTCAGGGTGTTGTACTTAGAATGTGAGAACTGAAAGGCAACACACAGCCCACCTCAGTCAGTCCCTCATCTGAAAAATGAAGAACATCAAGACCCAACATGACCAAGTATCTGGTCCAGTCCGTTAGCTAAGGAATGAAAGAGCCAGGTATAGAAACCTGGTATTTGGAAGTCAGAAAGGCCCCCCCTTCCAAACTTGGCTGGATCTCTCCCTAGTGACACTTCCCTCAGTAACGTCAATCCCCAGCCTCCCCCCAGCTTCAGGTTCTTCATATTCAAAACAGGAGTGGTGCCCCTGCTTCTAAGAGCTCCTACTCAGAGTGCATTTGAGTACATCCTTGCTCGGTCCCTTCTATGTTGAGAAGGCACTTGCTCTTTTCTCGCCCTCCGCTTCTCTTATCTTTTGTATCTAATCGAAGCGCCAAGAGGTCAGTGGTTTCCTTTTCTCACACCTGCTCTGGTTGCAGTCCGGTGTTGCATAACCTACTAGCTGAGGATACAGGTCCCCTGGGAGCCGCGGCGATGCGACGAGACACACGGGCGGGCGTCCGGCCAGCAGAGGGCAGCAGAGCTCCGGCCGGGCGCCGCCGCAGCCCGGTCAGCGCCCCGCGAGCCGCGCCGTTTCCCTTGGGGGGAGGTCTACCGAGCGCTCCTTGCAGCGTGTTCTTTCCAGCGGAGCATTTTTTCCTGTCTCATTCCAGCGAGGACACAGTGTTTTGGCAGTTCTTTGTTTAAGTCTCTGCTTTCTTTGGTTCTGTTTTGTTTGCGGGGTGATCCCTGAGATTTATTAGACGTCTTCCTTGTACACCAGGCATCCAATAGTCATTTTTACAGTTATTCCCGATTTAGAAAGGATAACTGTTAATCGGATGAGTTGAGTAATGGGTAAGAAGCGAAGGCTTTTTCTAAACCAAGGATGGGGCTGGGATGAAGAAGGGGGAGGTATTTTATGTCACTGCATCTGCCTCCCTTCTGTCCAAACACATTGGACATTTATGAAGTGCCCTGTGTGAACTGGGAGCTTTTATAAATGTAGGGGAACGGGAAACAGGAATATGAAAAGTCTTTTTCTTAATTTTATATGATTTCCACCCCCACCCCTGCTCTGAGCAACTGATCTGGGAAGAGGTAGGGCTTGTTAGGAACCAGAATCTCAGGCCACACCCCAAAACTACCAGATCAGAACCGACAGGTTTGCAAACTCCCTGGGGTGAATTTCGTGCACTTTCCAATGTGAGAAACGAGGCCCTGGAGGGCAGCCAGTCGCTGCCTTCAAATATTTGGAGGGCCAATATTTGAAAGAGAGAGCATATTTGTTTTGCTTTGCTCTAAAAGGCAGGTTTAGGTTTAATTAACGTAAGCCACAGGAGAAGGAGTTTTCCAAATCCTTAAGGAGCAGGGAATTGGGAGTTGGACTTTGTCCCAAACCTTACTAGCTTTCTAGTAGTCTCGCAGCTGAATTGATATTGGAGGATGCCTGCTAAACCACTTCTCTCTGATTCTCATTATCTATAAACTGGAGATGTTGGTAGGTAAACAACTATAGCTGTTTTTTCTATAAATGAGGTAATCTGAAAATTGGAAATGATTTGTATATCTGAACATTGTATTTTGTATATTGAAAATGCTATAAAATGTCCACTGTAACTTGTCACATTTGCAGCACCCAGGATGGGAAGTGTATTTCCCTGCGGGGGACAGAAGACTCGGCATGAATTGATGGACAGTAGGAAAGGGTTCAGGGAAGTCTGTTTGGGGCTCTTAAGAAATTCCACAGAGGGGACAGGGGTGATGAAGAGCTGGAAGGTAGAGCCAATGGCAAAATTTGAACTAAGCCAGAAGTTGACTCCTTGCACTTTTACTGTGTCGTAAGAAAGACAGCCCCACCCGTCCAGTCCCACATCCTTCAAACTCCTGGCTCTAGAAACCCGACCTCGGTGGCATCAGGTTGGTTAGGAGCCTTCTGAGTCACCTAGACCCTTGGGGTTACCAAGAGGACAGGGGAAAGAAGTCTGTTTACTGTTTCTTAACGCCTCTGCAATTCAATTCAATTAAGAGCAAGTGGAAGCAGTGCCAGGAGGTGCCATCACGGAGCTGGGTTGTGACCGCTGGAACCCAAAACAGCACTTGTCTTGTCAGCACCGTGTTATTAAGCAGAAGGGAAACGGTGGCCTCTTCTGGGAGGCCTGAGGCCCTCGGAGCTGTGGGTCCTCTCCTCGCAGGGTGAGAGTGAGGAGACCAGCGTGGGAAGCTCGCTGGGGCCCGGCACGTGGCGTCCCTCCAGAAATGCTCATGTCCAGGACAAACTGACACTATTGATACTATGTATGAGAAAGATAACCGGGGAGAAAAGCAGATAACGAGGGAGAACTTGCTGTAAAGCACAGGGAACTCCACTCAATGCTCTCGACCTAAACGTGAAGGAAAACTGAGAGAGAGAGGATGTATGTCTTAGTGTGGCTGGCCGACTCTGCTGTACCGTGGAAACTAAAACAGCTTTGTAAAGNGAGAGGGATTGGGGGAGGAGTAAAAGTGTGAAATTTCCTCCCTGCTGTTGCTTGTTGGGGTTTTCATTTTCAGTAGAAGGGGCAAACTGCCTCATAAGTGTATCCAGGAGGAGATTTCCCTGTTTCAAGAAGGTGCCAGAACATCTGTAATAATGTTTCCCTCCCTGGGTTTGTGGTCTCTGTGGGATGTAATGTGTCCACCTGCTTCTGTAAGTGTTGCAAGCCCGGGTGACAGGGAACAGTTACTTTAGCTACTTTGTGTGTCGTTTGGGCCCTGACCCAGAGAGGCTCGAGTCTGAGGACCGCATTGACTACAGGCTGATGATTATAATTTTTCACTTGCAGCTTAGGAATGCCTTTTAAGGCAAAAATTCAGGCACTGTGCTGCACATTCCCTGGGGCACCTTCTCTGGTCCTGTGTGAGGATGTCTTGGAAGTACGGCTGTTTAATATTTATTTCTCTTTCTAAACACATGATGTCGTGGGCGGAG
Organism: Neotragus pygmaeus; assembly: GCA_006410875.1. NCBI lineage: Eukaryota > Metazoa > Chordata > Mammalia > Artiodactyla > Bovidae > Neotragus > Neotragus pygmaeus. The sequence goes on along the minus strand of SJYV01031325.1, from coordinate 32,267 downwards.
CGTATTTCCACTCGCCACTTGGCCCTGGAGTGCTGTCCTAAAATTCCGTGTGTCCACACCATCGACCCCCTCTGCTTCTCTGAGTTGCTATAAATTTCATCCCTTGCCGACGTCATCCTGTATGCCTGAGTGTGCAGAGGGCTGCATTTATTCGGTTGCTCGAGTGGCACTGAAGTGCCCACCTGTCTGTGGCAGCTGCGTGTGTCTTTCAGAGCCCAGCCCCGGCGCCCTCAGAGCCACGCTGGCCCTCCTGGCAGAGCTCCTCGGATGGGAATTCAGGCCCAGGGCCAGCCCGGGCGGCTGGGCCGCTTTCTGGCTGTGCGATGCTGGCTGGGCCGCATCACCTCTCTGTGCTTCAGCTTCCTCTCAGTACCTGCCTCTCTGGATTCTTAGGATTGATGATTTCACCCTCAAAAAGCACTTGGAACAGTGCCTGGGATCCAGCCAGAGCCGTCAGTGATGGCTGTGATTTTTACCTCTGCCGTATATTGTAGTCAACATTTCGCTTCCTTGGTATCTTCTGATAATGGACGCTGGTTCCCAAAGTTACTGTGAAAGGCCAGAACTTCACAGTTTCGCGTTTCATGGTTTAGTTACAGCTTTGTGCTAGGCTTCGACTAGTGGGTGTCACCTCACAGGCACAGAATAAATATATAAGGAATTATGCCGGAGAGCCCAGGGTACCTTGCCTTCTGTGAAGCTTCAGGGTGAGTAAGGAGCTTAAAGTCAGCTGGTTCCAGAGAGGTGATGCATGTTCCCATTTACAGCAGTTTAGCTAATTTCATGAATTGTCGTTGTTCAGTGGCTCCCTCGTGTCCGACTCTTCTCGGGCCCCCTGGACTGCAGCACTCCAGGCNGGGTGAGTAAGGAGCTTAAAGTCAGCTGGTTCCAGAGAGGTGATGCATGTTCCCATTTACAGCAGTTTAGCTAATTTCATGAATTGTCGTTGTTCAGTGGCTCCCTCGTGTCCGACTCTTCTCGGGCCCCCTGGACTGCAGCACTCCAGGCTCCCCGTCCTGCACCATCTCCCAGGTTTGTTCAGACTGTAATTGAGTTTCTGGCTGGTTTTGTTTATTTGTTTTTACTGTTCAAAGCTCCCCCCTCACCCTCCCACCACTTCCTTTCTGTTTAAGGAAAAGAGGGTGTGGCTGACTGGCTCTTCCCCTGTTGGTGATGAGTGAACTCCTTCAGGAGTGACTTAGGGGTTCAGGGTTTTCCTCTGTTGGTCCAGTTGACTCCCACCCTGTTGATTCGCTCCCCTGTTTGCTCCCTAAGGACCTGGGGTCCCCCTCAGCTGGTCCTGCTGGCGTCCGGTCACTTCCTCTTTGGCCTTGTCCTTTGGTTTCTCACGCCTGCCTTGACTGAACCTCTGTCCCGGGGACTTTGAATGGAGTGTTCTCTTTACACTTGGCCACTTCATTCATTCTTCGCTCAGGTTGTCATTGACCTGGACCCCAGGAGTGTGAGGTGATCGCGGCCAAGAAAGACAGGGCGTCTCCTGGCAGGGAGTGATGGGGGGACAGCCTCTAAAGCTGACCCTGAAGCCCAGTGCTGAGAGGAGCCAGCTCAGGGCAGATCTGAGAAGGGTGTCGTGGGCAGAGGGAACTGCATGCATGAGCTCCCGGAAGCGTGGAGCCCTTGACTCACCCCAGGGACCCACAGGAAGAGGAACAGCGTGACCCGGGCTGGGTGAGGATGGTGTCGCTGTCAGGAGTCTAGATTTGGTTCTGGATGCTGAGGGGATGCCAGCAGAGGAGTTTAAGCAGGATTGTAATACCCAACTTGTGTTTTTAAAGAGCCTTCCTTTCAGTGTAGTGTAGGGACGGGGTGGGGGAGGGACAGTGGTGAGCTCAGGGGCCCAGAGCAGAGGTGGGGGAGGAGGGAATTGCGACACCCCCCTGTGACTGAGACCGGCGTGGCACAGGAGGCCTGACACGCTCAGATTTGGGGTGCCCAGCATGTATTTTTGACAGTGTCACTGACAGACACTTTGTGGGTAGATTAGTTGGATGTGGTGAGAGAAAGGTTTCTGGTTTGAGCAGTTGGCCAGGAAGTGATTTCAGTACTGAGAAGGGCAGAGTTGGGCTTGGGAGGAGGAGGGTATAACATTAGGGGCCTTCCAGTTAGACATGCTGAGTAAAGGTCACACACTGGCCCAGAATTTTCTATGGGTCTTACACATGTCAGTGTAGGATAGATGGCCTTTTTGTAAATGGCATTTGGACAACTAGTAGCTATTTGAGAGGGAATATGCATATGTATATATAATCACTCCTTAGAGTAAACTGGTGGGTCCAGTAAGGAAAAAGAAATTTTTTTAATGAATCAGTGAGACTGCTAGATGAAAACATGGAGAGTTATTTCGTAATCTCAGAGTGGGGCAGGCATTTCTTTCTTCCTTTAAATAGTTTTACTGCTCTATTTATTTTGGCAGTGTTGGGTTTTCACTGCTGCCGGGGCTTTTCCGAGTTGCGGTGAGCAGGGGCTAAGCTGGTTGCGGGGGGGCTTCTCGGTGCGGTGGCTTCTTGGGCTCGGAGGTGTGCAGGCTCCAGTAACTGTGGCAGGCAGGCTCAGTACTCGCAGTTCCCGGGCTCTGGAGCGTGGGCTCAGTAATTGTGGCCCATGGGCTTAGTTGTTCCGGGGCATGTGGGATCTTCCCAGATCAGGGACCAAACCCTTGTCGTCTGCTTGACAGGCATTCTTAACTACTGAGCCATCAGGGAAGCCCAGGCATTTCTGAGTATGTCAAAATCCAGAAGCCATAAAAGAAAGTGTTGAGCCACTTAAAAATAAGACTTTTGCTGTCCAAAAGTACCAAAACCAACATCAAAAGTTTGACATCACGTTGGGGAAAATAACAATACCATCACAAAGGACTGCTTTCCTCAACGCATAAAGAGCTTCCATGAATCAAAACAGCTCAGCCTGGAAGAAAAATGCATGAAGGAAATGAAACAACAGTTCACAGAAAAGGAAGTACAGACGGCTCTTAAATCTTAAAAGATGTTCAGCCTCACTAATGATGGGAAGACTGAAACAAACAAAGCCCCAGCCACAGCTTTCACACTGTCATCTCCCTGACGGCAGCGGAAATGTCCGATAATTTCTTGTGCACTGGTGGTGGGTAGGGTCATTTGGTAAAACTTGGCAGTAGCTGGCAAAATAAAGAAATACACCTACCCTTCATTCTTTGGAAATTCTTCGAAGATATGTGTATAGGAAATGTCCTGTGTACCTGGTGAACTTTTAAAGACTGGAAACAACCACAACATCCGAGGGGCCTGGTCACGTTCTGGTGCAGCCGTATCACGGAGCCCGCTGCTCGGCTGTTCACGCAGCTTGATGTGTGCTGATGTGGACTGACCTTCAAGATGCGATGCCAGTCAAGAAAAGTAAGGTGCGGACATGTGTTAGGAGCCCTGGTTTGTATAAAAAGTAGCATATCCACAGGATATTTTTAACTTTTTATTTTGAAATAATTACCTACTCACAGGATACTGTGAAAGTCATGTATTGACTCCCACGAACCCTCCGTCTGCTTCCCCAGTGGTGCCGTCTTGCCTACCTGAAGTGCCATAGCCAAGCCCGGAAACTGACACCTGTATAATACTGTTAACCAGACTACAGACCTTACTCAGCTCTTCATTCACGTGTGTGTGTGTTTCTGGGCAGTTTTATCCCACGTGTAGATTCATGTAACCGCCTCTGTAGCCCAGGCACAGCTTTGTTCACAGAGTGTCTTTATCAGGATGCCTAACAGATCTGTGTCAATGATGTTCCATTGATTGATTGCCCTCAGAGGGCACCCAAGCGGCTGAATGATCGGGCTGGGAAGGCGACGTTCCTTTTCACTCTCATGGTATTTTAAAGCCCTGCTTTCTGAACAGCGGGTGGCGTCTGGACATCCAAGTAGAACTACCAGGTAGAAGGTATCTGTGAGCTCTGCTAGGGGATGGACACGGGGCATTGTCGGGCCCTTGATGAGAATATTTCACCTCTGGGTGGGGCAGGGGGTTCCTGAGGGGAGAGGGTGGGGGGGGCACAGGGAGAGGGGTTCTGGTGCCCCCCAGGACCCTCACATTTAGAGGTGAAGCCCCCACCCCCGCACTTTGAGGAGGAAGGGACCCCTGTCATGTGCTGCTGAATTTGAAGAGAAGTGGTTGTTGGATTAACTTTATCAAGTTCTCCTTCACTTTAAAACTGAGGCTGGATTCTATTGACTGGATCCCAAAATAAGATGGAAAGCCTTTATTGTTTTATTTTAAAGTGAGATGTGGGAGGCGGCTTCATTTCACAGGTAAAACTACCTACGGTGGGAAAAAATCCAAAACAGTGATTGCCCTGGGTGCGGGGTAGGGGAAGACTGGCTGGAGAAGGGGCCTGAGGGAACTTCCTGGAGTAAAGGCAGTGGTGTGTCTCAAGACCAGGGTCTGGGTTACACGAATGTGTTATTTGTCAAAACCTGCCTTAATGTATGTGCGTTTTGCCTTAAAAACTGCAAACAGATGTTGAACTCCACATAATGCTGAGGTGTTCCGCGGTGAGTTATAATTGATGTCTGCAGCTCACTTTGCAGTTTTCAAACTTGTGTCGGTGGATGGACGGAGGGTGGGGAGACGTCATTAAGGATGGGCAGATGTAATANGATGTTGAACTCCACATAATGCTGAGGTGTTCCGCGGTGAGTTATAATTGATGTCTGCAGCTCACTTTGCAGTTTTCAAACTTGTGTCGGTGGATGGACGGAGGGTGGGGAGACGTCATTAAGGATGGGCAGATGTAATACATATACCAAAATATTCATTGTAAGATATAGGTAGTATAGAGGTATATGGTATTCATGGTAAAAAAAAAATTTTTTTTTCTGTGTGTATAAAATTTTTCATAACAAAATTTAGGGGAAAACTCTACAGAACACGGAATGCAGTGTCATATGATACTTAAATGTCACCTCATGCTCTGTTCCCCGATCTTTAAACATATGAAAGTGGCATGGCATTTCCTGCTGTTAAGAATCTACGTCTTACTTTCTCTTAATCACTTGCTTGAGTCGTCAGCTCTTTCTCTGCTGCCCTTTGTCCTTAAGAAGCCAGGGTTCAAGGTTTTCGAGCACTTCCTGGGGAAGCAGCTCTAAGGCTCTTATCTTGGCAGATTATCCTAACCCCGGAGTCCCTTCTGAGTCCACAGATTTGCTTTTTTTGTTGTTGTTACATAAATGAGCCCATTTATTATAGACTAGGCAACGTTGTCAAGTGGTGGGAAATGGTGGTGCCTCTCCTGGTCCTTCAGTTCCTTCGGTCTTCTTTCTGATCCAGCCTTGACTGTGACGGCAGAGGTGATGGTGAAGGTCCAGGCGCCACCAGCTGCCGTTCTCACACAGGAACTGCAGTGCCAAGTGCCCACGGCTCGTCTCTTCTCCTTGGTTTTGCCGCAGAAGGAGCAGGTGTGCTTGGCATGCTGGCTGGTTTCAGTTTTCTTCACCATTTTCCTGAGGGAGGCATCATAACAGGTCCCGTGTTTGCCCACGATTCTGACCTCCTTGGTGCATTTCGCCCGGTAGCCGCCACCTAGGTCCGAGCCCAAGAGCCAGATTTACTTTTCAAGTGAACCTCAAACTAATTCCACACCTCGCCAGGCAAGGGTGGGGAGAGGCCCATGGCTCACTGAAGGAGAGGAGAGGCTTCTTGCCTGCAGCTTCTTTTCTTCCATCCCAGTCACTCTGACCTGACCACCCTGGGCCTCCAAGTGCAGCCCTGGGTGCCTTTGAGCTCCAAGGTTCTGATTCTGCCTTAAGTTAAGGGAGAAAAAAACTTGAGTGGCCCCAGAAGGGCTCAGAAGCCATGTAGGCTTCTTTGAATACGTTCTTTTTCCAGTGGTCATTTATTCACAAGATTAAAAAAATTTTTTTTTAAGGTTTGCTGTGAAGAGACTGTCCTACCCTCTCCCAGCCCCCGGTTTCTCTCACTGCTGTTGCTTCTGTGAATCCATCTGGAGCTATCTTGTGTATGGCTCGTGCTCAGTTGCCTCAGTCGTGTCTGACTCTTCGTGACCCCATGGACTATAGCCCGCCAGGCTCCTCTGTCCATGGCGTTTCCCAGGCAAGGATACTAAAGTGGGTTGCCATTTCCTTCTCCAGGGGATCTTCCTGACCCAGGGATCACACCCATGTTTCTGGCATTGCAGGTGGATTCTTTACAGCTAAGCTACCAGGGAAGCATGAAAGTTGTTGAGAATGTAGAGTAAAAGTTCTCATCCCGAGGGGAAAAAATTTTTTTTTATATTCTTTTAATTTTGTGTTTATATGAAGTGATGGATGTTCACTAAGCCTGTTATGGTAATCATTTCATGAGGTTTTTATGTCGATCATTGTGTTTTACACCTTAACCTTACACAGTGCTATATTTAGTGGTATTTCAATAAAACTGAAAGGGGGAAAAAAAGCCTTAGCACCAGTTCCCAGGTTTCAAGGCACTCCAGCCTCTATCCCACTCTACACTTTGAAAAACTTGCATAACACATGGTGAGCAGCAATGAAACTAAAACAATTCAGCTATCTATACTTGAAACACAGGTGCAGATCCATAGTTTTCGTGACACGATGTCCTCCTCTCAGGAGTCCTCGTCCAAGGGTGACTGTGTGGACCCCCCAACCCCTTCCCACCCCACCAGGGAGCATTTAACAATATCTGGAGATACTGGTGTGTCACATCTGAGGGGAGGAGTGCTGCTGGGACTTAGTGGGCAGAGGGCAGGAAGCTGCGGGCATCCCGCGGCACACAGCACAGCTCTCCATGCTAGAGCTTGGGGTTGTTACTTAGTCTCTAAGTCACGTCAGACTCTTTGCGACCCTGTGGATGCAGCACGCCAGGCTTCCCTGTCCTTCACTATCTCCCAGAGTTTGCTCAGATTCATGTCCATTGAGTTGGTGATGCCATCCAACCATCTCATCCTCTTTCATCCTCTTCTCCTTTTGCCTTCAGTCTTTCCCAGCATCAGGGTCTTTCCCAACGAGTCAGCTCTTCACATCCGACCAGAGTAGTGGAGCTTCAGCGTCAACATCAGTCCTTCCTGTGAATATTCAGGGTTGATTTCCTTTAGGATTGACTGGTTTGATCTCCTTGCAGTCCAAAGGACTCGCAAAAGTCTTCTCCAACGCCACAGTTCAAAAGCATCAATTCTTCGGTGCTCAGGTTTCTTTATGGTCCAAATCTCACATCTTTGCACAAGTACTAGAAAATCATAGCTTTGGCTATATGGAACTTTGTAGGCAAAGTGATGTCTCTGCTTTTTAATATGCTCTCTGGCTTTGTCATAGCTTTCCTCCCCGAATGGCTGAGATTGAGTGACGCTAGTTTAGGACGCTGAGAGGTGACGTTTTATCCCATTTCTTTTCTCTGTGGTTCTCCTGTAGCTTTCTGGAAAATACTTCATGAACAATGGCCAGTCAGGGTAAATACCCCCAGTGTTGACATCAACCTGAGTTACATTTAAGGTAAACCCTTACCATCTAGAAAATTTCAATTAAAGTAACTTCACTTAGATCCTCATTCTATCAGTTGTATCAACAAGGATTGTTTCAAAAGTCTGTGTAACAAAGTACGGATCAGGTTTAGACTGCTCACAAGGAAGTCAAAATCCCTCAGAGGCAAGCGGATATGAAACCTTTTTGCTCCTGGAAGGTTTCCAGAAGCAAAACAAGGCCAGGACTGTTCTCACAGCTGCTTCCGCGTGCGTGGAGCCAGACCAGAAACAAAACCCGCAGTTGAAGGAGGGTAGATGAGAGGGGGAGAGAGAGGTGACTCGTGCGTGGGGATTGTTCAGGAGGTGCCTGCCGAATCTGCCCGGCTGTTCAACGTGGAGCAGGCAGAATGTGGACACCCTCTGCTCAAGGCGCACGAGACAGCGGGGACCACTGACCCAGCTCAGGTGGTGTCCTCGGCCTCCAAGACCCTAGTCAAGCCGGATGAGATGGATGCGTCCACAGTTAATTGTGCGACATGACCTCGATCCCGAGTGTTTTAATTGGGGTCCAGGAGCCCCGTGCCTTGTGTAACTTGTTGCCTGTTTCTTTCCAGATTTCTCCTTTAGAAAGTGGATGTGTGGGATAACATGTCCAGTGTGTCCGAGGAGAGAAGAAAAAGGCAGCAGAACATTAAGGAAGGACTACAGTTTATACAGTAAGGGCTCCCTGCACGCCTGTCCTCGCCACCTAGCAGTTCCTTTTTGCTGTGGCTCTGGATTTAGGAGGGGGTAGGACACTTTTAGTCCTGTTCACTTGGGTTAGAAATCAGATATTTTTGTCCCAGCAGTGCTTTCTGCTCTCAGAACATCAGTCCCTTTGTGTTCCGAGGTGGATCTTGCCATCACCGATATTTCAGGGTTAAAATCCTGACTTATCTCCCAAAATGTTCGACAGAGGAATTTGAACCTAGTTTCACTCTGAGGAGGGAAAGTCAACATCGGTCAGCACCCAGGGCTTTTGTGGTCCCACTCCCTCTGTTGAGAAGCCTGGTCTCAACTGGCCTTCGGGACGCACGTCAGCGACAGGCCAGGCCCGGGTGGCTGTGTCCAGGCAGAAAGGCTTCTTTGTCCCTCCTGGGAAGGGGATAGTCTTTCCCTCTGCTCGGCAGTGAATTGGAACAAGTAGAACTAGTGGCTCTGTACTATTTTAAAACTTTTTCGGCATTTGAAGGATTAGGGCCTCTGTTAGTAGAAGCAGATTTGAAAGGTAAATGTTACCCTAAGGGAAACACAAAAGAATAGTTTTAGGGTTTTTTTTTTTGTGACTGCACTTATATGTGAATCATGTTCATAGAGGACAAGTAGGTCTTTCAAATGTGCTTTGAACCAGTGATGAACTAATGATAAGCCCAATTTTAGGGTCACTCCTGGATGAACAAACCCTGACAGGGACCTGATCATCAAAATTAACTGGTTTCTTCTTCTTAGGTCACCGCTGTCGTATCCAGGAACACAGGAACAATATGCGGTAAGGAAAAGATCTGTTTGAAAGTAGCCTGTGAACTGTCACATGTAGCCTGGCTTGGCAAACCCCAGTGCGGCCCTCTGTCTGTTTTTATAAATAAAGTTTTATTGGAACACAGCCATGCTCATTTGCTGGTGTGTTATCTGGCTGCTTTCATGACATGGTTGAGAGAGACCATATGGATCACAAAGCCTCAAATCCTTACTGTCTGGGTATTTACAGGAAAAGTTTGTCAACTCGTGTATATAAGACAAGGTTAGTTTTCTTCCAGCCTACTTGGACAGTTGTGTATTTTCTTTCTTCTGTTAATGTCGTTTTGAAGTAATTTCTTTGGGTCCCTTGACAATTACTTTCAGCCTTTCATTTCAGGAAGACTGAGAGGGACAGATTATGATTGAGAGGGACAGAGTATCTTCTGGTTTTTCTTTAGCAGAGAAATTGCCACGGTTAAAGGGTGACTGGGTAATCAAGTGAAAGAGCTGGAGGTGAATCTAGTTGGAGAGAAAGCCCAGTTGACTAGGCCTGGAACTAAAGATTACCTCATCTCTGCATACCGTTAGTTCCCCGTGGCTTTGTGTCTCTGTGGATTTTGGTGTTTCTGAACGTCGCTCCTTTCTCTCTGCCTCCCTCCCTCTCTGTTCATTTCAGCCTCTTCCTTCCTTTTCTCCAAACAGATGTAGAACTGTAAAGTATGAGAGTTAGCAATCATGTGGAGNGCTCTCGACCTAAACGTGAAGGAAAACTGAGAGAGAGAGGATGTATGTCTTAGTGTGGCTGGCCGACTCTGCTGTACCGTGGAAACTAAAACAGCTTTGTAAAAAAAGAAAAAGAAATGCTCATGGACGAATGGCTGACAAGCAGGAAAGTAAGTCAGCAGCTCTTTTCAACCTTCACCCCCACCCCACCCCCATCTGCATATTCCACGGAACACCCCAAACAGGGCAAAGCTCCCACCAGCGTGGTTCTGATTCAGCCCTTCGGTCTTGAGTGGCATCTCTAAACCCTGGGATACTAAGGAAAGGACACACTATACAGAAATTCATCCCGCCACACCAAAGCAGGCTCTGCCTCAGAGATGGCTTGTGAGCCGGACAGGTTGTTTTCTCATTGTTGTTCTGGTCGCCTGTTACTGGGTGCTGTGATCAAGCTGAACACTGCCATCAGGCCATGCTGGAGGCCTGTTTGGTTTTTAAACCATCTAGTGTTTCCCAGGGTGGAGGGCTGGAGTGGCAGAGGAGCTGTGAACTGTTAACAGTGGTCAGTGAGGATGGAGTAGGTGCTCGAATCCTGTCTGGTTATGTGATCCTGGGCCAAACTGCGTGGTCATCCATTTCCAGACCTGTTTTTCCCCTTGGACAATCTGTTCCAAAGTCAGAGCAATTCTTCCCTCCTCCCTTCCCTTCCCCTCCACCCTCGCTAACTTGAATCCTTGGGATGTCCATGAATCTCTCCAGATGCTCTGGTTTCCAGAAGCAAGCAACCTCCGGTGCATTCAGCTCAACACCGTCTGCTGATCGCCACTTTGTGCCCTAAATAGGCAAGTAAACGAGCAAATGGCACCTCAGTGTGCACCGAATTCTGTCAATATATTTAAGTGTATTTTTGTCCTTTTTGTGGCGTTCTACCTGAAAAACAGATGCCTGTCTCTTTTCACGTTGTTGACAGTTTCATGGAGTTTTATTTTTTATTCCTCTTCTTAGAGTGTCTGAATCTTTTTTTTTAAACCTGGTGTGATAAACAATGTGCGATTTGAAATCAGCCTTGTCTGGATCTTAGTTCCAGGCTAGCCCCTAATGAACCAGCTGAGCCCTGGGACATCCCTCACCCTAGGAGCCTCAGTTTCCCCATCAGCGAACAGAGACGCTGCTAAGCTCGGAGGATTTCCATAAGGATGCACATGAAAGAGCTCTGAGAAGTGTCATGGAAATGTCTCTCTCTCTCTTTTCATATATTTTTTTCTGTGTAACTCCTCTCCTGTTTTATTCCCATTTGCTTTCTCTAATGTTCTTCTCTTTCCTCGCCTCGAAACTGGCATTTTAAAAACTGTTGCTGTTAAAATGAGTACTTGCCTTTTAAAAATCTTCAAGTTGCTAAGCAGCCTCTACCTCCTCCCCCCGCCTCTTTTATGTAGCCTGGTTGCCATAGTATCATCTGAGCATGGTAACAAGAAGCAAAGAGCAATCATTTTTCACTAAATAGGGCTGGGCAGACAGACAAACACGCTGCAGTGTTTCCTCACAACCTGTCTCAGAGAAGGGTGGAGGGATGCGCTTCCCAGTACACAGCTCAGTTTCTGTAATCAGTTTCCACCTGCATTTGCCTATAGCTGTTCTGCACACCTGTAGCTCCGGGGATGCCAGACCACCCCTGGCACAACACCTCCTACAAAAGCTTTCGAAGGGCTCTTGCTGCTACTCCCTTATTTGTAGCTATTTAGGGCTAAATGCAGACTCAGATCTTTCTGAGAGAGTTGCTAAATATAGAGCGCTGGGCATCGTTGGATATTGTGACTAAAGGTACCAGTGCCGTAGCAGGGTTGGAGAAGATAATAAATAAATGTCATCCACGTGACATCATAGGGCATTCTTCAAAAATGGAAAAGTTTAAGAGGGAGAGGAAAATAAAAAACCAACATGACATCTGACAAGCGTGTGAGAAATATAAATCCCAGACTCCAGCCCTTCAACTCAAAGCTCACGAGATCAGGCACTTGAACACGTGTGTGCTAAGTCATCTTAATCATGTCTCTTTGTGACCCCGTGGACTGCAGCCCCCCAGGCTCCTCTGTCCATGGGATTCTCTAGGCAAGAATGCTGGAGTGGGTTGCTGGGCCCTCCTCCAGGGATCTTCCTGACCCAGGGATGGAACCCACATCTCTTACATCTCCTGCATTGAGAGGTGAGTTCTTTACCACTAGCGCCACCTCGGAAGCCCAGGCATTTGCTTACCAATAATATAAACTGAAACACCTCCAGAAGCGACTGTCCCCATTTGATCCTGGATGGCTAGATTTTCATAGCCAGATGTAGAGGAACAGCCCGATGGGTTTTTAGGACATTGCAGCCACCTCTAGCGTCTGACTTCCCCTTCCTCCAAGGTGTCCTTCTGCCACTTAATGACCCATCCTCCAGCTCCAGAACCCGCACAGTCCAGCACCTGAGAGGTTAAGGCTGGCCCGCAGGTCTCCAGGACCCAGCACTCAGGTGAGAGTCTGGGCCAATGTGTCCTTGTCCCTGTCCTACTTGTTATCTGTTGTGTAAATCAGCTCTAAAGCTGCCCTCGGGTACGCTAGTCCTTTCCATTAATACCATTAAGCCAGTGTTTTCTCCAGGAAGCCAAGTTTACTTCTCCAGATTAAGCCGTCAAGAAAGTGTGCCACCCTCCAGGAAAGACAAGCCTGCTCGCCCAGCTTTTTGGGGCAAGACATTGCCTTTGAACTTGGGGCCCTGGGTTGAGATGAGCGAGCACTGCTGCCTGTAGTCTCATGCGTGGCTGCCCGATGACAATGCCACACCGCCGCCGCCACGGCCCAGCCACGCCGTGTGTGTCCATCGCCTGAACTGATCCGTGCATTGTAAACACTCAGTGCCAAAGAGGGCTTTTCAGGCAAAGGCCGGCTTGTCCCAGATTCATATAGACATATCAACTTCCCCCTCAAAGTGGAAGGAAACTTCACTGGTCTTCCAGAGCCTTCTTATTCTGCCTTTGATAGTTTCCTTTCTTTAAGAATTTCTCATCTGGCGATGGCACCCCACTCCAGTAAAATTGCCTGGAAATCCCATGGACTGAGGAGTCTGATGGGCTGCAGTCCATGGGGTCGCTAAGAGTCGGACACGACTGGGCGACTTCACTTTCACTTTTCACTTTCATGCATTGGAGAAAGAAACGGCAACCCACTCCAGTGTTCTTGCCTAGAGAATCCCAGGGACAGGGGAGCCTGCTGGGCTGCCGTCTAAGGGGTCGCACAGAGTCGGACATGACTGAAGTGACTTAGCAGCAGCAGCAGCAGCATCTTTTTAAGAATTTTCCACAATTTGTCACGATCCACACAGTCAAAGCCTTTGCCGAGAATAGATAAAAAGAATATCTCAAGGTTGAAAGAATTCCATCAGACCCTTTCCCAAGGCATACATCCTGAGATAACTTCAGTACAAGATTAGCCAGGAAGAACAAGTTCCTCACAATATCTCTGGGTGAGATATAACTCTTGCTGTATAATCAGGGGGACAGGTCTTGAGAAACAGGTTCCCAGGCAAGATTTGTTACAATTATAATTATTACCATAGAGCTTAAGAAAAGCATTTCCATGAGTAAGACCTTCTGCTGTGTGATCATTAGTTCAAGACCTAAACAAAGGTAAGATACATCTCAGGTAAGATACATTGTTGCGCAAGGCTCAAGGAAAGAATGATCTAGAATGTTCACCTCCTCCTTAAAGGGCCTTGGACTGCCTGCCTAAGCTTTAACTCTTCCCATTTTCCCAGAATAGCTCCTTCCTTCTCCCTGCAAACTTCTACATAGTCCCTAACACGGTACCCAGAAGGCCTTTGCTCAGAGGTTCACAGGGCTGTGGCTATTTTGCCAGCCAGATCATCTTTGACTAAGTTCCAATGGTATGCTGAGAAATAGTTTAAAACTGGCTCTCTGGAAAGAAAAAGAAAAGGCCCTGATGGGTGACTTTTGCCAACTTCGATGGTATAAATACTTCTCCCCTGGTCACGTTCAAGCTGCTAATGGGAAGTCGCTGAATGCTGAGCTGGGAGGAGACGTCTGCACATGACTGTTCCTTGTGAGCTGGTACACACGAGCTGGCTCCAGCATGTCCTTGACGTAGTCCCTCTCCAGGGGAATATGACCGTTGATCTTTCTCATGTCACTTTCTGCATCTTGTTTCCATATAACATCTAATTCTGTCCGACAGACCAATCCTTTAAGCCAGTGATTTCTAAATCGTTTTTTGGCCAAAGGTCTTCCTGTTTTTATAAATAAATGAAGAACATAAAAGCAAAGCTAGCCTGACTGAGGGACTAGGGAAGGTTCTAGGCCCCACACCATCCTATAGCTATGATTGTTGTTGTTATTCAGTTGCTAAGTCATGATGAAAGTGAAAGAGGAGAGTGAAAAAGTTGGCTTAAAGCTCAACATTCAGAAAAATAAGATCATGGCATCTGGTTCCATCACCTCGTGGGAAATAGATAGGGAAACAATGGAAACAGTGACAGACATTTTTGAGGGGGCTCCAAAATCACTGCAGATGGTGACTGCAGCCATGAAATTAAAAGACGCTTACTCCTTGGAAGGAAAGTTATGACCAACCTAGATAGCATATTAAAAAGCAGAGACATTATTTTGCCAACCAAGCTCCATCTGGTTAAGGCTAAGTGTTTTCCTGTGGTTGTGTATAGATGTGAGAGTTGGACTATAAAGAAAGCTGAGCACCAAAGAACTGATGCCTTTGAACTGTGGTGCTGGAGAAGAGTCTTGAGAGTCCCTTGGACTGCAAGCAGATCCAACCAGTTCATCCTAAAGGAGATCTGTCCTGAGTGTTCAGGAATGATTTTGGAATGAATGATGCTGAAACTCCAAAACTTTGGCCACCTGATTTGAAGAGCTGACTCATTGGCAAAGACCCTAATGGTGGAAAAGATTGAAGGCAAAAGGAGAAGAGGACAGCAGAGGCTGAGATGGTTAGATAGCAACACCAACTCAATGGATATAAGTTGGAGCAAACTGGGAGATAGTGAATGACAGGAAGGCCTGGTATGCTGCAGTTCACGGAGTCGCAAAGAGTCAGATACGACTTCAGTTCAGTTCAGCTGCTCAGTTGTGTCTCACTCTTTGAGACCCCGTGGACTGCAGTATGCCAGCCTTCCCTGTTCATCACCAACTCCTGGAGTTTACCCAAACTCATGTCCATTGAGTTGGTGATGTCATCCAACCATCTCATCCTCTGCCGTCCCCTTCTCCTCCTGCCCTCAATCTTTCCCAGCATCAGGGTCTTTTCAAATGAGTCAGCCTTTTTTATGGTCCACCTCTCATATCCGTCCATGACTACTGGAAGAACCATAGCTTGGACTATATGGATTTTTGTCAGCAAAGTGGTGTCTCTGCTTTTTAAATCACTACTTACCATTTCTTCCCACTTTTTAGTGATTTTAAATAACCAGAGTTCTATGGAACATGTGACATAGGTCTTGATATGTTCTCTTGAACTCTTTGGAATAGACTGAAATGAGCAATACTTTTGGTTTACCTGAAACCATTTGTAAAACCCATTGCTTTTGGCTGGGAGGGGCTCTTGGGAGCTGTATCAGTGAACACACGAATAATGACCTCGTGTGAGCTATAGGAGAGACCTTAATGTGGGAGCCCTTACTCTACTAGGACACCTCATGTAAATGTTTGTCTGCAGTTCCGAATGTTCTCTGGCTTCAGCCATCGACCCAAAACTAGGACCTATGAGTCACACCACTTAGCAGGCTTGCAGGCTTTCAGTTCTGCTTTTTTCTCAGTCAATACCTTTCTGTCTCTAATTCTCTCTCTCTCTGGGTTATCTCATGATATTATTTCATGTAATTTAGATAGCCTTCAAAGATTCTTTTATACGTTTTCCTTCCAGCAGAGCGCTTACATTTTTATTCATCTGTTTTACAATGTAAATCATGGTTTAATGGAGATGCTCCATTCGATGTTAATGGAATCATGATTCCATCTGATGAGCTCCTCTCATTCTGATGGGAGAAATTGGCTTGGAATTTCCTGAGATTTCAGCATTCAAGTTCTTAATAAAGAAATAAAAATTTGAAAGCAGGAAAGGAGCCTATGAAGACAGAAGAGAAATCACAGGGACGTTCTGTCGACAAAACCTCGTCTCTCTGAATATCACTGCATTGTGTAGGATTGAAAAGTCCCTCTATTTCTAGTTCTGCCTGGTGATACTTTTAGATCTGAGAGCAATAGTAACTCTCAGACATATATATGCTCAGGACCATATTCAGGCTAAGGGCTGATGGAGGTGGCCCAGACCCCACGCTACATGGNTACTCCTTGGAAGGAAAGTTATGACCAACCTAGATAGCATATTAAAAAGCAGAGACATTATTTTGCCAACCAAGCTCCATCTGGTTAAGGCTAAGTGTTTTCCTGTGGTTGTGTATAGATGTGAGAGTTGGACTATAAAGAAAGCTGAGCACCAAAGAACTGATGCCTTTGAACTGTGGTGCTGGAGAAGAGTCTTGAGAGTCCCTTGGACTGCAAGCAGATCCAACCAGTTCATCCTAAAGGAGATCTGTCCTGAGTGTTCAGGAATGATTTTGGAATGAATGATGCTGAAACTCCAAAACTTTGGCCACCTGATTTGAAGAGCTGACTCATTGGCAAAGACCCTAATGGTGGAAAAGATTGAAGGCAAAAGGAGAAGAGGACAGCAGAGGCTGAGATGGTTAGATAGCAACACCAACTCAATGGATATAAGTTGGAGCAAACTGGGAGATAGTGAATGACAGGAAGGCCTGGTATGCTGCAGTTCACGGAGTCGCAAAGAGTCAGATACGACTTCAGTTCAGTTCAGCTGCTCAGTTGTGTCTCACTCTTTGAGACCCCGTGGACTGCAGTATGCCAGCCTTCCCTGTTCATCACCAACTCCTGGAGTTTACCCAAACTCATGTCCATTGAGTTGGTGATGTCATCCAACCATCTCATCCTCTGCCGTCCCCTTCTCCTCCTGCCCTCAATCTTTCCCAGCATCAGGGTCTTTTCAAATGAGTCAGCCTTTTTTATGGTCCACCTCTCATATCCGTCCATGACTACTGGAAGAACCATAGCTTGGACTATATGGATTTTTGTCAGCAAAGTGGTGTCTCTGCTTTTTAAATCACTACTTACCATTTCTTCCCACTTTTTAGTGATTTTAAATAACCAGAGTTCTATGGAACATGTGACATAGGTCTTGATATGTTCTCTTGAACTCTTTGGAATAGACTGAAATGAGCAATACTTTTGGTTTACCTGAAACCATTTGTAAAACCCATTGCTTTTGGCTGGGAGGGGCTCTTGGGAGCTGTATCAGTGAACACACGAATAATGACCTCGTGTGAGCTATAGGAGAGACCTTAATGTGGGAGCCCTTACTCTACTAGGACACCTCATGTAAATGTTTGTCTGCAGTTCCGAATGTTCTCTGGCTTCAGCCATCGACCCAAAACTAGGACCTATGAGTCACACCACTTAGCAGGCTTGCAGGCTTTCAGTTCTGCTTTTTTCTCAGTCAATACCTTTCTGTCTCTAATTCTCTCTCTCTCTGGGTTATCTCATGATATTATTTCATGTAATTTAGATAGCCTTCAAAGATTCTTTTATACGTTTTCCTTCCAGCAGAGCGCTTACATTTTTATTCATCTGTTTTACAATG
Organism: Neotragus pygmaeus; assembly: GCA_006410875.1. Taxonomy (NCBI): domain Eukaryota; kingdom Metazoa; phylum Chordata; class Mammalia; order Artiodactyla; family Bovidae; genus Neotragus; species Neotragus pygmaeus. The sequence goes on along the minus strand of SJYV01031325.1, from coordinate 14,871 downwards.
TAAATCATGGTTTAATGGAGATGCTCCATTCGATGTTAATGGAATCATGATTCCATCTGATGAGCTCCTCTCATTCTGATGGGAGAAATTGGCTTGGAATTTCCTGAGATTTCAGCATTCAAGTTCTTAATAAAGAAATAAAAATTTGAAAGCAGGAAAGGAGCCTATGAAGACAGAAGAGAAATCACAGGGACGTTCTGTCGACAAAACCTCGTCTCTCTGAATATCACTGCATTGTGTAGGATTGAAAAGTCCCTCTATTTCTAGTTCTGCCTGGTGATACTTTTAGATCTGAGAGCAATAGTAACTCTCAGACATATATATGCTCAGGACCATATTCAGGCTAAGGGCTGATGGAGGTGGCCCAGACCCCACGCTACATGGGACACACGAGTGCAGAAGCTTAAGGGGCTTTAGCTTTAAGCTAATGATGTGAAGTGCTAATAGTTAGATTTCAGACATCAAACTGGGTTAGCAAATAGGACTGGGGAATTTCTAAAATCACACATGTAGGTCATTGCTACTTGGCATCTGCATGCAAGACCTACCTCATAGGTCCACTGGGAACAACATTCCCATCTTCAGTGAATTGCTAGACCTCTCTATTTAGACATTGTAACATGCTTCACACTAAGCAGGCTCCAAACAAAACTACTCAGATCCAGTGTTCAGTCTCTGCTCTGTATCTCAACTAGCAAAGCCACTCCCGGGGTTATGAAAGTGTTAGTCACTCTGTCATGCGATGCTATGGATGGTCTCCTCTGCCCGTGGAATTCTCTAGGCAAGAATACTGGAGTGGGTAGCCATTCCCCACTCCAAGGGATCTTCCTGACCCAGGGATCAAACCCAGGTCTCCTGCATTGCAGGCAGACTCTTCACCGTCTGAGCCACCAGGGAAGCCCGATCCACAGGATTACCTGATCACAAGCCAGGGCGTTCTCTCTGGCCTCTGTCTTCTCCCTGCTCTCCACTGAGTTGTCAGGTCCTGTTGACTTCTTTTTCAAAGTCTCCCATTTCTGCCTTTTTCTTTCCAGTTGCAACCATTGCCCTTATTCGGGCCATTGCAACTTTGTTTCATCTAGAATAATATTTTATTCATACTACATTTTCAATAACTACCAGTTGAATGCCTGGGTTACTCTAGAATCTCCCTCCTAACTTGACTGCCCCCAGTCGATTGTGCTGTCTGCTTCCCACTTACGCTGCATCCTCCAGGGTAAGTTCTTAGACAGAACGTGGTTGGTGTTTCTTCTGAAGACCATCACAATGGACCTGACATTCTACAGATCCCTTCGTGTTCCCACACCATCTTCAGGCCATGCTTCCAAGCCCTTCCCTGGCAGTCAGCTACTTCTACAGAAGCGCTGGTCTTCACTACCCAGGATCAATTCTACTCAGGCTCTGCCCTACAAAGTTCATGGGTCAGTTTGACCCATTTCAGGGACTACTTTCAGGATCACATTCTATTAGCTAGCAGGCTATTATCAGTGTTCCTCACTTAGGCCTTCATGGTTGGTGGTTAGTAGTTCAGTTGCTAAATCCTTTCTGACCCTTACAACCTCTTGGACTGTAGCCAGCCAGTCTCCTCTGTCCATGGAATTCTCCAGAGAAGAATACTGGAGTGGGTTGCTATACCCTCCTTCAGGAGATCTTCCTGATGCAAGGATCAAACCCACATCTCCTACACTGCAGGCAGATTCTTTACCACTGAGCCACCAACCTAGACCTTGTGTCAGATCATCTTTCTCCTTTCGCTGTTCTCCAAATCACATGGGCCATAATACCTGGAAACTTTATTTCCCAGAAGCCTTTCCGGAGGTTTCCCACATAGATTGTTCCAGAAAGAAAACCTTAGGCAACATTCAGAGATAGGAGAGAATTTGATCTCACGCCTTCTTGCAGCAGCAACGGGCACATTTTGAAGCTTTCCTGGAAGACCAAGGTGAGACTTCCAGGACTGCTTCTGCACCTGTCGCCTGTCGCCTGAATGCAGGCACCTGGGGTCATTGATGAGTGTTTCCTGAAATTCTTGCTTTTCCTCCCTCCCTGAATTCCAAAAGCACTTTTCATTATCTTTCATTCCTCTCCCAAAGGTTTTGTAAGCCTTTGCCACCCTGCATTTGACCTTTTCTTCTGGAAGTATCCAGTGTAGGTTTCTGTTTTCCTGATAAAAGTTTGACTCACAAAGTCAGATGACCAGCATATCAAACCAAGCCTCAGTTGCAAGCCCGCTGATACACAAGCTTCTGTCCCAGGTATGGTTGCAGAGATCCACAGATTCCACTTCTGCTGCGATTCCTGAGTTGTATTCTGAATCCTCCGTAGGAAGTAAATCCTTGCAGTGGATTCCAGCCCACTAGACCGGCATGCCCTAAGTTTTGCTGGAAATAAATCAAGTTCGGGGAACTTAACCCTGGCCTTTTATCTATTCTTCTGCTTGAGCTGGTGCTCCAAACTAGACAACCTGCCTGGCACCGAGGAACTGACGTCATCCGACTTCGATATTCACTTCTGCCTGGAAACATCTGCTCTTGTGCTTTACTCAATTTTGGGCTCCAGTGCATGTTGGTTAACTGTTGAATGTTTGTCTCATCTCTCCAGGTGACAAGTCATGCCATCAAGTTTGCTTGCGTGGCCTGGGTCTGTTTTGTCCTAATTTCTTTCCTTCTACTACTAGTCTGTTCTTGAAGTCCCAGCACGTCCTTCAGTGACGACAGTCATGGGCATAGTCATAACATGTCAATTGCTTAAAAAATATAACACTTGTCTATCCCTCTAACTGTGCTTCAAGTCTTGTTTTACTCAAATTAGGGCAGGACTCACAAATGCAAGTGGACGTCACTAGGGTCACTAAAAAAAGACATCATATTATTTAACATGGAAGCAGGGACCCGTTAGAACTACTCACGACAGCTCTTCATTATACTGAAGTCACCTACCCTCTTTTCCCTACAGATGACTTTATGACAGCTTGTTTTACCTTTTCTCTTCACATATACGATTTGCTGTCCTGAAGGATCTCTTATTCCATTTTCAGGTACGAAAACATACACATATACTCCGCTTTTGAATCAGCCTTCTGTAGTTGCTATGTGTTCCTGAAAGAGTTCTTTCTTTGCTCTGGCTCCGTCTCTGCTTTTCCTCTTCTGGAAAATTTTTGTAACCACATGTGTGCATTTAGTACTACAGACTCTTCTTTAAGAGGGAATTTATGGCAAACCAACCCATGTGCATTGCGAGTGCCAACGTTACAAGTCCATGTAATCATATAATTTCAGATTTTGTTTCAGCCAGAAAACAGAGGCATCAATCTTTGCGAGGCCTGCACAATCCTCCTATCCATAGGCGAAAGGGAGTGTTTAGCCCAGGAAACCATAGCAGCGGTTGTTTCACCTGCCTCCACTCTGAACGTCTGAGTGAGTGGAGAAATCATTTTGCTAAAAGCTAGCTAGATATGGACACGCCACCTATTCTTCTTGGAAATCTTGTAAAAGAGATTCCACCCACCCATCACTTTGTTCTGCAGGATGAGTCATGAGCACTGTAATGCCACACAGGGAAGATTCTGACACGTTTACTCTTAGGCTTCCCGGCTGGGTAGATGAGGTTTTGAGATCCGTCACGCTCCGGTCTCCTAATGGTGTTGTAGGCTTTGACCTCTGGACACAGAGGTGGAGAAGGGGCCATGTTCCTCTTCAATGTCTGACTTCATTCTGGGGCTTTGGTGCTGCCCTCGTGGCATCAAGTCTTGCTATATCCGGTTCCCAAAATCCAACTGCCTGCCTTCCAACGGGGTTTCCATGACAACTTCTGTTTGTGGTGCCGTTGACTCCAGTGCTCTCTTTCATCTCTTCTTTGTGGCACTGTGCTCTTCTTCCCCAAACATCCCTGGTTCCTCTCTCTCTTATACTGTGCTTGACTTTGACCCCAGCCTCTCTGAGTTCACTTTACATATTGATGAGTTTGGCTTGATTCTCTCTGGTTTAGCCTAGAACAAAACTCCCATCATAGAGAACTGAGTCAGACCAAGAGTCTTCTGACTTGCAGAGGGTCGTTAATTTCCTGCCCTGGAAAACAAGGATTAGATGAGAATGGATTTAGGGAACATCAGTGCCCCCCGATCCAAAAGATATGTACTTACAAGGTTACCTTTTGAAATAATTCCACATGTTTAACCAAGTGAAAACTCATTTAAGATCATGTGTCTTTTTTTTTTCCTCAGATGCATTCTGCAGTATAGCATGTCTATATAGTCAACCACTCTGTAATATAAAGTGACTTTATCACTCAAAGGCAAATTGGTAATCCTGGGTAAAAGTGGGAGATTGAGGAGAAGGGTCATTTTTATGTTTGTTAATTTATTTTTAATTGGAGGATAATTGTTTTACAGGGCTGTGTTGGTTTCTGTTGTACAACCATGTCAATCAGCCACAGGTCTACACAGATCCCCTCCTTCTTAAAAGACCTATCCCACCCCTCTCAGTTGTCACAGAGCACTAGGTTGAACTCCCTGTGTTATACCGTAACTTCCCACTAACTATCTGTTTTTCATAAGGTAACGTATATGTTTCAATGCTACTCTCTCCATTTGTCCCACAGAGTGTCATTGTTAAATGTGGAATGCTGAGGGTCAAGAAGGAAGAGGATTCTGTCAGGAGATGTTTCAAAAACAAAAGTATCCCAGAGCTTGAGCAAATGAGACAGCCCTTTGGATGAGCGGATGGTGCTGTTGATGAAGGGAGCTGGGGGCGAAATTATCATGTATTTTGCAGATTTCTTGAGCACATCAGTGGCAGCACCTGCAGCAGACCAGTGTGAAGCCTATGCTCTTGGCCCTGGGCATGACCCCATAGGTTGCTGATCCATGAGTGTGTGAGTTATTTCACCAGAAGCAATTGACATCTTTCTACAGTGCTCATGGAAGAATAGCAGACACACAAAAGCAGATCCATCATGCTCTACCTAGAACTTGGGCTCTGTTCCTCATTCTCATCCCCCTTATTTCTCTCCACTCCACTCTCTTCTTTAAAAAGGGCTCATTAAGAATCAGGCTTCCCTGGTGGCTCAGATGGTTGTAAAGAATCTGTCTGCAATGCAGGAGACCCTGGTCAATCCCTGGGTTGGGAAGATTCCCTGGAGAAGGGAATGGCTACCCACTTCAAGAGAATTCCATGAACAGAGCAGCCTGGTGGTCTACAGTCCGTGGAGTTGCAAAGAGCTGGACATGACTGAGGGACTAATACTGTCACTTCCTTAAGAATCATTCCATAAGTTCTATTGGTTGTCTCCCCATCCAAATGTATATAGTCAATGACAGGTGTAGAAGGAGATGTAGACACACAGTCTACAAAGTCACAGTAGGATGAGTATGTCTTCTGAGACCTGTTTTATTTATTTATCTAATTATTGGCTGCACAGCTTGTGGGATCTTAGTTCCCAGACCAGGCAGTTTCTGAGATCTTTGAAATACCAAGCATTTCTATACATTGGAAAGACTAAAGGTTCTGGACTAGGAAAGTTTGAGTATGGGCCCTTATCCTGCTTCTTATCTCACCAGAGGCCCTTGAAAAAGTTATTTAACCTCTTGAGTTTACCCAGAGAAGGATGAATAAAAATATCTCCCTCTTAGGATTATGAAAATTATGAGATAAAGTTTGTAATGTGTCTGACAAAGGGTTAAACCAAATTAAATTCCAACAAAAAGTATCATATGTGTCTGTGTATATATATGTATATGTATGTATGTTAGAAATATACTATGTATTAGAAATGAAGGGGCTTCCCAGATAGCGCTGGTTGTAAAGAATCTGCCAACTGACCCAGGAGGTAAATGAAGAAGACGCAGATTCCATCCCTGGGTCGAAAACGTCCCCAGGAGGAGGAAATGGCAACCCACTCCAGTATTCTTACCTGGAGAATTCCATGGACAGAGAAGCCTGGTGGGCTACAGTCCATGGGGGTCACAAAGAGTCGGACACGACTGAGCACACATACACACACGTGCACACACACACACACACACACACACACGTTAGAAATGAAAACATTTTTACTTTTCTAGAACTTTTTTCTAGAATGTTTTCTACCATTATTCATCCATCAAAATAATTATTCAATGACTAACCTGTTTCAGCCAGTGTAAAATTTGACATAACTTCTTTTTATGGATTGCAGCTGAGAATGTGACTTAGACTTATTTTGAAACCAAATCTTTGCAACAAAGTCAACTTTATTAGACTCAGGATAGCTATGCTCTTGTTGGGGGGCGGGAAGCAGTTGGAATTCTATGCTTGTGTACCATATTTGAAAAGCCAGTCATGATTCATCTTTCATCCACATTCTTCTGAGAGCCCTCAACCCCATTCATTTCAAATGCAATCAGTATTTATGTGCTACTTCCTGGATGCGGAGGGCAGTGCTAGAAGCTGGGGGTAGTTAAGGAAGAATAAAGCACTGTTCTGTTTCAAGGAACAGTAAATGTGGCTGAGAGCCAAGGCGTAGGGCAAGTGTCTAATACAAAACAATAAAGTAAATGCAATCAGCCCTGATGGAGGAAATGTGGGGAGAGAGGTTCTTTCTGGCTGGAGAACCAATTAATGGATGAGATATCATTTGTACACAGCCTCGAAAAGTGAACAGCAGCTCACCAGGAAAGATGGGAAGAAAGAGAGACCAATGTAAGCAAAGAAGGTTGAGCATTTAAGGTGCATATTTAGGGAGACAATGAACTTGGCTGAAGTAATAGCTCTGGAAGCATAGAATCATGAGTTTTATTGCTAGAAGGGATCTTGGATCCAAAACCACTCATTTTAGTAACAGGTGTTAAAGAGATATTTAGTTAAGTCATGTTGCATTAATTCAAGGAGAATCTGGAGTGTCACTTAAAAAGTCATGCCTTCTACCACAGATAATGGATATTTCTGTAAGTTTCTGAGTAGTAGAGTTGAATATATTGTTTTGTCCTGTTTTGGAGCCTTCTGTGGCAGTGAAAGTGAAGTCGCTCAGTCATGTCCGACTCTTTGTGACCCCATGAACTATAGCTTACCAGGCTCCTCCAACCATGAAATTTTCCAGGCAAAAGTACTGGACTGAGCTGCCATTTCCTTCTCCAAGGGATCTTCCTGACCCAGGAATCAAACCCAGGTCTTCTGCACTGCAGGCAGATATTTTACCATCTGAGCCACCTGGGAAGCCCCTTATGGCAGTGGTCCTGGATAAATATTTCGAGAGTTTGTAGACACATTGATTACTGGCTGACTTACACTCCCAAAGTTTCTGATTCAGCAGGTCTGGGTAGGGCCTAATAATATGCATTTATAACAGGTCCCCAAATGATGATGATGCTGGTCTGGAGACGTCAGTTTGAGAATCATTGTTCTAGTGTGTAACTTGTTCAGTTGCCAGATCATGTCTGACTCTCTTGCCACCCCATGAACTGCAGTATGCCAGGCTTCCCTGTCTTTCACCATCTCCCTGAGTTTTCTCAAACTCATGTCCACTGAGTCAGTGATGCTATTCAACCATTTCATCCTGTTACCCCCCGCTCCTCTTGCCCTCAATCTTTCCCAACATCAGGGTCTTTTCCAATGAGTTGGCTCTTCACATCAAGTTTCCAAAGTATTGGAGCTTCAGCTTCAATATCAGTCCTTCCAATGAATATTCAGGGTTGATTTCCTTTAGGATAGACTTGTTTGAGCTCCTAGCTCTCCTTTCCAAGTGGCTCAAGAGTCTTCTCCAGCACCGCAATCCAAAAGCATCAATACTTCCAAGCTCAGTCTTCTTTATGGTCCAACTCTCACATCTGTACATGACTACTGCTTCCAGTGGTTCTTCAACCACAGCTTTGACTATATTGTCGGTAAAGTGATAACTGTGTTAGTTGCTCAGTTGTGTCCTACCATTTGCAACCTATGGACTGTAGCCCACCAGGCTCCTCTGTCCATGGAATTCTCCAGGCAAGAATACTGGAGTGGGTTGCCATTTCCTCCTCTCAACTCTGGATGCCCATTCAAATCATTCAAGGAGCATTTAAAAATGACTGAGGCCTGTGCCCTATGGCAGACCCACTGACCCAGAAGAGGGGGCTACAGAAGAGCCAGAGGAGAATTTTAAAGGCTCAGGTCAGCCCTTTCTACATTTTATCCTGTGTATGAATCAGCAGAAATGTGCAGATTTCAGATGCAGATTCCTTTTGAGTAGATCAGAGTTGAGGCTTGAGATGATGTATTCCTAATAAGCTCCCAGCAGATGTTCATGCCACTGGTCAAGGGACCACACTTTGAATAGCAAGCTCTAGAAATGGTCAACATGCTTTCTTTCTTTTTTCCTTTTCACTTCTGCATTCAGTGGTTGATTCAGTCCCTCTTTTTCTGCTCCCAAAGCAACTTCATAACCTACCATTGCTTCCCTAGTGGCTCAGATGGTAAAGAATGTTCCTATGATGCAGGAGACCTGGGTTCGATCCCTGGGTCGGGAAGATCCCCTTCAGAAGGGAATGGCAACCGATCCCAGCATTCTTGCCTGGAGAATCCCATAGGTAGAGGAGCCTGGTAGGCTACAGTCCATGTTACAAAGAGTTGGACCTGACTAAGCTACTAACACTTTCCCAAAGCCCTATTTGAATTGTGCCTAAGGAAAAAAACCATTGGACTTCCCTGGCAATCGAGTGGTTAAGACTCTGAATTGCCAATGCGGGAGGCACGGGTTCGATCCTCGGCTGGGGAACTAAGATTCCACATGCCCTGCAGAGTGGCCACAAAGCAAACCAATGAAAAGAACCATAGCATGCCGGAGTGAAGAACTTGTTTGGGTTTGGACGGCAGCTGAGTTGACCGGGAGCTGGGACTCTGGGCTAACTCCTGCTTGGCAGCNCCTAAGGAAAAAAACCATTGGACTTCCCTGGCAATCGAGTGGTTAAGACTCTGAATTGCCAATGCGGGAGGCATGGGTTCGATCCTCGGCTGGGGAACTAAGATTCCACATGCCCTGCAGAGTGGCCACAAAGCAAACCAATGAAAAGAACCATAGCATGCCGGAGTGAAGAACTTGTTTGGGTTTGGACGGCAGCTGAGTTGACCAGGAGCTGGGACTCTGGGCTAACTCCTGCTTGGCAGCATGGGGCCTGACGCACTGCAGGTGAGTGTGTGTATCTGTGGCCCAGACCTGGAGGTGTCCATCTGAAGCCTTCTGTTCCTACCAACTGCCAGGCTTGGCAGGACACCCACCTGCCGGGGCTGGGCCGCCTCCAGCTCCCCCTTCCCTCCTCTTGAGCATCCCTGGCCCATCCTCCGGCAGCCACTTGCCTTTTTTTTTTTTTTTGCACAAATTACTCTTTGTTATAAGCATAATTCCCAAAGAGAGCTTAAGAAGCTTTCTGGCATATCTATTAATCATGAAGGAGATTGAAAGCTGGGAATAAGGAATGGGAGAAAGAAATGTATAAAGTAAATGGAAAATGCCCATTAGAAATGAAAACCCTCTGACAGCCACCCCATACTCCCCAACAACAGCACCTGCAAGCCTGTCCATCTGTCTCTTATACACATCTCGAAATATTTANACTATAGCTGTCATACAAGCAGTCAATTCTAAAGGAAAACAACCCTGAATATTCATTGGAAGGACTGATGCTGAAACTGAAGCTCCAATGCCCTGGCCACCTGATGCAAAGAACTGCCTCATTGGAAAAGACCCTGATGCTGGGAAAGATTGAAGGCAGGAGGAGAAGGAGATGGCAGAGGATGAGACAGTTGGATAGCATCACCGACTCGATGGACGTGAGTTGGAGCAAGCTCCACGTGTTGGTGATGGACAGGAAAGCCTGGCGTGCTGCAGGTCACGGTCCATGGGGTCGAGAAGAGCTGGACACGGCTGAGTGACTGAACTGAACTGTCACAGCTGTCGTGGTGGACGGAGGCATTGGAAACCTATCAATGCTTGTATCTATCACTTATTCTTACCAATCACATGGTGAGCACAGGAAACAGAGTAATAGTCTGAGGGTCTAGCCCAGTGTGTCAGGTTCAAGGAAGCGAAGGACAGTGAGGCCTGGGAAGGACTTGCTGAGGGAGATTTCAGTCTGGACTTAAGTCTGGTACAAGCACAGAAAAGTTGGCCAATAGGCAGTTCCTCTGGCTGGTTTCAGTGTTGAGGCGTGGACTTTTTAAATACCTTAACCTACTGATCCATCTTCATATCACAGAAAGTGGGACATGTGGATCCCACAATTTGCTCTGAAGCAGGCAGCATCATCAATGAAGTCATTTTGACCGAAATGTTTGAACTGGGTTTATCTAACTCCCAGCTTACAGGAAACATAGGGGCTAGAAACCAGGATAAATGACTCAAGGAGCAAGTAATGAGACAAATCCAGAAGGCGGGACATTCCACAGGACCCCTGCCAGTCACCTATGCCGGTTGATAACACAGAAATAAAAATGTACAGGGAGGAGGTGTGGTCGTGCTCTGCAAGATTCAGAAAGAACAAAGAAATGGAACAACCAAACACAATTTGTGGACCTTGATTGAAGGCTGCTTTGAATACATGAGTCATAAAAACGCATTTAGGAGACAATAGGGGAGATTTGAATAAGGAACAAGAACTGCAAAAGATGCAAGAATTATTGGTAATTCTGGTAGGTATAGCAAAGGGATGGTGATTATATAGAAAAATGTCTTTAGTTTCTAGAGATGGATGCTGCTGAAGTCCTCAGAAGGAAAATGTTATGATGTCTGAAATTTACTTGAAATACGACATCAAAACATGAAGTACAGAATGTTAATAATCGTTCATTGTTGGTGATGGGTGCATGGCTTCACTGTACTATCGTGACTATGATACATCTAATGAAATGGAAAATTACCACCTTGGCTTGGCAGTGTAAAAGCAACGTAGTGATTTATAAGACCTATTTATGGGATAATTGCCACATGTACAATGCTATTAGGCATATTGTGAATATGTCAGATTCATTTCAGTGAGCCTTTTTAAGTTCAAAAGCGTCATGGACAGAGAAGCCTGGTGGGTTACAGCCCATAGGGTCACAAGTAGGACATGACTGAAGCTACATGCACGCATGCACTCCAACGCCCTTAGGTGCTGTCGGAGGGGAGCAGGAGGAGCCTTCTTGTGTGTTGCGGTCCAGCTTATGGACCACACAGAGGGAACCTTGTCTAAGGCTCTGTGGGCTGCACGGCCCTCCACTGGGCAGATCTGAGATGATGCCGGTGGTCAGCTCCTTCAGGACAAGGAGTAGCAGCCCCTGAATCTCGGAGAGAAGATGCCATTTCCCATTCTACCAGCTGTCATCTCTTCCTCCGCCCCTCTTACCTCTCCTTACTGTTTTCTCACGAGGTCTTAACATCCATCAGCTTTCTTACACAGAGGTTGGGCACACTTTCTTGCTCCTCTTCCAGTTACATGGAATCTGTTGCTTAGCCCTTTTCCAAGTCAACACCACTTCCTAGTGCCTTCCACAATTTCTCCCATCCTTTTTGAAGCTTTTCTCATTGATTTTGTACAACTCATCCTGTTTTTAACTCGGCTTACGGATTTTATCATGATTTATACTGCGGTTTTCTGTTTGACAACATTTTATTTTTCTTTTACTGGTACCATCTGCCTCTTTGAAGAGAGTTGGTGATATACCTACAGATTCACACAAACACGTACTCGTACACCTTTGGCGAATGTCAAATTTGAGATTATTCATGTACTAAGTGACACTTAGGAAAAGGCTCGCAAAAGGTGAATTGCTTGTCAAAACCACACCGTCTGTTTAGCATTTGGATCAGTTGGTGAGTTTCATTTCTGTCTGCCCTCGTGGTAATTTTCATCCCAGTGGTAAGAGCCGCTCACCTTCCTTGACTGCTGAATTCTTCATCCACTGCCTTTCTGTGCAAACCTGGTTTGTTTGGGGTAATTTAGGTTTCGAGCATTCTTCTCTTGTTAGAATCTGTAATGCCTTTCCTAAATTGAAATTCTTCCTTCAGGGAGCCAAGAGCTCTGATGCTTCTAAATTTACATCTGGGTAACAGATTTGCTACAGAGTTGGAATACAGGGGAACAAATTCATTGTTTCAGAAATTTTACAAAGAGTTACATTCCTCAAGGTCTCATCCAATAAGTTCTGTCATCGGGGACAGATGGTCGACTTTAAGGATGATCAGGAAGTTTCAGAAACATGACATAATGTTTATCTCTCTTAAGATTTTTCTTTTGGGTTTGGCTTCTGAGAAACACTCTCTGTCTTTGGTAGATTCTTATAAAAAAGAATGTCTGGAAAGGTTTTTGCATTATCTTTTATAAAGAAAATGTGTTTACTTCTGATATATTGACTAGCCTTTACTGTTTTTAGATCACAAAACCTCAGGGGTTTTTTCTCTTATGAAAAATAACGTGTTTTATTTAGCATGAACCAATAAACCATAAGCTCTCTGAAAAGCACTGTCATAGAAAAACAACAATCATTTTGACCCAAGTTATGATCAAAATTGTCCTTTATACCTGTCTTACACCTGACATTTAAATTCCAGTTCTAGCTGCAGTCTCATGACTGCTTACTCTCCTGAGTCTTCTGCTATGATGACATTTAATAGAATGGGTCTGGTCACATGATGGATATTTCTGAAATGCAAATCAATCTTCAACCATCTTCATACATGTAGAAAATGCCCCCAAACTCAACTATGTCAACCTTTGAGGAACTGGTGTTTATTTGGAGACATGGGCTCCCCTGATGGCTCAGATGGTTAAGAGTGAAGTGAAAGTTGCTTAGTTGTGTCCTATTATTTGAGACCCCATGGACTATACAGACCATGGAATTCTCCAGGCTGGAATACTGGAGAGGGTAGCTGTTCCCTTCTCCAGTGGATCTTCCCTACCCAGGAATCGAACTGGCGTCTCCCCTACATTGCAGGTGAATTCTTTACCAACTGAGCTATCAGGGAAGCCACCCAATCTGCCAGTTGGACACAGCTGAGCAACTAAACATACATAAGGAAGCACGTAAGTATTAATCACTCAGCCGTGACCCCGTGGACTGTAGCTCCCTGGGCTATTCTATCCATGGAACTCTCCAGGCAAAAATACTGGAGTGGGTAGCCTTTCCCTTCTTCAGGGATCTTCCCAACCCAGGGATCAAACTCAGATCTCCTGCATTACAAGCAGATTCTTTACTATCTGAACAACCAGGGAAGCCCTACATATTAGAATTCTTTCAGTTGCTTTCTATGTTGAATATCCTTCATTTAAATGTAACACACATATTTTTGTATTTTTTTCTCCTGTCTTAAAATGTAAATATAGTATGCTTACCATTCGTTTGAAACTTCTGTGCCTACTACAATCGATACACACTGCACCACTCCTCATTTATAGTCTATAGATCATTTAATTTAGCTCAAAGTCCTCAAAGCTTTGGTGGGGGTGGTAACGGGGCCCTCAGAAAGCGATGATTCTGGGAAGCTGAGAGGGTAAACTCCCGAGCAGTACACAATGACTCACACTTGTCCATGACATGAGTCACTCCTGTGCCAAACTGCAGTCCTTAGCTACTACATCTCTCGGGGCTGTTTGTTTGTGCTGAAAGCAGATGGAAGGTAGACTTGTGCAGAGGCTGGGGAGCTGCGGCCAAGGAGCCGCCTCTCGAACAGAAACAGCAGTGCTTGGTCAACCTCTTCTCTGGGGCTCTTCTATCTCAGAATATCCAGTTCCCTAAAATAAAGCATGGCCAATATTTTCCACCTAAGGATCGGAGCCAGAGAAGTTAACTTACAGAACAAAAACAGAAGAAAACTAATAAATCTATATGGAGCACTGACANTTTGCGGATATTGAAGAATCCTTGCATCCCTGGGATAAAGCCCACTTGGTCATGGTGTATGATCTTTTTAATGTGTTGTTGGATTCTGATTGCTAGAATTTTGTTAAGGATTTTTGCATCTATATTCATCAGTGATATTGGCCTGTAGTTCTCTTTTTTTGTGGTGTCTTTGTCAGGTTTTGGTATTAGGGTTAAAATTTATACTTCTTCCTGTTTCAGTTTTGTAAGGGTATACTTCTCTAAGATTTTGTCCATTTGTTTCAGGTTGTCCATTTTACTGGCTCATAGTAGTATTTTATGATACTTTGTATTTCTGTGTTCTCTGTTGTAATTTCTCCTTTTACATTACTAATTTTACTAAATTGAGTTTTCTAACTTTTTTTCTTTTTTTATTTATCTATTTATTTATTTTTATTTTACAATACATTATTGGTTTTGCCATATATCAACATGAATCCACCACCGGTGTACATATGTTCCCACTCCTGAACTCCCTCCCACCTCCCTCCCCATACCATCCCTCTGGGTTATCCCAGTGCACCAGCCGCAAGCACCCTGTATTCTGCATCGAACCTAGACTGGCGATTCATTTCTTATATGATATTATACATGTTTCAATGCCATTCTCCCAAATCATCCCGCCCTCTCTCTCTCCCACAGAGTCAAAATTCTGTTCTGTACATGTTTAAATGACATTTTCCAAAATCANTCCTGTATTCTGCATCGAACCTAGACTGGCGATTCATTTCTTATATGATATTATACATGTTTCAATGCCATTCTCCCAAATCATCCCGCCCTCTCTCTCTCCCACAGAGTCAAAATTCTGTTCTGTACATGTTTAAATGACATTTTCCAAAATCATTTTTTAAGGACAATTAAATTAAAAAATAAGGAATAATAAAGAACAATATTAGAACAATACTATATATATATATGTGTGTGTGTGTGTGTGTGTGTGTGTGTGTGTGTGTATGTCGGAGAAGGCAATGGCATCCCACTCCAGTACTTTTGCCTGGAAAATCCCATGGATGGAGAAGCCTGGTAG